>JALJCO010006993.1:0-77670 GCA_023101725.1 Atherinomorus stipes | reverse complement strand
TTTTGCTGTAAATGTGTTTATTTCTGCTGTAAACATGTTTATTTGTGCTGTAAACATGTTTATTCCTGCTGCAAATATGTATATTTCTGCTGTAAACATGTTTATTTCTGCCGTAAACATGTTATTTCTCCTGTAAACATGTTTATTTCTCCAGGAAACATGTTTATTCCTGCTGTTTACATGTTAATGTCTCCTGTGAAGTTGTTTCTTTTTTAACATGGGAGTCCATGGGGATTTGCTCTGTTTTGGAGCCCCTTGCGGATGAAGAAAGAATTACAAATATTTTTCTTAACTTCGGGGCTTCACACTTTTTCAGTGGAGCTTGCCCCTTGGTCCTGAACTAAAAATGGGTCATGGACCCAGTTTCAGTGGGTTGTGAGCCTTTATCTGAGTAAAATGTTGTCAGGAGCAAAAAAGGATCCCAGGATCTCCCTTTAAGGCCCCCAGACTCCAGTCTATGATGTCAGAATTGCATCTCAGGATGAAGTCAGCGCTACTTTATCTCCTTGAAAGGACGGTATTTTTCAGTATCTTCTGACAGGTAATCAGAATATTTTTGAATTGCACTTTTTACTTAATTTTGGATTTGTGGTTGAAATACCACTGGTTTCTGCCACTGGAAACCAGTCACAGCCCATCAGAAGCTGAGGATAAACCATCATATGCTTGATCCATCACTTCAGACCTGCACTGACCCAGTAAAAATCTGGGCTTTTTATTCTCACCTCGTTGAAATGCTGGCTTGTCTTCATGATGAACGGCGTCCTCTCACTTTTGTCCACCTTCATCCAGCCTTGGCCCAGGAACTCCCTGCAGGAGGAAAACGTGCCACACGGTGAGGATGCGTCTTCTCCACGCAGCTGTGCTCCGTACAGGGCAGGTAACGGTATGAAAATTTCATGTCGCGGTTTATTGTGACCAAAATGATCATGATAATCATTATTATCGCGGTATTGTTGAAATGTGCTATGGGCCATGTAGGTTTGGATTTTTTCCCCCCTTACTAATAAAAACCTTCATTTATAAACTGCATTTTGTGTTTACTTGTGTTATCTTTGTCTAATATTTAAATTTGTTTGATGATCTGAAACATATAAGTGTGACAAACATGCAAAAATAAGAAATCAGGAAGGGGGCAAACACTTTTTCCACACAACTGTACATGTAAAAAATAACCTTCAGGATTTTGGGAGTAAAAAGTGAGTTATTAGTAGGGTTGGGCGATATGGACCAAATATAATATCACAATATATTTATTTTAGATGACGATATACGGTATATACACCGGTATTTTTCCCCTAATTAGTCTGAAAGTTTAATTTCATATCAAACACGTGTTTTTTAGTATTGAAACATGTTTAGAGTAAAGGTATCGCTCCACTGCTGTGATGGAACTGACAAAACACTGGTTACAAATGTTCGTTAAATCGAAGTAATTAAAGATAATTGCTGGTTTTTATGATTTCTTTGTAAAAGTCTTGGGGAGGATCGTCTTCCAGACAGTTTAAATAATAGGGGTGGGAAAAAATATCGATACACTGAAATATTGCGATATTTTCATTTGCCGATACCATATCTGTATTTAAAAACTCAGTATTGATCTATTTTACTTATAAAATCTCACGAGATACCATCATTTTGTAACGAAATCTCATGAGATTTCACAAAATTCCGCAAGATTTTGTAACAGAACGATGAAATCTTGCGGTATTTCATGAAATCTCATGAGATTTTGTAACAAAACGATATAGATCTGGTATCAGCATATGAAAATATCGCGGTATTTCAGTGTATCGATATTTTTCGCACCCTTATTAAATAATCAGGTGACCCCTTTCTAGTTCGTCGAGGTGCAGCCGGGTCATTACGAAAAAATAAAGCAAAAAAATTTGCATAACTAAACCGCGATATAACGATATGTGTAAATTTAAAATATTTTTAATGTAAATATCATATCACGATACCATCAGTATATCGCACAGCCCTATTTATTTGATGGTAAAGAAAGAAGTGAATGAGCTGGGGTGTTGTTGTCTTGAATCAGTGATGCGGATCGGCTTTTCTCCGACCCGCGCATCACTAACCGGGATGAAGTACTCACTCATAAGGAATACTCCTGAACACGATGTGATCCAGAAGTGTGATCTGTTCAGCCAGCTCCATCGCCGAAAGAGACTCAAAACACTCCGCTTTCGGACTCTCCGCCTTGAAAACACACACAGACACACACGCTGAAGGCGTGGACGGCGTTTTATGAAGAGAATATAACACACACCGTTAACTGGAGTTAACTACAGCTGGGGTGTTCTTACCGCGATGAAGTGTAGGAGAGGGCAGCTTTTCTGTTCCACGGCAGAGAATACATCATGTCAGTCATTGTTTAAACATTTTATTTGATTAAAATCCCGTCTTGGAGAAGTACGGACGTGCGATACTGACCATCTGGAGTATGTCCTCCATCCTCAGCTGAGAGTCGTCTTGTTCTTCTTGAGAAAGGGCACTGGGGAGTAAAGCACAGTGGCTCATCACGCTAAGATGAATATTCAGCCGAATGTCCGGAGGAAACAAGGGTCATGTGACCTGTGGACACCGTGTACCTTAAAATGTTGGTGGTGGCTTTCCTCTCCTGGGGGAGCAGATCTGGATCTCGCAGCACCTCCTCCAGGAGGCAGATCACACCCGTCTTCAGCTCGCTGTTCATGTCAAAGTCCTGATGGAAAGACGTACGTGGGGGGTGAATCTAGCTCCACCTCTACCCTCTAAACATCTGGGAGGTAAAGGGGAAGTTCGGTTTTTCCAACCTGGACCTTTTTACTCGCATGAAATACGTTCATTTCCTCACCCAGACAGTTTTGGTGCAACTTAAATTCCTTCAGGAGATATTTAGATCCACTCCAGATCAGCGAATGTAATTTAATGGAAGTGACATTTATTTTAACCCCGTTTTCAATTTTTGGAAGTTGGAGCACCATTTATGCAAAGTGGAATTTAAAGACCCACAACGTAACTTTTAGACCTTAAAAATCTGTGTTTCTGACTCGTTTTGATGGCACACCAACATTCATTTTGCGCATTTTCGAGCCGTCACTGCCCAGAGGCGTCCCGGGGCTCAGAAACAGCACTATGTAAGATTCCCATCCGGGACGCGACCGTGACGTTGCAGCCGACTATTGGCTGCAGCACCGCGTCACTCACTAACAACCGGATGTAAACCAGGGATCAACATCGCGATTGTTTTGAACGCCGTTCATGTCGGATTCTGTAAGGAAACATTACAGGAGGAAGAGAGGAAAAGGAAGAGAGGAAGGGACAGAACAAGAGTCAAGATAAGACGGTCTTTTACTGGCTGGAGTGAATCACGGTGCAGGTATGATACAAGATGTTACAAGTTCCGTTGTGTGTCTTTAAAGGGTTAAAATTTTAAAACTCATTGACTTTTTGCTATTGATGGTTAGGCCAGAAGTCTGTGACGACAGCCATGAAAAAAAAAGGCAACTTTTAATTTTTAGATAATATTTACAGGCCATTATCTGACATTGGCCAGTCTGTGACCTTAAAGTTGTACTTCCATGGTGATTTCATTAATATTTCTGTGTTCTCCATTATTATTGAATGCATTCTGCATCGTTTCTGTTTAAAAAAACCTTCTGGTATCTTTGTATCCAGCTGTATTTGTATACTAGAAGAGAGGCTTGTGGTCCAACGGCAGCTTTTCTGGGTCCTTCGCATGAATTTCCGTCTGATTGGCTGCCTCCCATCAGTGTATGAAGGAAGCTCCGCCCTCCGCTCTTATTTCGCTACAGACAGGAAATAGAGCCGACAAACAAGTTTGTTCCGCCATGCTAACAAACAGTTAGCTAATTAGCTTCTCAACTCCGAAGCTACAGTCGTGCCGTCTTTACTTCTAGTGTGTAGTGGAGGGTTACCTGCCTTCCAATGGACAGATAGAAACCCCACGTGGGATACGCTATTTGCAATGTTACGTAGAAGTGCGAGGCTGTTCCCGATTCACTCTTTTCTTCGTATTGTTTCTGTGATGAGAAAGCACAGCCGACTGGGGGGAACGCAACGCTAGCAAGTCAGCATGTGTAAGTAAACAAGGGGAAACCCTCCGTATTTCAGAAGGAACAAGTTAAACGGGTTTTCAGTGGAAGGAGGCCTTTAAGAAGCTGAACGTAACTTTTTCTTATGGAGCTGTGAGGGTTAAACGAGCAGATTTACTCTGTAGTTACGGGCTGTGATTAAAAATATTGCCATTCAGTTTAGTAAATGGGTTAAACTAATAACCAACGAATAAATGATTGTTTCTGCATAAGTTTAATTGGAAAACATGATTCTGGATTTAATGAAAAATTGGTGGTTTTAAAAGGTCACAAGCGATGGCTTCACACTCATCACCAGAACTGTTCCTCAGCAGACCCAAACATGTAAAGTTCACTTTCCAGGCGCCAACGTGCAGCTACAGAAATAGCAGCTTATGTAATCTTAAATGAAAATGATCGTCCGCTCCGCGTCCCCGGGGAGGACGCTGACCTTTCTGCGCGCTTCCTGGGTGGGAGAAAAGACGTGCAGAGCAAAGAGCACCTCCGTCAGCGGGGGTGGGGGTGATGGAGATGAAAACAGACGCAACACCAGGCTCTTTCAGGTGGGCTGGATGTGGGGGGGCTGTCCCTTTCTGCTCGGGTGTGAAGTCTGATAAACACGAGTAATAACTCAGGATTTGCTCATTTTACAGTATTTAACCAGATAAAACCTCACGGAGAAGAAAAATCTCTTTTTTAATCTTCTGGCCAAGAAAGCGGCTCAACCACAAGTTTATAATCTGCCACCAAGATTATAATAATTCTGGATTTTCAAGTAGTTTCAGTCTTTATATTTCAATTCAGTTTTTTTTTAAAGCAGGTTTGCTAGTTTTTATTCGTTTTTTTTATTTTATTTTTTTGAAAATGATTAGTTTTAGTTTAGTTTTTTATCAGTTTTAGTGTTAGTTTTAGTTTTATGGGAATAAAAAGGAAGATTGTAAATATTGAGGACATAAATCTGACTGTGAAAACAAAAAAGTGTCGATAAATAAATGAATAAATAAAATGCCAGGTGGAAAATAAATACAAAAATTAATCATTTTGGGGGGAAATAACATGAAAAAAGCAAAAAAAAAAAAAAAAAAGGAAAAATACAGGCTTAAAAATGAAGAAAAAAAAAGTAATGCAAAAAATATCAAATTAATTAATTTATAAACTAAAACTTACACAGAAAATAAATAAATAGATGTATTAACACAAAATTAAATGAAAACAGTTGAAAATGACAACAGAAATCTACATTTATGTCACATTTGATAGGTTTGTTGATGTAAAAACGATTTTTAATTTTTATTTATTTATTTTTTGAGCCATTTTTATATTTTTGTGTTTATTTTTATTGTCAGTTTCAGTTCTCGTACTCTTCATGTCTCAGTCAGTTTTCTCTGCTTCTCATGTTCGTGTTTACCTGCAACTTTCAGAAGTTTTTCAGTTTGATTTTAACCGTTTAAATCTGCATTTTGGACTAAAAGATCCTGGACCACGATCACCTGGACTTCCTCAGACATCTTTGTCCTTCATCTGCTGGAAACGTGCACGAACAAGCTTTGTGTGATGCGAAACACATCAGCTTTACGAGACTCGTGGACTCACCTGGGAGTGTTTAGAAACCCAGTGTCGCAGCACGTTGAGAACTCGGTTAGTTGCAGCTCTTCGGATGATGAATTCTTTGTCGCACGCTTTCTCCGAGTTACTAAAACCTGAAAGAGAAGCAGAGAGACTCTTTATCAGAACGAGCTCTGCAGCATCTGTGCTGCCGACACGACACAGCTGCAGCACAGACGCATCCTGCTCATCGTCTCTGCAGTCCGGCCCGTTTGCAGCACATTTCTCTGCGTGTTCGTCTGTTTTTATGCGTTCTGAGCATCTGATGATAAACTGTTTACTTCATTTGTACTGATGAGTAAATGAGTCCAACCAGAGGTGATTCTAGGATGAGAGGTTTAGGGGTGCTGATATACTGTATATACTTTTATACTTTTCAAGTTTGTAAAAAAAAAAAAAGCAGATAATGTGGATTATATATATATTTATGTATATTTTGATACAAAAAAACCAAAAAAAAACCTACAACATTTTTAGGCCTTTTCTTTAACCCAATATCTTTTTACCATCGGGATCAAACTCAACGTGAAAGCCAAAGTAGTTAATTCCAGATCTGAATGTAGACAAACACAGATGCACAGAGTTTTCAACACAGAGTTCATTATACACACATACACACAAATATATATATACATACATATACACATGCATACTGTAGGGCTGCAACGATTAGTCGACTAATCGTCGACTATCAAAATAGTTGGCAACTAATTTCATAATCGACTAATCTAAGCTTTGTTTTACCTCTTAAAGTTGCCCCTGTACCTTCTTATACCTTATCTGCCTTTCTGTGCCTGACGCGTGTATGTAGTCGAAACTTTCTGGGTCAGCTTTTTTTTTTTATTGTATATTGACGTATATAAACACACACATTGTCAGTCGATGCTTTGGATGCATTTTTTAATTAGATTAAATGAGAAAGTGTCCAAACTTTCGACTGGTACTGTAAATATGCTACATTGTTTTGTATGATACGATAAGTCGACTAATTGCAAAAATAATCAGGGACTATTCGATTATCAAACTAATCATTTGTGGCAGCCATTTATGTATATATACACACACATATCTATCTATCTATCTATCTATCTATCTATCTATCTATCTATCTATCTATCTATCTATCTATCTATCTATCTATCTATCTATCTATCTATCTATCTATCTATCTATCTATCTATCTATCTATCTATCTATCTATCTATCTATCTATCTATCTATCTATCTATATATGTATATATATATATGTTTATGTATTTTGCCCTCAGGTTCAACCTGAGATGGGTTACATGCAGAGAATAAATTTTCCTAATTGGGATTAATAAAGTATACATTCTATATATACATGCATATACTGTATATATACATATATATATATATATATATATTCCCAAATTCTAGGGGTGCTGGGATTCAGTTGAGGGGCTTTCAGCACCCCTCAAAAATGGGTGCAACACAACTTTAAAACACAGGAACTGAAATGAGATGATTAAAAAGTGCAACAGTCAGAATGCTTGACAGACTTTTCTGCATATTTACGTCCTTACATAATTTTTTCTGTGATCTTTCACTTCTCCTGATTATCCTGCGGTGGAGATCCTTATCTTATCAAGGAAACTTTTTTCATCTGTTTATTGGTTAAATAAAAATGAGATTTGCTGTTTAAACCCTGAGAAACGACACCAGTGGAGGATCTCTCGTTTCCCCTTCGGTCTGCAGCGTCTCCTCTGCAGGTGATGTCATGCTGCTTTAACGTGTGATGTGACCTTCGTGGCTGGTCGTGCTCACCCTGCGAGCTGCTGTGCCCAGCGGCGGCCGTGGCGATGGCGAACGCCGAAGCAGGCGACATGGTGCAGCGAGAGTTCTCCCCCGGCGTGACTGCAAGCAAGCGGAGGCGTTACAGCCAGCACGTTTCCGTGTGATGCGTTTCTGACTGTGTGTGTGTGTGTGTGTGTGTGTGTGAAGTTTCTACCTCCCGACTGTCGGTAGCGGAGATGCCTCGGCGTGGACGGCGAGCGGCAGGGGGACAAGTCGCCCGGCTCGCTGATGGACGGCGACTCAGGCATGAACTTATCCAGAGACACTGATTCCAGGACAGCTGTGGGGGAATGAAGTGTACATCTTAAAGGTACAGTGTGTAAAAAAAACAAAGGTCAGTGGCAGAAAAAATTAATATTTAATTCAAAACTGTTTCTATTGATGTGTAATCGCTTCATTAGAATTGCTGGAATATGTTTATTTTCTTAGAATGAGTCATTTCTACTTGCTTGGGGTCTACATACATGGAGGCTGCCATATTTGTGCCGCCATTTTTACTACACTGTCCTTAAAGGTACAGTATGTAAAAAAATCTAAGGTCAATGGCAGAAAAATGTGATATATAATTCAAAACTGTGTTTCTATTGATGTGTAATCACTGCACTAGAATAGCTGATATGCGTTTATTTTCTTAGAATTAGTCATGTATATCTACTTGCTGGGTGGTACACATACTGTATGGAGGCTGCCATATTTGTTCCACCATTTTTACTACAGTGTCCCTGAATGGACAAAACAATGTGGGTGAAGTAAGAACCTCTGAACTTTAAAACTGCTGTACCAGCTTTGTTTAATGGGAGTTAGAGCACTATTTGGGATCAGTAATACCTTAAAAGACATGAAAAGTAGTTCCCTGTAGTTCAGTCATAGCGACAACTGAGACCACTGATCTACTCACAGATGAAAACATCTTTATGTCTGGGAGAATTTTGGCCACTAACGGCCACCGTACATTCACAACAGTGCTTGGAACATGAAGTCATTTGAAAGAAAAGATCTTTTCTTTCAAAATAAATTTAAATCCAGAGGTTAAAGAAACAGTTTTGCTGCAGAGAGATTAGCTTAAGAGGCTCAACTGACTGGTTTTTTAAAAGAAACTTGACATCTTACATTCAGTTATTTTTATTAAAGGGAAAAAAATACTCAAAAAATTACATAAAACTAACACATACTGTATGTGTTGGACCTTTATGTAAACCAGGAAATGATAGATAACAGGCAGAAATATGACATTTTATTCCTACTTTTGTGTAAATCAACAGCAGTCTGATATCAGAGCAGCGAGCAACACGTAATTCAGCTATTTTTATGGAAAATTTTGGGGGGGCGGGGGGTTGGTATCTGTTGATTTGAAAATAAAAAAATACACATTCATTAACGTATCAATGTTAATATGCCAGAATGAGCTGGAAAGCTAACTTCCATCATGTCCATGTGTCAGCTCAGACTGGCTGGTTTTGGAGGGAAAATGTTTCTCACATCAATCAGCCCATATAACGGACGGAGTCAAAATGCAGATGCAACGTTAATAAAGTTATGATTGAACTCGTTAATTTAAAAATAAACAAGAAAAGAGTGAGGAGGTATTCTCTCTCTTTGGCTGAACTTTTCACTGTTGATGAAATTACTGATTATTTCCAGCTATTTTTTTTTTAAAGAAAAAAATTATCTCTATACAAAAATATGATATGTATACATATATATATATATATATATATATATATATATATATATATGTAAATATATACAGTCGTCCTCAAAATTATTCATACCCTCCAAATAAAAGCTTGAAAAAAAATCAGCTGTTGGTGAAATAAGATGAAATTGACAAAAGTAGTAATAAATAAAAATTCTATGAAAATCATGACATTGATTTTGAATAATGTTTCAACATGTTAAAAAACAAACACACAAAAAATAAAACAAGTAAACAAGCATGATGGGGCTCCGAAGCTAAAATTTTGTTGAGCAACACTTTGAGACGATCGCTGCAGTCAGGTGTTGACAGGTATGTTGGTCCACTGTTCATGGGAAAGGTGCTCTAATGTGTCCAGGACAGTTTTGTTTTGTTTTTTTAAATTATTATTTTCAGCCACAATTCAAAAGCAATAATTTACTCCCCTAAATTGTAATTTTGTAAATTTTTATTTATTATTAGTTTCATTAGTTTCTTTGTATTTGAATTGCTATCGTCAATTTAGCCTTTTCTTTCATTGGAGAGTTTGAATAATTCTGAGGACGACTGTATATACATATATACATACATATATGTATATATATATATATATGTGTGTGTATATACAAGTTTAATGTTTCTAGTTATTATTTGTTTACAAGTGCACTGTTTATTTTTTATTTATGCTTTGTTCTATTTTAAAGTTGTAAACTTACTTTTCACTGTATCCTTCATCATATTAATTTGGGAGTCAAATGCAGTATCAGCCCTAAATATCGGCAATTTCTATCTTGGCTGAGGCTGATGAGAAAATATTGGTATCGGTCTTAAAAAATCTGTATCGGTCAACCTCTATAACAAAGTCAAGAAAGTTTAAATGGGAAATTTCCATCCTTTAACTTGGACGAGATTCTGGTGTAAAGGCAACAAAGGGGACACTTCAGTTCGCTTCTTATCTGTTTTTATAAGAGTTTCTGTTTGGAAAACCACCTAAAACGCGTGTAGATGTTAAAATCATCTCCGTGTGGCGGAGCACGCCCCCAGATGGACTGTTGTTCATGTACATTTGAACTTCTGGGTCACGAGCTGCTATTTTGGGTGCGACTGAAAGGCTCTCCCATTCGTTATTTTCCTCTTTAGAGGCACTCTGGCTGCCACAGAAGAGGCTCGATTCATCTCTTCATGTTCGGACGGAGATTTCCTGACCTGACCTGGCTGCTGTTGCCAGATGGTGATCTAAGAACACGATTATTCCTCTGTTGGGTCATGGTGACCCATTTATGCCTTCCGCTCTGTTTGGGTTGGCAGAGCTCAATCAAAGATAAGTCAGACTTTGGTGTCATCTCAGTGATAAAAACAACACAGCAGCCGAGTTTAGAGCCGTTTCTGAAGTAGCTGCTCCAACTCCGTTAAAAGCTAAATTTGATAAGCGAGGCGTGGGTGCCCACACGTGTGCTGCTGCACATGTGGGAGAGGCAGAGAGTGAATCATCGGCAGAAACTCACCCCTGCGGATGCTGCGCCTCAGCTTCCCACAGAAGGCGTCGAGGCGAGGCAGCTCTCCGCTGACATCCTCCCCTGCAGCTGGACTCAGCTCCGGAGAGCTGGGACCGCGGCTGAGGTCCAGGGGGGCTTTGGAGACGGGAGGCGGCGAGGACACCCCGGAGGCCTGCGGGAGGCTGGGAGACCGCGTGGCGGTGGGTGGAGGGGAGGAGAAGCCGGAGGATAGCCTGGTGGAGAGCGGAGGAGGCGAGGCGATGGAGGGGCTGTGGCAGGAGGTGGGCGAGCTGGCTGCGGAGGAGGAGGGCGTGGTGGACAGATCCAACGCGCCCACTTTCACGCTGATCGGGGAGCTGAGGGAGAGCTTCCGGGAGTGGACCGGGGAGACGGTGCGAGAGGGGATGGAGAGGGGAGGAGGAGAGGAGAACTTGCGACAGAGGCGGGGGGATTTGTTGTTCAGGGGGTCGGCTCCCCAGGCGCCCTGGTTGGTGGCGAAGAAGAGCTCCAGAGACCTAAAAGATGAGAGGCGAGTTTAATCTGCAGCTCTGATGAGAAGCAGCACGCATGGAGCACCACACGACAAAAAATCTGATCCTACCAAGAATATGTTTCTCATTTCTGGTCAAAATATCTCATCACACTCAAAATAAGACAAAATCACCTAAAGAGAAACATTTCAGTGAGATATAGGAACTTGTTTTAAGATAATGCATCTTATTTCAAGAAATATTATCAAGAAAATTTTAACTTGTTCTACTAGCAGATTTTTTTTTTTGCTTATTACAGAAAAAAAATCTTGGCAGCTTCTAAAATAAGTTAAAAAATATTTTTGAATTATATATAATATTATATACATATAACATACATACATACATACATATATCTATATATGTATATATATATATATATATATATATATATATATATATATATATATATAAGATAGATATAGATAGATATTAGGAATGTCCTATATTATTGGCCAATATTGGCATTAAAATGTGATATCGGAAAATATCGGTATCGGCTTTTTGGACAGATAATTTGAAAAAAATTAAATATCTAAATCTCACGAGATTTTGTTGCTCCGCAAAATCTTGTTCCATTAGCAGCGGTCCAGCATGTATAAAGTTATCGTAGAGGAACTTCATATCCCAGCATTCCTTTCAGAATTTAAGAATTCTGATTCTTTAAATTTAAGAGTTGGACAATATCGGTATGTTGGTAAAAATGTATTACTGGTTTAAACCGTGGCACTAAAGTATCAAACCAAACCGTAAATTTTTTGTATTGTTGCACCCCTAATACATATACATATATAATATATATATATATATATATATATATATATATATATATATATATATATATATATATATATATATATATATATACATATGTATATATATGGATCTTCCTCCTCTTTCCAAGAGGACATCAAAAAGATCACAAAGGTGAACAGTTGCAATCACACAGTGATGTGCAAGGAAACATGCTGGGAGTAAGGATAGACCGATATGGATGGATATTTCAGGCCGATATTTGCAATACAGTCGTACAGATGTTCTCAAAATGATTCATACCCACCAATTAAAGAAAAGGACAAATTGCTAAAGTAATTTAAATAACAAGAATCTAAAAGAACTAATGATAAATAAAAATTTACAAAATTATAATTTAGTGAAATAAAATATCGTTTCTGAATTTTGGCTGAAAAAAATCATTTAAAAAAAACAAACAATTAATTTATTTTTTTGATTGGAGTGTGTGAATAATTTTATTAGGTACACCTGTCCAACTGCTCGTTCACGCAAATTTCTAATCAGCCAATCACATGGCAGCAACTCAATGCATTTAGGCATGTAGACATGATCAAGACGATCTGCTGCAGTTCAAACCAGCATCAGAATGAGGAAGAAAGGTGATTTAAGTGACTTTGAACGTGGCATGGTTGTTGGTCTGAGTATTTTTCCTGCATAACCATCTCTAGGGTTTACAGAGAATGGTCCCAAACAAAGAAAATATCCAGTGAGCAGCAGTTCTGTGGGCACAAATGCCTTGTTGATGCCAGAGGTCAGAGGAGAATGGCCAGACTGGTTCCAGCTGATAGAAAGGCAACAGTAACTCAAATAACCACTTGTTACAACCGAAGTCTGCAGAAGAGCATCTCTGAATGCACAACACATCCAACCTGGAAGCAGATGGGCTACAGCAGCAGAAGACCACACCGGGTGCCACTTCTGTCAGCTAAGAACAGGAAACTGAGGCTACAATTCACACAGACTCACCAACATTGGACAATAGAAGATGGAGAAATGTTGCCTTGTCTGATGAGTCTCCATTTCTGCTCCCAAATTCAGATGTAGGCTCAGAATTTGGTGTCACCACCATGAAAGCATGGATCCATCCTGGCTGTATCAACGGTTCAGATTGGTGGTGGTGGTGTAATGGTGCGGGAGAGATTTTCTTGCCCCACTTTGGGCCCCTTAGTACCAACATGGCGGTTTAACCACCACAGCCTACCTGAGTATTGTTGCTTCAAGTCTTATTTTGAGTGTGATGAGATATTCTGACTAAAAATGAGAAAAATATACTTGGTGAGATTTTGAGTTTTTGCAGTGCAGCCCTGATGTATTTACTTAGACTGGTCCAGAGCAAGCTGGGTGATCTTCAGACTGTAGTCAGGACAGAGGGACATGATGGACAGACGGTCGCATGAGAGCTGCTCGATCCTGGGGTGGTGAAAGGAAACGTGAGGAAGATGAAGGGGGGGGGGGGGGGGGTGAGTAATGAGGGAAATGACAGGATGAACTGTTGAACGTGAGGAACGGGAAGAGACAAACGAGGAAGCGTCAGGATCAGGAACATTCCCAACATGGCGGCGCGTACCTCACGGGGATGGAGGTGAACGGCTTCTTGTAGATGTCCGCCAGCTTGTCGATGACCACGGCAGCGGTGGTGAAGATCCGGTACGTGTGGAGGAAGGTGTTGAGGAAGTCTATGGAGAGGAAGCGCAGGTCCGTGAGGCGCTCCAGCAGGCGCTCCACGCTGGCGTAGCGGATCTGCGGGACCTTGCAGGAGTTCAGCGTCTTGCTGAAGCAAATGTCCACGTCGTCTTTATGCAGCCGGGCATCCGACCTGTGCAGGGGAACACGCTTAGCATCCACAATATCCCCTTCTACGATCTGTGTTCGTCACGCTTCAGGTGTTCATCAGAAGTCCTCTTTTCTTACTTGATCATGTGCGGCACGGACACTTTGGAGTTCTCCTCGAACACGCTGGTCATCAGGCCGTTACAGCGGATGTTATCGATGCACTGAAGCCAGAAGAGAAGACAGTGAGAAGCAGCTGCAGGCAGATCTGATCCACGGCTGCAGCTTCCAGCTCCCACCTGGCTGATGTCGCTGGTCCAGGCCGCCTTCTCCTGGCGGGAGGGAGCCAAGAGGACCACGGAGAAGCTCTGACCGTCAGGAGGCTCCACCACGACCTTGAACTCCAGATGGCTGAAGCCTTGGCCGGCAGCGTTGTCTGCAAACAGCCGCACGTCATTAAAACTGAACGTGTTTACCCAGATGAAAAATGTGCTGCTCATTTGTGGCTAAATCTCAGATCTGAGATCAGTTGGAGCTTCTCATAATGCTATCATTATGTGTTACTGAAATACTTCTGAGGGTTCTTTGGGAGCAAAAGTCGTAGTAGAGACGTAACTGAGATCAGTAGCAGACATTCTGAGATCTCTTGTGTTTATCCCACTTCTCCAGTACGGCTCAAACTGCTTTCTCAGCTCAGCCTCCTTTATCTCAGTCACGTCTTTTCTCTTTTTTAGCTCCCCTCTTAAATGTTCCTCGGAATGAGTGAAGAAATCTAGGATTGAGTAAAATATTACTAGGAAGGAGTAAAGTAGTTCTAGGAATGATTAAAGTAGTCCTAGGGATGAGTAAAGTAGAATTCGGAATGAGAAAAATGATCTAGGAATAAGAAAAGTATCACTAGGAAGGAGTAAAGTAGTCCTAGGAATGTGTAAAGTGTTCGTAGGAATGAAATAATCAAGGAATGACTAAAGTAGTACTACGAAAGAGTAAAGTATTACTTGGAATGAGTAAAGTTGTACTAGGAATGAATTTAGTAGTCTTGGAATGAGTAAGGTAGTACCAGGAATGTTTAAAGTAGTACTTGGACTGAATAAAGAAGTCCTAGGAATGAGTAAAGTATTTCTAGGAATGAGTAAAATTGTACTAGGAATGAGTAAAGTGATCTAGGAATAAGTGAAGTATTACTAGGAAGGAGTAAAGTAGTACTAGGAATGAGTAAAGTAGTCTAAGGAATGTGTAAAGTAATCTAGGGATGAGTAAAATATTACTAGGAAGGAGTAAAGTAGTTCTAGGAATGATTAAAGTAGTCCTAGGGATGAGTAAAGTAGAACTAGGAATGAGAAAAATGATCTAGGAATAAGTAAAGTATTACTAGGAATGATTAAAGTAGTCCTAGGGATGTGTAGTGTTCGTAGGAATGAGTAATATAATCAAGGAATGACTAAAGTAGTACTACGAAAGAGTAAAGTATTACTAGGAATGAGTAAAGTTGTACTAGGAATCAATTTAGTAGTCTTGGAATGAGTAAGGTAGTACCAGGAATGTTTAAAGTAGTACTTTAAAGTTGTACTAGTAATGAGTAAAGTGATCTAGGAATAAGTGAAATATTACTAGGAAGGAGTAAAGTAGTACTAGGAATGTGTAAAGTAATCTAGGAATAAGTAAAGTATTACTAGGAGTGAGTAAAGTAGTCCCAGGTATGTGTAAAGTGTACGTTGGAATAAGTAAAGTAATCTACGAATGAGTGAAGTAATGTACTATGAATGAGTAAAGTATTCGTAGGAATGAGTTAAGTAATACAGGAATGTGTAAAATAGTACTAGGAATGTGTAAAGTAATCTTCGAATGAGTGAAGTAGTCCTGGGAATATGTAAAGTATTCTTAAGAATGAGTAAACTAATCTAGGAATGAGTAAAGTAGTCCCAGGTATGTGTAAAGTAATCTAGGAATAAGTAAAGTATTACTAGGAAGGAGTAAAGTAGTCCCAGGTATGTGTAAAGTAATCTAGGAATAAGTAAAGTATTACTAGAAAGGAGTAAAGTAGTCCTAGGAATGAGCAAAGTAATCTATGAGTGAGTAAAGTAGTCCTAGGAATGTGTAAAGTGTACGTTGGAATAAGCAAAGTAATCTACGAATGAGTGAAGTAATGTACTATGAATGAGTAAAGCATTCGTAGGAATGAGTTAAGTAATACAGGAATGTGTAAAATAGTACTAGGAATGTGTAAAGTAATCTTCGAATGAGTGAAGTAGTCCTAGGAATATGTAAAGTATTCGTAGGAATGAGTAAAGTAATAAAGGAATGAGTAAAGCAGTACTAGCACTGAGTAAAATATTCCTCGAAATGAGTAAAGTAGTCTGAATTTCCTAAATACTTCTCCTGAGGGTTCTTTGGGAGCAGGAGTCGTAGTAGAGACGTAACTGAGATCAGTAGCAGACATTCTGAGATCTCTTGTGTTTATCCCACTTCTCCAGTACGGCTCAAACTGCTATCTCAGCTCAGCCTCCTTTATCTCAGTCATGTCTTTTCTCTTTTTTATCTCACTTCTGGCTCCTGAGGAACTCTAAGGAGCTGGAATTCAGAAACAATTGATCACAGAATGAAGCCATGATGAGAAGCTCAAACTGATCTCAGACATGAGACTGAGCCACAAATGAGCAGCACATTTGTCCTCTGGGTGGTACAAAGAAGTAAATACATGCAGATACTCACAGTCCTCATCGCTGGCGTCCAGCTCCTCAATCAGAGTGCACTCAATCAGAGACAACGCTCCTCCCTGCTGTTGATGCAGAAAACACAGCAGGGTTTTCGTCAGTCCTGCTTGATTACTTCTCACTAAACGTCTGATGTCACAACGGTGCAATGAAACGAGCCTAATGCATCTTTTATACTCGTGTGATGTAATTCCTGATAATCAGTGTGTCCAAGTCGCCTACAGCAACAGTTCTGATGGAAATGACCAAGAAAGATCATATTTCTGGCTCTCTGTTAAATCATAAATTGACTTTATAATATTTTTCCTCACTAATAAATTTCCAGCACTAATGTTGCCCCCACAGCCCCCACCAGCCGCTGCCGTCTCCCTCTGGAAGAATGTGTCTTTGAAGATGTGATGTCTGTCTCTGATGAGCAGAAACCTGCAGGAAATCTGGTTTTTACCAAGTAAGGCCTGGTTGCTTTTTAATCCTTTACTGCATAAAACTGATCAAATAAATGAATTAAAGATGGAAAACGCTGGATGGTTTTAAACTTTCACCAAAATGCCTTTTTTTTTAAAAGACTTGAAGAAACTAAACAAGCTGATCAAGAAAGCTGGTTCTGTGCTGGGGATAACTCTGGAGCCGCTGGAGCTGATCGTTCAAAAGAATGCTGCACAAGCTGATGAAGATGATGGAGGACACTTCCCATCCTCTCCACAACACGGTGAAGAATCAACAGAGTGTGTTCAGTGGGAGGCTGCGTCAAGTTCGCTGTAGGACGGAGAGATACAGGAATTCATTCCTGCCAGCAACCATCACCCTAAAGAACAAGACTAACTGACTTTTTGTTTATTTAAAAAAAAAAAAAAAAAAAAAAAGTGAGCTTTTACAATACTGAATTTCCCTTCGGGGATGAATAAAGTATTTTTCATTTCATTTCATTTCATTTCATTTTCATTTCATTTCATTTCATTTCTGCCTCCTGTTCGAGATATCCAAAATAAATTCAATGTATCTTCATATCTACAGGGCTGTTTGTATAATGTTTGTCTCTACAAGAAGCTGAGACATGTGAGGTTACTACAGAAGTGTCAAGATCAAGATAAAAGTTACTGTGTCATAGTAAATTCACCTGTAACACAGTAGAAAATGTAAATGTATCTCCTCCTAAAAGAAAATTACTTTACTTTCACTGGAAACCAGAAAATAGCAGCTCAGTTCATCTAGGAATGAGTAAAGTAGTACTACGACTGAATAAAGTAGTCCTAGGACTAAGTATAGTAGGACTAGAACTGAGTAAATGAGTCCTAGGAATAAGTAAAGTAGTACTAGGACTGAGTAAAGTATTCTGAGAAATGAGTAAAATATTCCTGGGAATGAGTAAAGTAGTACTACGACTGAATAAAGTAGTCCTAGGACTAAGTATAGTAGGACTAGAACTGAGTAAATGAGTCCTAGGAATAAGTAAAGTAGTACTAGGACTGAGTAAAGTATTCTGAGAAATGAGTAAAATATTCCTGGGAATGAGTAAAGTAGTACTACGACTGAATAAAGTAGTCCTAGGACTAAGTATAGTAGGACTAGAACTGAGTAAATGAGTCTAAGGAATAAGTAAAGTAGTACTAGGACTGAGTAAAGTATTCTGAGAAATGAGTAAAATATTCCTGGGAATGAGTAAAGTAGTACTACTACTGAATAAAGTAGTCCTAGGACTAAGTATAGTAGGACTAGAACTGAGTAAATGAGTCCTAGGAATAAGTAAAGTAGTACTAGGACTGAGTAAAGTATTCTGAGAAATGAGTAAAATATTCCTGGGAATGAGTAAAGTAGTACTTTGACAGAAAAAGGTAGTCATAGGACTAAGTAAAGTGGGACTAGAACTGAGTAAAGTATTCCTAGGAATGAGAAAAGTAGTACTAGGACTGAGTAAAGTATTCCTAGGAATGAGTAAAGTATTCCCAGGAATGAGTCAAATAGTCTTAGGAAGTAGTACTACGGCTGAGTAAAGGAGTCCTAGGAATGAGCAAAAAAGTTGTATGAGTATGTACTGTAAAGTAGTCCTAAGAATGAGTAAAGTAGTACTAGGAATGAGTAAAGTAATCTAGGACTGAGTAAAGTAGCCATTAGAATGAGTACAGTAATGTGTGATGAGGAACAGGTAAATATCTCAGAACGCCATTGGTCAATGATGATGATGAAGATGATGATGTTTAACACCTCTATCGGTGGTCAGGTTGAGTCTTAATTATCGCATTAATAACTAAGTTATCAGTGAAACCATGTTAACATGTGAATTTAACATCATCTCAGTGGGAGAAGCTGGTTTTGGGCACGTCGGTGTCACACCAGTGAACCGAATCCACCAGAAAACATCCATCCTCCTTATTTATGAACTTTCTGATAGTTGTCAGAATTTTTATCATTAAGTTATCACAGCTGCTATTCTGAAAAAACAAATTTGGCCCCCATTTTGGTGATAAAAGCTGAATTTGACCTTTTGGGTGCTTTTTCCACAGCTGCTAACATTATCGGGTAATGAACCATAAAGTGTGTCATTTTGGGGGTTGTGGCTCAGAAAGTTTGAAAACCACATACATCTGGTGATTTAGTCAGACTTCTGCTCCACTTGGACTTAAACGCTAAAAACTCTCCATTTATACAGAGTTTATAATCATGTAACGCATCCATCATCGGCCGTGAGGACAGCGGTTTACCTTCAGCAGGTGGAGCTTGCCTCCAGATGTTCGTGTACAGATGAGGAAGTGTTTGGTGAAGAGGAAACACTGCCGCTCCCCTTCCTTCCTCAGAGAGAGGGAGCCCAGCCGGACCTTACTGAGCATGCCCCGCTCGCTGCTGGACGGCAGCTGGATGAGGGAACCTGTTCGTGAGGGGAGAATGAGTCCGACCCGAACACAGACGTTTTACAGGGCGAGGGAGGCAGACTCACCTTGTCTGACGAAGGTCTGGCTCGTGTCCAGCAGGATGTCGCAGCCTTCCACGATCATCCTTTCGATGGCCAGATTCTTCCTGATGTTCTCCGTGTCGCTCACCTCATCGTGCATCATCCTGACAACACAGACGGTTTCCAGTTTGAAGGACGGATGAAGATTTCGACACGTAAAACTGCGTCCAGTCCAAACTGGAATTCAACGTCTGTTTCTAAAATGTCCCAAACGTATAAACACTGATTTTTACTGCACGACACAAACAAGAACTTGTGTCCATGATGTCATGATGGGGATGAAGCACCTGGTCAGGCTGACCTGCATCACTAGGGATGTCAGAGATTATCGGCATGAAAATGTGATATCGGAAAATATCACGTTACAATATAATATATTTACGGAAGAGGATTAGGGCCACTAGAAAAAAAAAAAATTCTGAGAAAAAAGTCAGAATTCTGACTTTAATCTCAAATTCTGACTTTTTTCTCAGAATTCTGACTTTTTCGAAAATTTTACTGTTCTGGAAAAAAGTCAGAATTCTGAGATTAAAGTCAGAATTCTGAATTAAAGTCAAATTCTGACTTTAATCTCAGAATTCTGAGAAAAAAGTCAGAATCCTGACTTTAATCTCAGAATTCTGACTTTTTCTCAGAATTCTGACTTTAATCTCAGAATTCTGAGAAAAAAGTCAGAATTCTGACTTTTTCGAAAATTGAAAAAAAAAATCCATAATTTTTTTTTTCACTGTTCTGGAAAAAAGTCAGAATTCTGAGATAAAAGTCAGAATTCTGAGATTAAAGTCAGAATTCTGAGAAAAAAGTCAGAATTCTGACTTTAATCTCAGAATTCTGAGAAAAAGTCAGAATCCTGACTTTAATCTCAGAATTCTGACTTTTTCTCAGAATTCTGACTTTAATCTCAAATTCTGAAAAAAGTCAGAATTCTGACTTTTCAAAATTAAAAAAAAAAAATCAGAATTTTTTTTTTTTTACTGTTCTGGAAAAAAGTCAGAATTCTGAGGTTAAAGTCAGAATTCTGACTTTTTTCTCAGAATTTTTTTTTTCTAGTGGCCCTAATCCTCTTCCGTATATATTGAATGAGCCATCAATTCAAAACATTCAAACTGGCATTCAAAGGGTTAAAATCCTAAAAACAATTAAATGTTTTCTAGTTTTGAGAAGGACAGAAGTTATTAGAAAAAAAGCTGAAAAAAAATATTAATGTGTGATAATTTTTAACAGTTTTTGTTAGGGATGTCTGGTATCATCAGCTTACCGATATTGTTGACCGATATCAGCATTAAAATACAACATTGGAAAATATCGGTATCGGTAATGAATGAGTCAGCAATTCAAACATTCAAACTGGCATTTAAAGGGTTAAAATCCTAAAAACAATTGAATGTTTGGTAGTTTTTTAGTATGACAGAAGTTTTTTTTTTATAGATTATTTATGGAAAAAAAAAACCAGAAAAAATTAATGTGAGATATTTTATAACAGTTTTTGTTAGGAATGTCCGATATCATCAGTCTACCAATGTTGTTGACCAATATTGGCTATAAAATGTGATTTCAGAAAATATCAGCATTGATAATGAATGAGTCAGCAATACAAACATTCAAACTGGCATTTAAAGGGTTAAAGTCCTAAAAAAAATTGAATGTTTGGTAGTTTTGAGAAGGACATAATTATTTTAGATAATTTATGAGAAAAAAAAGAAAAAATTAATGTGTGATATTTTATTACCGTTGTAAGGGATGTCCGGTATCATCAGTCTACCAATGTTGTCGACTAATATCGGCAATAAAATGCGATATCATAAAATAAAAGCCTTAGTAATGAATGAGTCAGCAAATGAAACATTCAAACTGCATTTAAAGGGTTAAAATCCTTTAAAAAAAAAAATTTTTTTTGTTGTTTTTTTAGATAATTTATGAGGAAAAAAAAGCATAAAAAATATTAATGTGTAATGATTTTATAAAAGTTTTTGTTAGGGATGTCTGATATCATCAGCCTACCGATATTGTGGACCGATATCGGCATTATAATGCGATATCGGTAAATATCTGTAAGGAATGAGTCAGCAATTTAAACATTCAAACTAGCATTTGAAGGGTTAAAATCCTAAAAACATGAATGTTTCATATTTTTGTTAGGACAGAAGATTTTTAGATAGTTTAACAGAAAAAAAGCATAAAAAATATTGTTAGGTATGTCTGACATAAGCCTACCAAAATTGCTGACCGATATTGGCATTGTGATATTAGAAAATATTGGTATCTGTTTTTGGGGACTGATATCTTTACTAACAGAGTATCGTAAGATTTCATAACAGAACGAGAGATCTTGTTCCATTAGCAGCGGTCCAGCATGTATCAAAGTGTTGTTCAGTTAGAACTTCATATCCCAGCATTCCTTTCAGAGTCATGTGACTACGGTGCAGCTGCTGCTGCTACAGACTGACTTGCTTTGAAGCTGCTTATAATATGTCTGGTTTTAAGTTGTTGGTTAAGTTACCAAGTTGTCAGAAACATTAGAATTAGCCACATGTTGGCTAATACCTGCTAGTATCTGATATCTGGCGGCCAGATATCCAAAATGAACTCCTCTGGCTCAGTTAAGGATATTTTGGGGTCTTTGCTGTCAGAGCAGAATATAGTTTTATCTCTCAGAATATGAGCGATGCAACCTCACAGTTGTCTGCATAGATTGGTATCGGTTGACATCGGAAATTAAGAGTTGTACAATATCGTATATCTGATATCGGTAAAAAAAAAAAGGAAGCCAATATGGAACATCCTTAATGGCAACTATGGTGATGTATAACCAGGCCGATTTGAAGCCATGTGGATTTATCGTGCTTTCTGCAGGATACTGGTTCGCATGTTGGGAAATAATCGTGATTAAACTAAATTTTTTTAGCTTCGTGTTGGGAAGCAAAACATCTACAGTCGTTCTCAAAATTAATCATCTTCTCCAGTTAAAGAATTCACATTAGTAATTCAAATAAAAGAGACTAAAGAAACTAATAATAAATAAAAATTTACAAAATTATAATTCAATGAAATAAAATATTGCTTTTGAATTGTAGTTGGAAATAATAATAATAAAAAAAAATTTTCCAGACACATTGGAGCACCTTTCCCATGAACAATGGACCAAAGTACCAGTCAACATGTCTAAAAGTATTTTTGAACATGACAGAAAACACCTGACAATTCAAAATCAAAGTCATTATTTTCATAGAATCTTTTATTTATTATTACTTTAGTCAATTTCAACTTATTTCACTGACAGCTGATTTTTTTCCTTCTTTAATTGGAGGGCATGGATCATTTTGAGGACGACTGTACGTGGGATATGCTGGGATATGAAGTTCTCCCAGAATAACAGGCAGGAAACACACGACCAGGCCATGAAAAAGACAAAACCTTCCACAGTTTCAGTCATGTCTTACTTTGAGAGCTCCTCCAGTTTGGACTTTGCGAACTCCAGACTCTTGCGCTCCACGTGCTCGTGAGGCGTGTGCGCCAGCAGCTCGTGGAGGGTGATGATGTACCGTGGAATCTGAAACAACAACGCAGGTGTTATCTGTGCTAAATGATTAGTCTGTGATGTCAGGTGGGGACGGTGTCCCTGCATGATCTTTAATTTATCTGTATTTAAGCTGGAGGTCATCGGCTGTTCCAGTTTTGGTGTAACTGAAGCAGCTAATTTTTTCCCATCTTTAACGGGAAGGGAAGTAAACTTTCAAGCACAGTTGTATTTTTATGAGTATACAGGCAGAAAATGTGTTTTTGTGCAAAGAAAACTTAAACTGAGAAAACAAAAATGAATTATGTGCAAAAAAATAAAAAAAATTCTTTGTTCCGAACTGTAAATGTACAAAGATAAAAACTTTCACAAACTCTCCTTTAAAGTTTATTTCTCCAAAATATAAATTTAAGGTAAAATGTGAGTTGTGCTGAATAAAATAGGAGTAAGTTTTACTCTGATCAGAAAGCCTTCTCTGGAAAAAAGAGGCACTGAGTCAATTTTTTCTACTGCATCATTTTAAAGCAAAACGAAGTAACATTTTTATCTTAAAGGTACAGCATGTAAAAAAATCAAAGGTCAATGGCAGAAAAATGTGATATATATTTCAAAACTATGTTTCTATTGATGTGTAATTGCTGCACTAGAACAGCTGTTATATGTTTATTTTCTTAGAATGACTCATTTATATCTACTTGCTGGGAGGTGCACATATGGAAGCTGCCATATTTGTTCCACTATGGTGTCCCTGAATGGACAAAACAATGTGAGTGAAGTGAGAACCCTCTGAACTTTAAAGCTGCTGTACCAGCTTTGTTTAATGGGAGTTTGAGACTGTTGGGGATAAGTAATACCTTAAAAGACATTAAAAGTAGTTATTCATAGTACAGTCATAGCTACACCTGAGACCACTGGATCCACTCACAGATGAAAACATCTTAATGTCTGGGAGAATTTTGGCCACTAACAGCCACCATACTTCACTACAGTGCCGGAATATGAAGTCATTTAAAAGAAAACATCTTTTCTTCTAGATACCCATCTTTACCACTAGATGTCAGTAATTCTTACATACTGTACCTTTAATAAATGCTTTTCAGAATCCCTCTGGGGTTAAAAAAAAACAGTGTTTACAGAACAATTCAGTGTCAGTGGGAAAAAATTTTCCGTTTTTTTTTTATGTTCTAGGAAAAAAGTCAGAATCCTTTTTTCAGAAATTGAAAAAATAAAAATCCCAATTTTTTTTTTTTAAATGTTCTGGAAAAAATGTCAGAATTCTTACTTTTTTCAGAAATTGGGTATAAAAAAAATATCTCCTGAAATTTTCTTTCTTTAAATGCTCTGGGGAATTCTGGCTTTTTTCAGAAATTGAAAAAAAAAAAAATCTCCGGAGGGGAAAAAAAAAATTCAATGTTCTGGAAAAAGTCAGAGTTCTGACTTAAATCTTACAATTTTTTTTTTTTCTAATTTCTAAAAAAGTCAGAATTCTGAGATTAAAGTCAAAATTCTAACTTTTTATTCTCAGAATTTTATGTTTTTTCTCCAATGGCCCTTATCCTCTTCTATATCAAACAAATGGGAATTAAAGTACATTAAAATCCTCATAAAATCAAAGTTATTTTTATTTTTCTTAGCTGCGTTTTTGGTTGTAACCGCAGATAACTTGTCTACACATTTCAGTAATGTGCATTATCCAATTTTGCGCATTTCATAGTGTTTTTTTTTGCAGTTATGAAGCTAAAGGCAGGTCCTGATCAGCCCGCTGCCGTCGTCCAATCAGTGAAAAGTAACGCTCGGCAAAAAATACTTAAACACCAGACGGAGTAAATGGGCGCTTTAATCTTCG
This sequence comes from Atherinomorus stipes, assembly GCA_023101725.1. Taxonomy (NCBI): domain Eukaryota; kingdom Metazoa; phylum Chordata; class Actinopteri; order Atheriniformes; family Atherinidae; genus Atherinomorus; species Atherinomorus stipes. The sequence continues at coordinate 52,875 of JALJCO010006993.1, read as the reverse complement.
GTGTGTTGTGAGCAGCATTTATTTAAATGGAGAACGTACCTGGAACATGGGATACGTGAGGAACGTTTCCAGCATGCGGCCCTCACAGGCGGCGTTGGACTCGTACTGTTTCAGCAGCTTGTCGAAGTCCCGGTTCTGCTTGCAGTTAGCCAGAACCTGCAGGCTGTACTGGTGGTTCCGTACGAACTCCTGGTAAATGTTCAGCATGGGCAGCAGGATGTCGAACAGGTCCGCTGTGCAGGAAGAACACCGCAAGTCATCACCCACCCCGGAGATAAAAAGCACGATGACAGCAGGACCTACGAGGACTCGGTAACCTCCAGACTAGTTCTACGCTCCAGGTAGGTGGTCTGGCTGGTATCCAAGTATCTGAAACTACTAAAATACTGCAGACTAGTCTCCCTCTGCTCGTCATGGAGCTTCTACTCACCCAGAACCAGAGTTGGCCAGTTGGCGATCCGAGCATTTAGCCCCTGGTGGAAGATCTCATGCAGGAACATGATGGTCTCGCTGCAGACAGAACTGGTGTCGGTTAAATCTGGATTTGAGTTTATCAGTTGAACTTTGGCAGCTGTCGCCATGAAAATGTTCAAACTTGGTTTCTCAGTTTTCTCACGAATGAGATCCTTTAAACTTTTATCTGATCTTTGAGCTGAAGCTTCGGGTTGAAGTTCAGCAGCGCGCCGACAATCCGGTAAAACAGAAGACCAGAAATGGTTTCCATGGAAACATAGCCGTCGAGCAGTTATTTCTCAGGAAGGGAAACAGGTTGAAAATAGTGAAGTCTGATGGAGGGACGGATCCTCCAGAACCTGGACCTGAACAGGTCTGATGGAGGGACGGATCCTTCCAGAACCTGGACCTGAACAGGTCTGATGGAGGGACGGATCCTCCCCAGAACCTGGACCTCAGCAGGTCTGATGGAGGGACGGATCCTCCCCAGAACCTGGACCTCAGCAGGTCTGATGGAGGGACGGATCCTCCAGAACCTGGACCTCAGCAGGTCTGATGGAGGGATGGATCCTCCCCAGAACCTGGACCTGAACAGGTCTGATGGAGGGACGGATCCTCCAGAACCTGGACCTCAGCAGGTCTGATGGAGGGACGGATCCTCCAGAACCTGGACCTCAGCAGGTCTGATGGAGGGACAGATCCTTCCAGAACCTGGACCTCAGCAGGTCTGATGGAGGGACGGATCCTTCCAGAACCTGGACCTCAGCAGGTCTGATGGAGGGACGGATCCTCCCAGAACCTGGACCTCAGCAGGTCTGATGGAGGGACGGATCCTCCCAGAACCTGGACCTCAGCAGGTCTGATGGAGGGATGGATCCTCCCCAGAACCTGGATCTCAGCAGGTCTGATGGAGGGACGGATCCTCTCCAGAACCTGGATCTCAGCAGGTCTGATGGAGGGACGGATCCTCCCCAGAACCTGGATCTCAGCAGGTCTGATGGAGGGACAGATCCTCCCCAGAACCTGGACCTCAGCAGGTCTGATGGAGGGACGGATCCTCCAGAACCTGGACCTCAGCAGGTCTGATGGAGGGACGGATCCTCCAGAACCTGGACCTCAGCAGGTCTGATGGAGGGACGGATCCTCCCAGAACCTGGACCTCAGCAGGTCTGATGGAGGGACGGATCCTCCAGAACCTGGACCTCAGCAGGTCTGATGGAGGGACGGATCCTCCAGAACCTGGACCTCAGCAGGTCTGATGGAGGGACGGATCCTCCAGAACCTGGACCTCAGCAGGTCTGATGGAGGGACGGATCCTCCCCAGAACCTGGACCTCAGCAGGTCTGATGGAGGGACGGATCCTCCCCAGAACCTGGACCTCAGCAGGTCTGATGGAGGGACGGATCCTCCCCAGAACCTGGACCTCAGCAGGTCTGATGGAGGGACGGATCCTCCAGAACCTGGACCTCAGCAGGTCTGATGGAGGGACGGATCCTCCAGAACCTGGACCTCAGCAGGTCTGATGGAGGGACGGATCCTCCAGAACCTGGACCTCAGCAGGTCTGATGGAGGGACGGATCCTCCAGAACCTGGACCTCAGCAGGTCTGATGGAGGGACGGATCCTCCCAGAACCTGGACCTCAGCAGGTCTGATGGAGGGACGGATCCTCCAGAACCTGGACCTCAGCAGGTCTGATGGAGGGACGGATCCTCCAGAACCTGGACCTCAGCAGGTCTGATGGAGGGACGGATCCTCCAGAACCTGGACCTCTGCAGGTCTGATGGAGGGACGGATCCTCCAGAACCTGGACCTCAGCGGCTTCTACGTGTGTCAGACTGGTAAAAACTTAAACACTGCAGGCAGAAGTTTCCGCTTTCTGCTGAAAACATCGGTCGGCCAAAACAAATGTGAAGACTCAGCAAAAACAGGAGTTTGACAACATGGACGGTGTCAGCTCGTCTCACTGCTGTTCTCCTCACTAATCTGACGAGTTTGGCCAGAAGCTCGAACGGTAAAAAAGGCGTCAGCACCAAGAGACGGGATTTATCCGGAAGGAGACGCGACCCGACTCCCACTGCACGCCACAAACAGACTGAATCAGTTTCAATCCATCTACATTCATGAAATATGAACTACGAGCTAAAATACTACCCAAAACTCATCGTACTGCACACACAACCTGACAGAACGGGGGGGTCACCTGTTGAGGAAGATGCTGCTGACGTCGTCGTGGCTGATGGGGGGCTTCTTGGAGCTGGCGGCCATGCGGAGCGGCCTGAGGAAGCAGTTGACCAGGATGGAGAGCTGGTGGACGTATTCTGTCTCTGCTTCCACCATGTTGAAGACGATCTGGTTCCTCTTCCTCATGCTCTCAGCGTGGGGGGAGCAGATGTAGTCCTGGACGATGATCTTCCACTTCCTCCGGCACAGCCAGCCACGCATGAAGCTCTGCACCTGCGCAGTCACAGAACCGATATTCGCACAACTAAGGAACGACCGATATGGATTTTTTTAGGGCTGATATCGATATTTTCTCATCAGTGTCAACCAGGGGTCGATATCTGGGGCCAATACTGCATTTGACCCCAAAATTAATATACTGAAGGACGCCATATAAACTAATATTGAAAACTCTTTTAACAGACAGAGTTTTATATATATATACTGTATATATAAACATATATATATATACACATACATATACATACATATATGTATGTATATATACAGTTTATACATACATATATATATGCACATATATATATATATATATATATATATATGTGCATATATATATGTATGTATAAACTGTATATATACAGTTTATACATACATATATATATGCACATATATATATATATATATATATATGTATGCACACATATGCACATATACACCCTCAAATCTAAGAAGGAAAAAAATCAGCTGTCAGTGACATAAGATTAAATTGACAAAAGTAAAACTAAAGAAAAAATTCTGTGAAAATCATGACATTGATTGGTTTGAAAAAAATATTAAAAACAAACACAAAATATTTAACAAGTAAACAAGCATGATGGGGCTCCAAAAATGTTGTTGAGCAACACTTTGAGACAATCACGTGTTTTCTGTAATGTTCAAAAAGACGTCTGCAGGCCAGACGTACCTGTTGACAGGTATGTTGGTCCATTTTTAATGGAAAAGGTGCTCTAATGTGTCTTGGACAGTTTTTTGTGTGTGTTTTTAATTATAATTTCCAATCACAATTCAAAAGTACGGAAGAAGATTAGGGCTACTGAAAAAAAAAACATATAAAATTCGGAGAAAAAAAGTCAGAATTCAGACTTTTTTCCGGAACATTTTTTTTTCATGAATTTTTTTTCAATTTCCAAAAAAGGAAGAATTAAGAAACAAAATCAGAATTCTGAGATTAAAGTCAGAGTTCTGACTTTTCTCCAGAATATTTAATTTAAAAAAAATTCAGGATTTTTTTTTTTTTAATTTCCAAAAGAGTCAGAATTCTGACTTTTTCAGAAATTCGAAACAAAAAAATTCGTGAATTTTTTTTTTAAATATGAAAGTCAGAAAAAAATCTGAATTCTGAGATCAAAGTCAGAATTCTGACTTTTTTCTCAGATTTTTTCCTTTTTTTTCAGTGGCCCTGATCCTCTTCTGTACAAAAGCAACATTTTATTTCATTAAATTATCATTTTTAAATGTTTATTTATTATTAGTTCCTTTAGTTTCTTGTTATCTGAATTACTATTGTGAATTTAGCATTTTCTTTAATTGGAGGGTATGAATAATTTTGAGGACGACTGTACATATATTGCAAATATCGGCCTAAAATATCCCTCCATATCAGTCTATCCTCAGTCCCAACATGTTTCCCTGCACATCAGTGTGTGATTGCAACAGCTCACCTTTTTGATCTTTTTAATGTCTGGATCTTCCTCCTCTTGGTTGTTCTGGTAAGGCAGCATCCTCTCCTTGGCTTTGTTCAACACTACAACCTGCCACAACAACAAGAGTCTCCATGTGAACACGCTGGCACGGAGGATCAAACATTCATGAAACTACTTAAGAGGCTCAGGAAACAAATGTCTCGTTGCATGCTAGAGAAGTCCAGGGTCCTGTAATCACCGGAGCCCTGCTGGGCTTTGAATGGAGAGGAGTGTGCTGTCATCCTGCCAGGAGCATTTGCATGTTTTCATCTGGATGTGAGGGTGCGCACGCTTAAGTATGCATGCGCACACAGATGTGGACGCACTCATGCATACCTCAGCTTTGAGCCTCTCGATCTCAGTGTCCTGGTCCTCCAGCTGAGTGCGAAGCTGATTGGCTGCGATCTTTTCCGTCTCCAGGATCTGGACCAGGTGGATGTACTTCTGCATCAGGATCTCACGCTCGATGATGATGTCAGAGTAACTGTCAGAGGACAGGCTGGTCGTTTAACATGCAAACCAGCTTTGTGTGACAGTTTCTATGCCTAAAGTCACATAAATGATATTTTATAAATAAATATATATATATATATATACATACATATACATACTTATACACACACACATACATATATATATATATATATATATATATATATATATATATATATATATATATATAAGAGGTGGGAAAAAAACACTGAAATATGATATTTCCATATGTTGATATTGATATTTTAAAACGCATTATCAATCTATTTAACCTATTTAACAAAATCTTGCGAGATTTTACGAAACTTTGCAAGACCGATGAAATCTCGCGAGATTTCGTTAGTTAAATAGAACGATACCGTGTTTTCAAATATCGATCTATCAGCATTTGAAGATATTGTGATATTTCAGTCTATCGATATAGTTTTTCACCCATATATGTATATAAATATATATATATATATATATATATAAAATACATACTGTATCATATATATATATATATATATATATATATATATATATATATATTTATATATATATATTTTAGGTGGGAAAAAACACTAAAATATGATATTTCCATATGTTGATATTGATATTTCAAAATGCAGTATCAATCTATTTAACCTATTTAACAAAGTCTCGCGAGATTTTATGAAACTTTGCAAGATTTCATAACAGGCCGATGAAATCTTGTGAGAATTCATCAGTAAAATAGAACGATACCGCATTTTCAAATATCAATCTATCAGCATATGAAAATATTGCAATATTTCAGTGTATCGATATAGTTTTCCACCCATATATATATATATTTATGTATGGGTGGAAAACTATATATATGCATATACTATAAATATATATATATATATATATATACAGAAATATATGCATACACTACATAATTCAGATATACATCAGAAATTATGTATTGATTTTGACATATATACACACATATTATATATAATTTTATATAATATATATTATAGTTTTTATTTCCATCTTGATTTTACTTGTGTACAGCACTTTGTGTCAGCTGTGGTTGTTCAAAGTGCTCAATAAAGTTTGTAGTGGGTATGAAATGAAGCGGTGGTTTGAGGTTATTCGTGTTTTCTACCTACTTCTACGTTAAAAATAGGAGAGAGAGAAACAGAGAAGAGGAGCTGAGTGAAATAGAGGTCGAGATCAAGTCTGTGATGTAACCAGCGTGGCGATACAGCACCAGCGTGACCTAAATGTGAACCGCTGCGAGCGCTGAGCGTCCACACACACTCAGATGTGCTGCTTGTGTCAAATATGCGTCAGCACAAAGAAAAACACAAATTACAAACAGTTTGGGTTTAAAAACACACAAACTGAATGTTTTAGAGACTTTGCTGCGTGACAAAGATTATAAACGGGGACAAACCACTCCCAGTGTTGGAGAGGATCACAGCGACCGTGGGTGGGGGGGGGGGGGGGGGGGGGTTTCAGCTCCTTTACTTAACTATGACTTTACTTGTCTGATACATTCAGAGGTCTCAAACGTCGGGTCAGGCTCCTCCAAAGCCTCAGCAGATAAAAACACGGGGTCGTGGGTGGATTAATGGGAGAAAAAATAGTTTCATTTAATCTTTGATACAGTCTAGTATGGTTTCTATAAACACATCTGACTCCATTTCTCATCTGACACGACCCCAAAATGGTTAAATTAATCAAAATGTCTTAAAAAAGAACAACATTCTGCAGTTTAAAAATCATAATTCTCATACTTCAGCTGCTTTTCTCTCAATGTAGGCTAAAAAAAAAACGGTTTTGTTTCCTTACAGGGACAAATCTAAACTACAAAGTTTAATGGAGACAACATGCAAACATGCAACATGTGGACAGTTGTACTGCAGGATGAGCCAGCTGCCATGACACCACTTTTAAAATCGCTGCATTGGCTCCCCGTCCGTTTCAGGATTGACTTTAAGGTTCTTATAGTGTTTTATAAATGTCTTCATGGTCTTGGGCCTTTTTATTTATAAGACTTGCTTGTAAACTGTGAACCCTTGTGGTCCCTGAGGGCCTCTGGTATCGGCCTTTTAGTTCCCAAAGTGAGAACTAAAACTCACAGCGAGGCCTCGTTCCACCACTACGATCCTCATCTGTGGAACATCCGACCACAGAACCTCAGAGCGGCAGAGAACGTTGATGTTTTTAAAAACTTCAAGACCTTTTTTTTTTTTTTACCTAGCTTCTTGATTTAATTTAATTTTACTTATTATTTTATTTTATTTTATTTCATTTTAACTTATTTGATGTTATCTTAGATTTTATTCAATTGTTGGAATATTATTTATGTACGGAAGATGATTAGGGCCACTGGGAAAAAAAAAATTGAATTATTTTTTCTTCAGTGGCCCTAATAATCTTCATCTTCATACTTATGAATTCCTATATGTGTGTTTTTTTTTTTTAAGCCATGTTGCTCTTGTTCTTGTTTTTGGGTTATATGATCTTTGTTTTAATTGTTTTGGGAAAATGTTCAAATATAAAATGTTACACTTATGTTATAAATTTACCAAAAGATAACGTGCATAACCTGGATTAAAGTACTGAAAGATACTAAATCATCATCATCATCATCATCACACTAACAGTAGCAGCATCATCATGACATCTGATAGGCTACCACCATCATCTGATACTGAAGCTAGAATCTGATAGGCTACCACCATCATGTGACACAGAAGCTAGAATCTGATTGGCTACCACTATGCATGAAATACAGAAGCGGGGGAATCCCCTGATAGGCTACCACCATGGGGGATTTGTTGGGGGATGTTTACAGGGCGCTTTACCACAGAGTCTTACAGGCCTATCCACTATCAGATTAATAAGGAGCATTAATTTGTCTTTTTCATCCTTTTTAGTTTCCATCTTAGACTGCTGTCTAGTCCCTCTCCTTCTTTTATCAGCCATCATCAGTTTTTACCAACTTAATACAAAAAGTACATATTGCAGTAATCTGTTGCATCTTTCAACTGCATAATTATAATCAGTGGTTCTGGTGGTTCTTTCTTCCAGCTCTGTTCTGTTCTCTCTCCTCTATGTAATCTCTTGCATTTGATAAAAGTTCTGTTAATCAAACTGGTCTTGGGGGAGGACAGAACATCTTCACATGCAGAGGCTAGAAAACTGTCAGAAACTTAATGAATATAATAACACATTTCAGAACACCCAAAGATACTTAATAGGAAAGAAAATAGAAACACAGAGAAAACAATAAAGAAGCTGAGATAAACAAGAACAAGTGAAGAGCAGTGAGAATGTGAGAAAATGATGAGGAAACATCCCCAAAATCAAGCTTCTTTCTCCAAAATAATACAAAATTTTGATTTTTAATATGACATATTTAATGCTCTTTAGCCTATGCGTCAAATATAAAATGTATCCCTAATATCAAACTTTTATTTATCAAGTACTATCTTTATCTATGAATCGATCTCACATTCAGCTGCCATGTGAGAAACGGTGAAGCAGCATCTGATGATGGTCTCATCACACCAACATCAAACTGAGCAGACTGGTAGCCTTCGTCATTATGATCAAACACGGATATTCTGAGCCAGTTAGGATAAAACTTTTCTTTGGGCTGCTTGGTACCGTAACCGGCACCGGCGCTACCTGAGGATCCGGAGGGATTTGGGTCGAAACCACCATCGGGCTGCCACAGTGCAGGTCTTTACTGGTGTTGGTCCAGACCAGCTTCCCTTCAGGTGACCCGAAGTTACATTTACGTTATAAGACTCCGTGAAAGTATCGTCTTACCGGTGGGAAATCTGCCAACTATGGCTGGTTTATCAACACGAGGGAAGCTGCGACATCTAACAGGTCAGAGAGAGAGAGAAAGGGAGCGCGCGCTTTACTAAAGGGCCGGAGCGGGGACGTGAGCTCCTTCTGAATGAAAGGAGAGGGGCGATGTCGCCTCAAGCGTGTCGAGCCATTTATTCTACATTATTTTATGGCCCCGATGCAAAGGTTCACTGCACATTACGTCGCTGCAATTGCAAGCGGGAATTTCCCGCACTCTAAGAGCGAAGTTTGCGGGAATTGATGGTATTATGCGCGATTCCCGCAATCCCGCAGCGAATTTCAGGCCCTGCTACCACCATCGTGTCACACAGAAGCTAGAATCTAGCTGCTTTCACATCATTTCATTGCATAAAACTCCCAGAAGTGGAGAATGCAAACAAGTTGCATGTTTTGTATCTGTACTGTGCTATCTACATTCTCAAAAAGTATTGAATCCGATATTTTGTCTGGCTGGTATCGAAGTATCGACTCCAGGGTATCGGTATACCCATCCCTTAAATGGCTCTCATAAAGAACAATGAAAACTTACATATTAATAGCAGATGTAGATCACCAGAACATACTTTCTCCATTTTGTCAATTTTATTTTGACCCTTCTTGACAATCAGCTTAGTTTCTTCTTTGACTTTAAGCTGCAAGTCCAGCCTTTACCTAAAGTTACTGATCAGTTGGTTTGTTTTTCACATAAAAATGATCATGGCAGCATTTAATAAAATTAAGTAGGGGCTGATCCTGGTCTGAATCTGGGCCCTGAGGGAGGGTCAGAGCGGCAGGGTGGCCCATGCTTATTAAATCTTATATAATATACTGATGGGTTTTAGTTTAAACATTCAGCATGTAAAATAAATGTAAAGTAAGAAGTGGCTGCAGTTAAAATGTACTGTAGAGGAAAAGAAGCATGAAGTGGCAGCTGTGTAAAGAGTCTGGCCTACAGGCCAGAGTGATGGATAAACAAGCGTTTATGCATCACTGATCATTAATATTTTCCCATCAAACATTCTGTGGCTGTTGGAAAAGCGCATTAATATCTCGTACCTGGCCTGCTGGATGCACTCCACCCACTCGTTGCAGTCCGACTCTTCTTCTGTCCGCAGCTCCAGAGGTTTCTGTCCGTCGTGGCCAAAAATGACCAGGAAGTAGTGCTAGTTTACAGAAAACAGAGAAGCTAATCACAATTCTGTCAATGAAAAACTTTCTGCTTCAGTAGCTTGATCCAACACTGAACATTTTTCCCGAACACTGATTTCCCCACAGAACTCTGTGTTAAATATAATTTAAGAAGCGTACAGAGGTCTCTGTGTGCCAGGATTAGAGTGGGGGTATGGCCTCTGCAGGTGGAGGCGGGACGCTGCAACAATATTCCAGATGGGGACAAGTCGTGTGTTGTGTGTGATTTAAGGACTGAACTGGTAGTAAAAAGCCTGATTTGTTTTGGATGACTGATGGAGACATGCTGAGCTGGTTGTTTAAAAATAAAGCATTCATTTTAGATAGATTTTTGGGAAAAGGCAGAGAATCTCAGACAAAGGACTTTGTATCCTGAACTATAAGGACCTTGTGCTATTTGATTGCTACTGAACTGAATTTGTCCTGTGTATGCTGATGTTTTCTTGTTTTTCTCATTATTGGTATCTTATTTTATTTAAAGAACAGAAATTTTCCATAAATGCTAATGTCAATATTAAAGTACTTTTTAAGACAAACTCAAATGGCGCCTTATGGAGGAATGTCAAAAGTAGTGCATATATGCATAAATATACTGCACACACATGCGCACAAATACACTATATTGCCAAAAGTATTGTGTCACCTGCTTTGACTCACATATGATCTTCAGTAACGTCCATTCCTGATCCATAGGGTTCAGTATGACGTTGGTCCACCTTTGCAGCTAGAACAGCTTCATCTTCTGGGAATTCTGTCCACAAGGTTTAGGAGTGTTTATGGGAATCTTTGACCATCTTCCAGAAGCACATTTGTGAGGTCACACTGATGTTGGACCAGAAGGTCTGGCTCTCAGTCTCCGCTCTGATTCATCCCAAAGATGTTCTATGGGGTTGAGGTCAGGACTCTGTGCAGGCCAGTCCAGTTCCTCCACACCAGACTCTGCATCCAGGTCTTTATGGACCTGCTTTGTGCACTGGTGCACAGTCATGTTGGAAGAGGAAGGGGCCAGCTCCAAACTGGTCCCACAAAGTTGGGAGCATGGAATTGTCCAGAATGTCTTGGTATGCTGAAGCATTCAGAGTTCCTTTCACTGGAACTAAGGGGCCAAACCCAGCTTCTGAAAAACAACCCCACACCATAATCCCCCCTCCACCAAACTTTACACTTGGCACAATGCAGTCAGACAAGTACCGTTGTCCTGGCAACCCCAGACCCTCCATCCAGATTTCCAGATGGAGAAGCGTGATTGGTCCCTCCAGAGACGCCTCCACTGCTCTAGAGTCCAGTGGCTGCTGCTTTCCACCACTGCATCCACGCTTTGCATCGCACTTGGTGATGTATGGATGGATGCAGCTGGTCGCCATGGAAACCCATTCCATGAAGCTCTCTGCACTGTTCTTGAGCTGATCTGAAGGCCACATGAAGTTTGGAGGTCTGTAGTGATTGACTCCGCAGAAAGTTGGCACATGTTCACTATACAGCATCCGCTGACCCGCTCCATCAGTTTACGTGACCGACCACTTCGTGTCTGAGTTGCTGTCGTTCCCAAACACTTCCATTTTCTTATAACCAGCTGACAGTTGACTGTGGAATATTTAGGAGTGAGGAAATGTCACCACTGGATTTGTTGCACAGGTGGCATCCTATCACAGTTCCACGCTGGAATTCACTGATTCCTGAGAGCGACACATTCTTTCACACGTTTGCAGAAACAGTCTGCATGCCGAGCTGCTTCATTTATACACCTGTGGCCATGGAAGTGATGGAACACCTGATTCCCATAATTTGGATGGGTGAGCAAATACTTTTGGCAATATAGTGTAGTGTACATACACACATACATACTCCCAAACAGATACACACAAGCATACATGCACACACATATAGTGCATCTTTACATCCAAAAACACACACAGTCACAGAAAATCAGAGTTGGCAATGCTGGTTATTGAGTGTCAGTGGTGTCATCAGCCTATTTTGGCTGGCCACGTAAGTGAATGACACTTAAAATTCATATTGATATTCCTATAACGTGGTACGTATCGGTTTCATTTATCCTCTCCTAATGAAGCAGCGGATAGTTTATGAGATCAGATCCACAAGATTGCAGTTTTGCATCCCTGTAGGATTTTATTAAAGAGAAACGACATGAGCGGTACCACGTAACAGTAGCAGGTCAAAATCTCAAACACTGTGTCTGCTGCTGCAGAGTCGCTGAACTGCTACAGCTTTTATATCCTTTGGATTGAGAAATAGCCGTATACACAATTAAATAGTCTGTATAGCATGTTCTTGCTCCACAGCAGCAGCATGTGTGGTTTATAAGCATCTCTAGTTGCCTTAAAACAAGATGAAAAGCTCTGTTTTTCTGATTCTGCCCTACAGGGGGGACGACTGGAGCTAAATTAGTTCGGTTAAATGTAGTTATGATCTTTTACAGAGCTGCTGGTTAGCAAAAAAACCACATTAAAACCAGAAAGAAACAGGACAACCGACATTAAGTGGCTCTAAACACGATTACTTGCTCTGAGATACAATAGGAGCAGATCCACGGGAGCTTTGCATGGTACTCAACATTTATATATTGATAGTTTTATACTTTTATATCTGTCAGTTTAGAAAAATGTACTCTTTAGTTAAAGCCAACAGATGCAGCAACATGATTCAAATATTTATTCCATCATTTAGTTTTGTTTACTTTTAAGGATGTTTTGGTGGCCCTGATGGAAGCTGGTACAGAGATATGATATGCAAAAAAATCACTCGACACTGGAACATGAACTCCAGCTTCAACGGAAAGCATCTATCAAAGTTTCATCCACCGTTGGATGATTACTGCTTCTGAAAACACTTATATTGCCTGCAGTTTCTAGTGTAAATGCTCTTTATCAGACAACTGAAACTCAAGAAATGGGCAGCAAATGAGTTTAAAAATGAATCATCGTTTCCCAAAAAACACCCAAAGTATTTAATTCTTTAGCGCTGTGCATATTACATGATACACACAGTTTCTGAGACCTACGGCGTCATTTTATGGTAAAAACTTTCCTAAAAATCCTGTTGTACACAATCAGATGCGTGTCTTCTGCCCCCTGGTGGCCACCTGCTGCACTACAACAACCCTCTGTAATAATAAAAAAAAAAAGGTGCAGACATGCAAATAATTCATTTTTGTGCTAAAGTGTCAATTAAAATATAAAAGTGGGAAAAAAACTGGAATTTTTTTTGCCCATTTTTTCTTGGGTCAGACTTCAAATTCACTCCATACTGGAGGGAAAAAAATAACAGACACAAAATAACTGAACAGAACAGAAATCTGGAAAAGACGTTCAAAATGAAATGAAATGTAATGAATGAAATGAAAAATACTTTATTTATCCCAGAGGGAAAATTCAATATTGTAATAGCTCTCTCACTCTCTTTTTCACTCTCTCTCTCGTAAACAGTTCTCAAAATAGTTCTCAAAATTATTCATACCCTCCAATTAAAGAAAAGGCTAAATTCACAACAGTAATTCAAATAACAAGAAACTAAAGAAACTAGTAATAAGAAAAAATTTACAAAATTATAATTTAATTAATTACATAAAATATTGCTTTTGAATTACGGTTGAAAATAATAATTTATAAAAACAAACAAACAAAACTTTCCCAGAAACACGAGAGCACCTTTCCATTTAAAATGGAAAAAAATACGTTGACAGGTGCAGACGCCTTTTTGAACATTACAGAAAACACCTGATTGCACCTGAGGCTTGTTTACTATTATTTTTTGTTTGTTTGTTTTTAATATTTCTTTTGAACCACAATTCAAAATCAATATCATGATTTTCATAGAATTTTTATTTATTAATATTTTTTGTCAATTTCAACTTGTTTTTCTGGCAGATGATTTTTTTCTTCTTTAATTTGAGGGTTTGCATCATTTTGAGGATGACTGTATGTAGAACAAAAAACAAAAACAGCAAAGTAATTATAATGACAATAATTAATTATAATAAAGCTAACTTTTAATTTAAAAAAAACAGCAAATAAATATAATAATTCTCACCAACATTAGCTGGTTTTAGCTTTCAAATTTAATTCTATTTCACTCATTTATGACTTATGTTGAGCTTTTTAAAAAATTTGGTGGGATGGTTTTACAAAACAATCATGCAAAAATTGACATTTTACATATTTATATTAAAAAACATGAACATGTAAAAGTTTTGCCTCAGGAAATAGATTTTACATTTTAAAATAAAACGACTGCAGGCGTTTTTTTCCCCCTCATTTATTTATTTATGGCCTGACGGGCTGGTTTGCTGTGAGGCTGCTGCAGAGAGACAGCCGGCCTCTGTAGTAATGATGTAACGATAAGCGGGTGAAAGACACTTGCTAGCGTGTGCTGGCTACAAACCAGAGAGGCTTAAGGGCTTGTTTGTGTTGGGGGGGGGGGGGGGGTTTACATAACCATCAAGGCTTGTACAGCTCCTTGCATTGCTAATGCGGCTTTCCCGGCCACGAGCTCGCTTTAAACTGGAGGATAACAATGAGTGAGATGGACAGAGAGAGGGAGCTTTAAGCCGACTTGCCCTGCAACCAGCATCATTAGGTCCAGTCAGGAAAATCACTTCATCAGTCTGACGTGCACAGACGCAAATACGAGAGCTCGTATCTGCAGCCGGCGCTCTGTGTCACAACAACAACAAAAAGACGCCGAGGACGAGGACGAGCTGGTGGTCGCTTCATCCTCATTCCATCTGCCCAAGAATCAAATTCAGCTGAAACTGCAATAAAAATAAAATAAACTGAAGGAGAAACTGGCGATTACATTCCTGATTAAATAGTTTTAAAACAAAAATAACTTAAATAGATATTCAGGAGGCAAAGTTGACGAGTAGTTTAATAATTTGCCGATATTTCTGGATAAATTACAGACATATACACTGCAAAAACTCAAATATTACCAAGTACATTTTTCTAATTTCTAGTCAAAATATCTCATCACACTCAAAATAAGACAAAATTACTTAAAGAGAAACATTTCAGTGATATAAGATCTTGTTTTAAGGCAATAAATCTAATTTAAAAAAAATTTGCTGGTTGCATTGGCAGAATTTTTTGCTTAATACAAGCAAAAAAAAAAAAAAAAAAAAATCTTGGCCACTCTTAAAATAAGTTAAATAGATTTTTTTTCATTGTAATAAGCAAAAGAAATTGCAAATGGCATTTAAGTAAAAATTTTTTGAAAGATTTCTTAAAATAAGATGCATTACAACAAGTTCCTATGTCTCACTGAAATGTTTCTTTTTAGATAATTTTGTCTTATCTCGAATGTGATGAGATATTTTGACTAGAAACTAGAAAAACATACTTGCTAAGATTTTAATTTTTGCATTTCAGGAATCAGCATCTTTGCTCAGGATGTGGAGAGAGTCTGTACACGAGGCTGAAGAGCAGTTATCAGTGATGATGATGATGATCTTCAGGCCCCGAGGCAGTTAGAAACAGACATGGATACAGCGTTGGCTCAGGAATGAACCAGACAGCCGTCTCAGGACCCAAACTCACTGTCCCAGAGCTCCACCAATCAGAATCCAGGATTCTGCACCTCACATCCTGCAGGCTGAGAGGAAAATAAACCGTTCGGTTTGTTACGAGGCGGCATGCGTGATATGAGGGAGCAATCGCACCCGTGTCGCCTCCAGAACCAGCTCGGTCCTCCAGAACCAGCCCAGTCCTCCAGAACCAGTCCTCCAGAACCAGCCCAGTCCTCCAGAACCAGCTCAGTCCTCCAGATCCAGTCCAGTCCTCCAGAACCAGCTCAGTCCTCCAGAACCAGTCCAGTCCTCCAGATCCAGCCCAGTCCTCCAGAACCAGCTCCCTCCAGAACCAGCCAGTCCTCCAGAACCAGTCCAGTCCTTCAGATCCAGTCCTCCAGAACCAGCTCAGTCCTCCAGAACCAGCCCAGTCCTCCAGATCCAGTCCAGTCCTCCAGATCCAGTCCTCCAGAACCAGCCCAGTCCTCCAGAACCAGCCCCAGTCCTCTCCCCAGAACCAGCCCAGTCCTTCAGATCCAGCTCAGTCCTTCAGATCCAGCCCAGTCCTCTAGAACCAGCTCAGTCCTCCAGAACCAGCCCAGTCCTCCAGATCCAGTCTAGTCCTCCAGAACCAGCTCAGTCCTCCAGAACCAGCCCAGTCCTCCAGATCCAGCTCAGTCCTCTAGAATCAGTCCAGTCCTCCAGATCCAGCCCAGTCCTCCAGAACCAGTCCAGTCCTCCAGAACCAGCCCAGTCCTCCAGAACCAGTCCAGTCCTCCAGAACCAGCCCAGTCCTCTAGAACCAGCTCCAGTCCTCCAGAACCAGTCCAGTCCTCCAGATCCAGTCCTCCAGAACCAGCCCAGTCCTCCAGAACCAGCCCAGTCCTCCAGAACCAGCCCAGTCCTCTAGAACCAGTCCAGTCCTCCAGAACCAGTCCAGTCCTCCAGAACCAGTCCAGTTCTCCAGATCCAGTCCAGTCCTCCAGAACCAGCCCAGTCCTCCAGAACCAGTCCAGTCCTCTAGAACCAGTCCAGTCCTCTAGAACCAGCCCAGTCCTTCAGATCCAGTCCAGTCCTCCAGATCCAGCCCAGTCCTCCAGAACCAGTCCAGTCCTCCAGAACCAGCCCAGTCCTCTAGAATCTGTCCAGTCCTCCAGATCCAGTCCAGTCCTTCAGATCCAGTCCAGTCCTCCAGAACCAGTCCAGTCCTCTAGAACCAGCCCAGTCCTCCAGAACCAGTCCAGTCCTCCAGAACCAGTCCAGTCCTCCAGAACCAGTCCAGTCCTCCAGAGCCAGCCCAGTCCTCCAGAACCAGTCCAGTCCTCCAGATCCAGCCCAGTCCTCCAGAACCAGCTCAGTCCTCTAGAACCAGCCCAGTCCTCCAGAACCAGTTCAGTCCTCCAGAACCAGTCCAGTCCTCTAGAACCAGCCCAGTCCTCCAGAACCAGTCCAGTCCTCCAGAACCAGTTCAGTCCTCTAGAACCAGCCCAGTCCTCCAGATCCAGTCCAGTCCTCTAGAACCAGTCCAGTCCTCCAGAGCCAGCCCAGTCCTCTAGAACCAGTCCAGTCCTCCAGATCCAGTCCAGTCCTCCAGAACCAGCCCAGTCCTCCAGAACCAGCTCAGTCCTCTAGAACCAGCCCAGTCCTCCAGAACCAGTTCAGTCCTCCAGAACCAGTTCAGTCCTCTAGAACCAGCCCAGTCCTCCAGATCCAGTCCAGTCCTCCAGATCCAGCCCAGTCCTCCAGAGCCAGTCCAGTCCTCCAGAACCAGCCCAGTCCTCCAGAACCAGCCCAGTCCTCCAGAGCCAGCCCAGTCTTACAAAACCAGTCCAGTCCTCCAGAGTCAGCCCAGTCCTCCAGAACCAGCTCAGTCCTTCAGATCCAGTCCAGTCCTCCAGATCCAGCTCAGTCCTTCAGATCCAGCTCAGTCCTCCAGAACCAGTCCAGTCCTCCAGAACCAGCCCAGTCCTCCAGATCCAGCCCAGTCCTCCAGATCCAGCCCAGTCCTCTAGAACCAGTCCAGTCCTCCAGATCCAGCCCAGTCCTCCAGAACCAGCCCAGTCCTCCAGAACCAGCCCAGTCCTCCAGATCCAGTCCAGTCCTCCAGAACCAGCCCAGTCCTCCAGAGCCAGCCCAGTCCTCCAGATCCAGCCCAGTCCTCCAGAACCAGCCCAGTCCTCCAGAACCAGCCCAGTCCTCCAGAACCAGCCCAGTCCTCTAGAATCAGTCCAGTCCTCCAGAACCAGCCCAGTCCTCTAGAACCAGTCCAGTCCTCCAGAACCAGCCCAGTCCTCCAGAACCAGTCCAGTCCTCCAGAACCAGCCCAGTCCTCCAGAACCAGTCCAGTCCTCCAGAACCAGCCCAGTCCTCTAGAACCAGCCCAGTCCTCCAGAGTCAGTGCAGTCCTCCAGAACCAGTCCAGTCCTCCAGAACCAGTTCAGTCCTCCAGAACCAGCCCAGTCCTCAAGAGCCATTCCAGTCTTCCAGAACCAGCCCAGTCCTCCAGAACCAGCCCAGTCCTCAAGAGCCATTCCAGTCCTCCAGAACCAGCCCAGTCCTCCAGAGCCAGTCCAGTCCTCCAGAACCAGTCCAGTCCTCCAGAACCAGCCCAGTCCTCCAGAGCCAGCCCAGTCCTCCAGAGTCAGTCCAGTCCTCCAGAGCCAGTCCAGTCCTCCAGAACCAGCCCAGTCCTCCAGAGCCAGCCCAGTCTTACAGAACCAGTCCAGTCCTCCAGAACCAGCCCAGTCCTCCAGAACCAGTCCAGTCCTCCAGAACCAGCCCAGTCCTCCAGAACCAGCCCAGTCCTCCAGAACCAGCCCAGTCCTCCAGAACCAGCTCAGTCCTCTAGAACCAGCCCAGTCCTCCAGAGTCAGTGCAGTCCTCCAGAACCAGCCCAGTCTTACAGAACCAGCCCAGTCCTCCAGAACCAGTCCAGTCCTCCAGAACCTGCCCAGTCTTACAGAACCAGCCCAGTCCTCCAGAACCACTATCCTGCAACTGATTTCCTTTTTTTTTTTTTTTTTTTTTTTTTTTTTTTTGTTTTAATTTTATTTATTTCCCCCCCCCCCCCCTTCAATTTTTTTTTTTTTTTTTTTTATTTTTTTTTTTTTTTCTCTATATTTCCCGTTCTTTACTCCCCACTTTTATCCAATAACTATCCACCTTTTTGGACTCGCAAATGGAAACAGACTGATCCGACCTGCAAACGCAGGTCTCGGTCCGATTCAAGTGAACCAAATACAGAAGTGGACCACAAATTGCACTGGCATTGTGGGTAAAATGTTGGACATCGTGGGTAAACGCTACGACAACAAACGTGTGTCCCTCTTTCACGGAGGAGACAACGTTTGGGGTGACTGGGTTTGGTAGCACTCTGGTGTCCTGAGTGCCACCATCGTTCTGTTACGAAACCTCATGAGATTTCATTCGTAAAATAGATTTATGTCGGGTTTTTAAATAGATATCAGCATATGAAAATATCGCGATATTTCAGTTTATCAATATTTTTTCCCACCCCTATCATTTAAACTGTCTGGAAGACGATCCTCCCAACGACTTTTACAAAGAAATCGTAAAAAACAGGCCAACTGTCTTTAATTATTTAGATTGAACAAACATTTCTAACCAGCGTTTTGTCAGTTCCATCACAGTGGAGCGGTACACACTCAAAAATAAAGGTACCAGTTTGTACTTGAAGGGGTACAAAGCTTGTTGCTGGGGGGGGGTTCCTTTGTGAAAGACATTTCTGTACCTTCATGGTCCATTTTTGTACCTTTTCAAGCTGTATGAGTTAATAAAGTACAATTAAACCAATTAAAGATGATGAATAAAAGTCAATAAAGGAGAGATTATGACAACAATCAAAGATGCTAATAATAAATGAATAATTATTATATAAATATTAGGCTAAACACATATATAATTATACATATAATTATTACTATGATTATTATGAAAATCATAATATAATAACTATTATTATACTTCTGTTTAGAAGTACTGCTAATTATAGTTATTGTACAAGCTACACACATTTTTCAAAGCTGCAGGTACCCTTAGGGTTGAAATGGTACAAATTTGTACTTTATATTACTGTACTTTGGACCCTTTTTCATAGTATATAGGTACTTCTGTCCTCATAAAGACTAATATTGTACTTTTGAGAGAATATTTGTAATAAATGTACCCACAGGTACAGAAATGTTCCTGTTTCGTACCTCTATTTTTGAGTGTGTACCTTTACGTTAAACATGTTTCAATACTAAAAAAAAAACAGCTGTCTGATATAAAAATTAAACTTTCAGACGAATTAGGGTAAAAATACCGGTATAAATCGTATATCGTAATCTAAAATAAAAGAATCGTGATATGATATTTGGTCCATGCCGCCCAGCCCTAACCTCTCAGGGCCGTGTTAACACCACAGGTTAAGTCGTGCACTGATGCATAAACGAGCACCGAGGAGCGTCTGCATGATTTAAAATCTGCACGATGCTTTCAGGTTTCCACATCTCAACTGCTGATCTGCAGCGTGGATAAAGAGAAATCAGGACAGTCGGGCTTCTTATGTGGGTGCATCCACTGCACTCAAAGACAGATGCACTCAGTACAGTAAGAGGAACGCCACGAATAGCTCAGGTACCAGCCGTGTGCAGAGTCTGGCTGTAGTTGTGTTGTCTTTGTATTCAGACGGTGACTGCAGGCTAAAGGACCAGTGCGGGGATGCTATTCTTAGTCGAGCGCCGCAGCGTCCCGGAGCAGCGCCGCATGTCAGACACAAACAGCCTGATGCGCCCAAAGCAGATCCAGGATCTGAAGTTTCCCTTCATAAACATTTAAAAGTGATTCACTCAGTTTTAAGTCAAACACTGACTTTCTCATTTCATATCTCTGTTTTCCAACCAGCTCTATGTGCTACGATGCACGCACCGCTTCAGCTAACCCTCATCGCCATGGAAACATCAGTCAGCTGGTGCATCGGCCTAAAATGGGAAGTTAAATATTGGAAATATTAAATATTTACGACTCCATGCTTGAATATACGATAGATTTTTGTTGTTTAAAGTAGGGCTGCACAATTAATCGTTAAAAGATCGTGACCTCAATTCACACATACATGCAATCTCAATTCTACCCACAACAATTCTGAAACATTTTTAATCACGAGCTTATTTTTTCATTTTTTATTTCATTTCGTACATGACCAAACAAGAAACATTACCAAAACAAAGTAACCAAAACAATATAATAAATGCACCAAAAATAATAATTAATACAATAGATAATGATAATAATGATAAAAAGAATACAAATAAAAAAAGAAAATAGATAAGTAAAGAAATAAAGAAATAAAAAATAATGTACATTTATCAATTTCATGCACGAAAAAGAGTGGGAAGAAGTACAAAAACTTATTCAATCCCACCCTTTTTCAAAAAAGAAAAAAACTAAACAGCCATATACATAGATCAGTCTTCTGCTTCATTTGTGATTTTGCTTTATCACAAATAAGTTTCCATTCTTCCCAGATTTTTTCAAGCGCCCTCAAATGCAACACTGCCGTTGCCTCCCCACCCCCTAACCAATGTTAAAGAACTACAACTATGCATCTGCCAAAGAAATGCTCCAACAAAGCTCTTGTGCAAACACATGCTTTATTTTGAACCTATTGAATAGGTTGTTTTGTTTGTTTTGTTAACGTTTATTTGTGCAATAAATACTATTAGGGAAAAAAAAATCATTTCAGAGAATCGTGATCTTAATTTTAAGCAAAAAAAAATCACGATTCACATTTTCACCAGAATCGTGCAGCCCTAGTTTAAAGTCACACGATGAGAAGAAAGAAGACAAACTGCTGGATGTTTATCTCCGTCTTCGTTCTCTGTTTCTGTGTCGTGTTCCATGTTAAACATCAGGGAAGGCGCTGCGCTGCTGAGACAGGCCGTTATAGCTGACGCATCCGTCGCCACAGCTGATACGCCTCCCACCAGGTACAGGAACGGGGGAAATGCAGCAGAGGTCAGGATTCACGAACCACACAACCCGGAATAACCTCGACCCACGAGTGGAAACGGGGCTTTAAGTCTCCGGGGTGCAGCTAAACAAGTTTGGTGCAAGTTCGATGTCTTTTATTGAGAATTTAACTAACTTTATGCACATTAAAGGTTGAATATGGAATACGGACAGAACAGCGACATCACGTGTGTCTAGGTTGTAGTTGCAACGGCAGAAAAACAACTCTAGCCGCTGGGATGCCAGACTCACTGCCTATACGCAAGTGACCAACAGTCTGCACCATGTCCAACAAGTAACGCAGAGGAGTTTATTACTGACAGCTAACGTTAGCCATGTTAGGAAACAAGCTAGCTTACCGATCCAGGAGAAAAGTTGCCATTTCCGTGTTTTACTCCGTGGAAAACGTTTATGTGGATCCATTTAGTGAAGTCTTCACCTAAATTTACTCCAGGTTTTGCTCTTCTCAGGTCACTCCTCCTCAGAAACAGATAACAATATCTCCAGGGCTCTGAAGCAGCTGCTTCACTCGTCGTCTCTACGGTTTTCCCCTGTACAAGCCTGACTATGACCAAAATATTGTGTCCACACATAGAAAGTATTTGGCATCCTGCAATGGCGGCGTGTATTGGCTTATAGACGTAAATAAAATGCCATTATCGAACCCGTCAAAATTTATTTTATAATTATTTTTAGGCTAAATATAATTTTTCTGGGAAATGTTGTACTTTCACTCTGTACACCCCCAAACGACCTGTGGAGGTATTATTTTTGAAAAAATATAGCTTTTAATAAAAGAGTTCCATATTCAACCTTTAAGTCATGATAAAAAACAAACAAAAGATTAAAGAAATGTAACGTCTGAGTCTTTGACTTTTTTTTTTACCAATATCATACGATATTGTCCAACTCTTAATTTCTGATGTCAACCGATGCCGATCTCTGCAGGCAAATGTGAGGTTGTATCTCTCATATTTTGACAGATACTGTACAACATGTGGCTAATTCTGATGTTTCTAGCAACTTGGTAACTTAACCAACAACTTCGAACCAGACATATTATAAGCAGCTTCAAAGCAAGTCGGTCTGTAGCAGCAAATTACAAGCTTGTATCTTGGAAAAACGAATTCATGACGTCACTTCCTTGTTAAATTACCTCGGAAAAATGAGTTCTGAGACAACTGGAATGCACTGTAACATCGGTAGGCCGATAGTATCGGACATCTCTACCGGTTAAAAGAAAGTTTTTCTTTCCCACTACCGCAAAGTGCTGCTTACTCAGCTACACTGTAAAATGTTTAAATTAGAAGTATAAAAGGTCCATAAAAGTCCACAAAAACTTGTCCATAATCCTCCATACTGCTCGTCCAATGTAATCCAAGTGTCCTGAGTGGGTAGCGTCTATAACTTACCGGAAACCACATCATTTATTATATTTTCATAGCCTAAACAGTAGAACATGTAGCTGCTGCGACGCGCACCCCTGCGAGTTCACGACACTACAGAAGCCGTCGCAGACGAGATCGCGTGTTCTCTTTTTCTTTCTTTCTTTGTTTTAAATCAATCCAACCCCTCGTTCGCTCTTAGCACAATGTAAACAGTGAATTTCTTCTTCTATGCTTGCATTATTGGCAGAGTAGGTTCTGAACGCCGCGGCTTCTGTAGTATCGTGAAATCTCAGGGACGCGCAAATAGAAAATGCAATGTTCTACTGTTTAGGCTATAAAAATGTACTAAATGATGTGGTTTACAGTAAATTCTGGACGCTACCCACTCAGGACACTTGGATTACATTGGACGAGCAGTATGGAGGAATATTGACAAGTTTTTGTGGACGTTTATGGACCTTTTTGGTTCAGTCACCGGTGAAGTCCATCATATGAAAGTTGGGGGAAAACGAAAACCTGTTCGATCTCCGGCTGCATTTGAGATATTTAAAAGTGCTCCAGAGTCTTTCTCACCATGAGGGTGAGTAGAAGATGAACGCACATCATTCTGTGGGTGAACTGTTCCTTTAAATCAGAAGTCTTTTCCCCTTCATCCTCCTGTCTGAAACCAGGAAATCTGTTTTTTTTTAATATCTTGAGGGAGACTTCTCTAGAGGAGCGTTTGAGGTAAGTTGTCTCAGTCGTCTCCGTTACTGTCCTACTCATCAGCCGGCCTCTTGTCGTGAGCTGGATGAAGTTTCTGTGTATCTGTTCACCTTAGAGTCATTTAAAACGTAGATTTAACAAACGTGTTTCTATCAGAGCCACGGTTCTGATGGCGATTACTGGAAAAAGCCACGTACGCAGGTGACTATCAATAAGGCCGTTATCCGAGTATGTGAGGAGAGTGGACATCAAAAGAGTTCAGAAATCTGTTACGTAAGAGCTTTGATGTTCTCTGATGTTTTGTCTGACTTTAATGTTGCTCCATCAAAAAGCTCCGTGTCAGAATGGCACAGCGGACTCATTATGCCAACATCAAACAATGGCTGCTTGTTGTCGTTAGTTTGGGACTCGCATCACCTCGGAGCACCCACATGCAGGCCAGGAAGGCAACCCGAGGCAGCTGAGGGGGTTCAGGGTCTCTTCAGAGGTCCTGAAAACCTTCTGCAGGTTGTCAAGGCAACAGATCTGCACCACCCTGCATCTACACCAGCAGAACTGGGACAAAAAACCATCTTAAATATGTACATGGCTGGAGCCGCCGTGCCCAGCGGCGTCCAGAGGCTGAGAAATCTGCACTTCACTTGTTTTTCCAGCCTGGAACCAGACATGACAGCTGAGTTTCTCTTTACACGCCAGCAAGTAGACACCAACACACGGACCATTTTTAATGGACACCATGGCTGATGCGTCACAAGAGGACTTTATCCAAAGGAGAAAGGAAAAGTGACGGAGCAAGAGATATAAAACAACGGCCAAGACCAGAATGACCTTCACTGACAGGAGATCTCAGAGAGGAGACAGGGTGAAGATGCTGGGGTCAAAAATCCACCAAACAAACCTGGATGCATCCATGCTTTTCACTTTTTAGACCATAAAATGGACAGAAGTTGTAAATTAGGATTGAATTGTAAAATGAACTATATATATATATATATATATATATATATAAAATTTAAAACTCATGTGCCCAATAACCGATACCGATACCGATATTAAAGCTGAAAAAAATAAGCAGCCTTTGCTAATAGCAGTTTTGTTATCCGTTTCTGACACTTTGAAAGATAGGGATGGGAAAAAATATCAATACACTGCTACTTGGTGTCATCGGGCCGTGATCTCAAACTCTCGCTGGAGCGATTTGCAGCCGAGTGATGAAAATCAGCACCTCCAAATCCGAGACCATGGTCCTCGCCCGGAAAACGGTGGAGTGTCCTCTCCGGGTCGGGAGTGAGGTCCTGCCCCAGGTGGAGGAGTTTAAGTATCTCAGGGTCTTGTTCACGAGTGAGGGAAGGATGGAGCAGGAGACGGACAGACGGATCGGTGCGGCGTCTGCAGTGATGAAGACTCTGCATCGGTCCGTCGTGGTGAAGAAGGAGCTGAAGAAGGAGAAGCTCTGGATTTACCGTCCATCTACGTTCCTACCCTCACCTACGACCATGAGCTGTGGGTCATGACCGAAAGAACGAGATCGCGGGTACAAGCGGCCGAAATGAGTTTCCTCCGCAGGGGGGCCGGGCTCTCCCTTAGAGATAGGGGGAGGAGCTCGGTCATCCGGGAGGGACTCAAAGTAGAGCCGCTGCTCCTCCGTATAGAGAGGAGCCAGATGAGGAGGCTCAGGCCTCCTGGACACCTCCGTGGTGAGGTGACCCCAGACCCCGGGGGAGACCCAGGACAGGCTGGAGGGACTACGTCTCCCGGCTGGCCTGGGAACGCCTCGGGATCCCCCCGGATGAGCTGGCGGCTGTGGCCGGGGGTGAGGGAAGTCTGGGCTTCCCTGCTTAGGCAGCTGCCCCCGCGACCCGATCCCGGATAAGCGGAAGAAGACGGTACGGTAAATTTCCACTACATCATAATACTAAAAGCACCAGTTATAAAAAGTTTAGATCTATTTCTCTTTTTATTATCTTGAAAATCTGTTTTTTTTATTATAGTTTTCCACAAATATCTAGATTTTATTTATTCATTTAACCTTTATTCATACAGGTGCGTCTCATTGAGACATGCAGTCCAAACTGGGAAAATCCCACAGAAGGAAATGTTTTCATCCTCTTTTTGCTCATTTTTTTTTCAATGTCTTTTATTTCAAAACCTAAAAATATGAATAAAGCTGATTCTTCAAAAATGACAGATTTCCTATAGCAAATATTTATCAAAAATTAGAAGTTGTCCTTTTATAAAAAGGCTTTAAAACATTTGTGTGACTCACTGGGGGGATTATTGTGGACCTCAGAATCCCTAAAGAGGAGCTGCAGATGTGGATCTGAACCTGTTGCCTCCGCTACCCGACCTTAAATGGATGGATGGATTTTGTAAAATACCAGAAGCTCTACATACATCAAACATCCCTCTCAGCTGCGCTTTGGCTTTAAACTGCCAGCCAAGCAAACAAAGACGGTAAACGCAGCAAACATCCAGCCTGTTTTCATAACTCGGTAATGCCGTGGTATGACGCAGCGCCAAGCTGCAACCTTTCAGAGGCAGCTGCATCACAGGGTGCTCCCAGATTATGTTTGATTAATCTGCAGCATGCTTGAGTACAACCCCCCCCCCACCCCCCGGCCCCGCTGGCCAGTGGTCACAGTAATGCACCGTACCTGAGTGCACTTACATCATCAGCCACAGCAAAGATGGACTCCAAATCCAACTGGTGCAAGTCTACGACCAACCTCGTGGAGCATCGCGTCTGCATACATAAACACTGGCTGCTGCCAGAAAAAGCCTGATTATACTGCAGTCTACGGCCAAACACTCATATCATTCATAAAAATGTAAAGTAACCTGACGAAACAAACAGAGATTGTTGTGTTTTAAATCTGCAGTTTGATGACGAATAAAAAAATACCGACGCAGAGTGGCTGTTTTGTTTCTATTACACTAACTTGACAAGTGAGTCATCACCTTTTTCTTTTTTTAGGTACTACCCAAACAATGAGAATATCCTGAAAAGTTCATGTATTTCTGTAATTCAGCTTAAAAGGTGCAATTTACATATTGTATAAGATAAATAATATGTGAATCAATATATTTCAAGCTTTTGTTTGTTTGGATGTTGCTGATTAGAAGTTGCAGTTTAAGAAAACCTCAAATTCAAAAACTCAAAAAATGAGAATAGTGTGAAAAGCTCCAGTATTGTAGCTCAGAGTGTCACATTCTAATCAGGTCAGTAATCCAAACACCTCCATAAGTACCCTGAGCCTTTAAAAAGTCTCTGTGTTGGTTTAGAAGAATTCACAATCATGGGGAAGATGCTGATCTGACCGTTGTGCAGAAAACCATCATTGACTCCCTGCACAAGGTGGAAAGACACAAAAAGTGATAGAAAAGAAGCTGGATGTTCTCAGAGTGTCTCAAAGCACATTAATGGACAGTTAGACACGTCATGGTATGAAAAATATCACATCATGGTTATTGTGACCAAAATTGTCATGATTATCATTATTATTGCGGTATTAAATAAAAAAAACCCACAATTAACAAGCATAAAACATAATAAATACATTTAAAAAATGTTCCTCCCAGCATCCTTAAAAAATCTAAAATATATCCAGACTAAGGATAGACAAATACAGAAGCTGGCTAATATTTGTGTTTTTACCTGGTATCTAGGGGTGGGGAAAAATATCGATATACTGAAATATCACAATATTTTCATGTGCTGATATATCAATATTCAAAAACGCCGTATCGATCTATTTTACTAATGAAATCTCATAAGATTTCATCGTTCTCTAACAAAATCTCGGGGGTTATTGTGAAATGTCGTGATATTTCATTAATCAAATAGATCAATATCACATTTTTAAATATCAGTATGAAATTGCATATAAAAATATCGCAAAATTTCAGTGTATTAACATTTTTCCCAGCCCTACTGGTAATTATGCCATTATGATCGTCCTCAAATTGATTCGTACCCTACAATTAAAGAAAAAGGTTCAATTTAAAACAGTAATTCAAATAACAAGAAACTAAAGAAACTAATAAAAAATTTGCTAAATTATTATTCAGTGAAATAAAATATTGCTTTTGAATTGTGGTTGGAAATAACAATAATAATAATTTAAATTTTTTTTTAAACTTCCATCATGCTTGTTTACTTGTTTTATTTTTTTGTGTGTTTCTTTTTAATATTTCTTTCAAACCAAAATTCAAAATCAATGTCATGATTTTCATAGAATTTTTATTTATTGTTACTTTTGTCAATTTCAACTTATTTCACTGGCAGCTGATATTTTTTCCTTCTTCAATTTGAGGGTATGAATAATTTTGAGGACGACTGTATTTATTTGAAATGCTTTGTTCTTTTTTTATTTTTAAAGAGTTGTAAAATTACTTCTCATTGTACCCTTCATTGTTTTAATTTGGGAGTTAAAATGCAGTATCGTCCCCAAATATTGGCAGGTTGTATCAGCCATCAGCTGAGGCTGATGATAAAATATCAGTATCAGCCCTAAAAATCTATATCGGTCAATCCCTAATCCAGATTTTGTCCTTTCTGTCCAAACGTTGCAAACTATCTGAGGGACTGCTGCTGCTTTTCCAGGTAATGAGCAGCATCAAGTGCAATAATCACGATTTTCCGATAATTAAAGGAGCTATAGGCGACGTTCGGCATTTCATAAGTGACTGTTAGCGAGTTTTTAAAATAATGCGCATAAGCAACCTGCTAGATTAACAGCTCCTGCCACAGAATAACGTGCACGAGCCCCTCCCGTGTTTAGTGCATGCAGCTTTCGGTACGCAGCATTACTCTCGCCAGTCAATCACTCTCATTGATCAGTCAAAGAGTGCTGAACTGACCGTCAATCACTCCCACTACGGTAGTAAAAGTGATTGACAAGCCAATAGACAAATGAAAAAAATAAGGAATGCAGAGATGACGATGAAATCTCACAAGATTTGGTCAGTAAAATAGATCGATACCACATTTTTAAATATCGATGTGAAATCACCATATAAAAATATGGCGATATTTCAGTGTATCGATATTTTTTCCCAGCCGTGATATTTACACAAATGACCGTGTATAAGCTATTTACAGAACATCCTAAAAGAAACTGTCTTTAGAAGTTTTAAAGTCTGTAAAAAAAGTTTTTGAATACGAAGTTTTTGCTTTTTTCAGACTTAAGAAACAACGGCCTGATTGGTTAAATATCGGTGGGATGGCCGATATCCAATACTCAGTTTTAAGGCCGATATAGGCCGATAC
Source organism: Atherinomorus stipes (assembly GCA_023101725.1). Taxonomy (NCBI): domain Eukaryota; kingdom Metazoa; phylum Chordata; class Actinopteri; order Atheriniformes; family Atherinidae; genus Atherinomorus; species Atherinomorus stipes. The sequence goes on along the minus strand of JALJCO010006993.1, from coordinate 24,101 downwards.
CGATAGGGGGCCGATTATATCGTGCATCCCTATTATTTATGTGAATTTTTAAAATTAAATTAAATTATTAAATTAAAAATTAAATTCAATTAAGTTAAATTATTATTAAATTATTTCATTTTTTGACATTTACTGTGTTTTAAAATAAGTCTGATGTTACTCATCAGTACTTGAGTAGTTTTTTCAGTGAGCACTTTTTACTTTTACTTGAGTAATTATTTGGATGACTACTTTTTACTTGTACTTGAGTATTTTTTTTCTAAAGTAACAGTACTTCTACTTGAGTATAATTTTTGGCTACTCTGCCCACCTCTGTTAAAATCTGAAACGGTAATACTAAACATCAGGAATTATATTGCGACTAATCTCTTTATCGGTAATTGTTACATCTGTAGGCTGTACCTTTAATTTACACACTCAAAAATAGAGGTACCAGTTTGTACTTAAAAGGGTCCAAAGCTTGTTGCTGGGGGGTTCCTTTCTGAAAGACATTTCTGTACCTTCATGGTCCATTTTTGTACCTTATCAAGCTGTATGAGTTAATAAAGTACAATTAAACCAATTAAAATGATATATAAAAGTCAATAAAATAGAGATTATGACAACAATCAAAGATGCTAATAATGAATGAATAATTATTATATAAATATTAGGCCAAACACATATATAATTATACATATAATTATTACTATGATTATCATGAAAATCATAATATAGTAACTATAATCATACTACTGTTTAGAAGTACTGCTATTTATAGTTATTGTACAAACTACGCACATTTTTCAATGCTGCAGGTACCCTTAGGGTTGAAATGGTACAAATTTGTACTTTATATTACTTTGGACCCTTTTTCATAGTATATAGGTACTTCTGGCCTCATAAAGACCATTAATTAGTTTTACAGAATATTTGTAAAAAAAAATGTACCTACAGGTACAGAAATGTTCCTGTTTCGTACCTCTATTTTTGAGAGTGTAGAACAAAGACGACAGTCTCACTTTGAACAAGCAGTGTGAAAAGGGCTCACAAGCTGGCAGCTCTAATTGTTTAAACTTTTTTTTTTGTTATTTATACAACTCTCAGTCAGTGTTTGTGTGAAAACTGCACGAATATGTCCAAAAGAGGTGTAACAATACATCAATCTATATCAATAAATCGATAGAGAATGATGTATCAATCATAAATCAATCCAAAAACCCAATATCGATCAAAAATCGATATCAAATCCACTTTTATTATGAAAATGGCACATTTTCATATTTATAGTTGTGCAATTAATAGATGTGACACAGAGAGATTGTACTGCAAAGCTTATAGTTATGTCAGTAGACAATAACCTTGTTTATTAGTTGTAATATAATTTTATATCGATTGCCGGATCCAAAATCATATTGAATTGAAATTGTATTATGACTGAATTTGAGATATTGGCTTGCATCGAATCCACTGTATCAATTTAATATCGTATCGTGATTAAACCAGTGATTTACACCCGTAATGTCCAAACCAGCAGCCGTACTGACAGTCTGATCAGGTCTCATCGCTCTGCGTGGCGGCAGCCGTTCGTTCCTCCCTCCCTCCACGGCCGGAGGCTGAAACAGCGGTGCAACGTGACGACGCTGGAGCTCCTCTAACGCAACCTGACGCTAACTCTTACTAATGGACTGCATCGGCGTGTTGGATGTGGCTTCACTGTCCGGTCGAGTTTGCAGCTGACTGTCAGCGGCCTCGCTGATGTGAGCAGCTACTGACTGCTCACAGGCTGGGGGGGGGCGGCGGCGGGCAGCAGCCCCCCTGTGGCTCTGATGTCAGACTGTCACTGCAGGGATGCAGATGAACAGCACTGTCCTCTTTCACCAGCTTCAGCCGGTGCGGCGCAGGTTTGTGTGAATGTCAGGGAAACGGAGTCGGACGCTCGGCCGGTAAACACATGGCTGACTGGATAAGACGTCCGTGTCCAAACAGAGCAGGTATCGGAGATCTGATGTCGCCGTTAGGTCTGAAGTGTTCCCATGTTGCTAAAAAGTCGCCTGCACGTCCTCTCACTCCGCTGTGGCTGGTACACAAGCAGCCAGAAACAAGTCAGCACCAGAGTTCAGCCTGGTCTGAAAATCCTCTGCAGCCAGCTGTGAATTATCCCTGACATTTTCGTGCCGTGTCGTCACTGAGCAGCTCCTGCTATCTGTGGCCTTGACTAATCAGAATATTCTAACGGGATATTCAGTTTAGACCCTAATCAGCCAATGAAAGCAGACAATTTCATTCTTTAAAATTTGGTTTGACGCAGGTATTATCAGGGGTAGAGATGCACCGATACAGTTTTTTCCAATCCAATCTGATACCGATACCTGGGCAGAGCATATTGGCCGATACCAGATACTGATCCGATACTACTGTTGAATAAATGAAGATATAAATGTACTTAATATTATTTATTAACAAATAGTAAAGTTTACATTTATCATGATATCAATAAAAACAGAAATGACTGGATTGGCCACATTCATCCGATATCTGATCCATCTAATTAGTCTATATCGGAGCAGATATCCATTCCGGGTATCGGATTGGTGCATCTCTAATTAGGGGTGCACGATAATTATCAGGCCGATAACAGGAAATTATTACGTCATTCCGATAAGTCTGATATCATGACAAATACAGTCATCCTCAAAATCATTCATACCCTCCTATTAAAGAAAAGGCTAAATTCACAACAGTAATTCAAATAACATGAAACTAAAGAAACTAATAATTAATAAAAAAATTAATTATTCAATTAATAAATTGCTTCTGAATTGTAGTAGAAAAGAATACACGTTAATTCAAATCCGAACGTTAACTGCCAATCAAGTGTTTCCATGTTAATTAAGGGTTTTAATCAGCGGAGCTATTTTAATCTCTGGCGGAGCTTGTCAGAGAGTACTAACGGCTCATGATTATTTTTTCAGTAGTTTTCATCTAATCCAGCAGATGGCGGTGTCAGACAAGCTTAAAAAAACCTACCAGGAAGTGATGCAATTCTTTGATGCTTCCTGTGTTGTTAGCGGTTGTTAGAGCTAACGGCTGTTAGCCCAAGAAGTATGCTGGATTCTGTTGCAAGGGTGAGAGAACATGGCGACCGGTCGTAATCGAAGCAGTTTAGGAGGTGGATGAAGGAGGAAAGTTTGTGGAAAAAGTGATCGGTGACAGACAGACACGATCGATCGAAGACACGGTGGAAATACAGCAGCGAAGTGCGGCAGCTGAAAGTGAAAGTAAGTCAACAGCACGCGGTTGTTTCCCGCGGGGGGGCACCTAAGCTGCTTAGCGGGAGGAGGAAGGGAGGAGTAGAGGAGACGTTTCTGCTCTCTGTTTCTGCCAAATATTATGCTGCAAAACAAACTTATTGTGGCTTATTCAGCTCGTAAATAATTATTTTGCCACCAAAACTCTTTTCTCAGTGTTGTATTTCTTGTTTCATAGAAGTAAACAGCTGATCAGATGATGAAGGTGCTACTAAAGTAAAAAATATTGGCATCAAAGACACTTTTTTCACTTGAAGCAGACCTCAGCATTCAAAGCTAGTTTTCTCAGATTTTTGGTCAGAAACAGGCATTTTCGCTGCAACAAAGCCATGTTCTACTGCAGATTACTAAAGAATGGAAAAAGCTAGAAACAAATGTTTCTTTCTGATAAAAGAAGAGAGTCTAAGCTTTCCTTTGGTACATTCAGTGTTTGTATTGGCATAGTACACAATATTCTGTGGATCTCCCAAAATCAGTGAAAATGCTTAAAAATCCTGGCAATATGGAGCTCTGCTCGGAAAAGGTCTGGCAGTCAATGAGTTAACATGTGAGCCAACATACCTGTCAACAGGTGCAGACGTCTGATTGGACGTCACAGAAAACACCTGATTGCAGTGATTGCCTAAAAGTGTTGCTCAACAACATTTTAGTTCATGTTTGTTTTATTTTTTTGTTTGTTTGCTTTTAATATTTATGTTGAACCCCAATACAGAATCAATGTCAAAATTTTATTTAAAAAAATCTTATTTATTATAACTTTGTTCAATTACAACTAATTTCCATGAAAGCTGATTTATTTTTCTTCCTTAATAAGAAGCTAAAAATAATTTCAAGGATGACTGTATGTGTGTTATCGGTTATCAGTAGGGGTGTGGAAAAAAATCGATACACTGAAATATTGTGATATTTTGTTATGCCGATTTCATATTGTTATTTGAAAATTAGGGATGCACAATACTGGAATTTTGGCCGATATCCTATATGCTGATATTTTAAAACTTGTCGATAACCGATATCGGTACCAATATAAAAGTTGAAAAAAAAGCAGTCATTTCAAATAGCAGTTTTGTGATCCGTTTCCAACACTTTGAAAAATAGGGGTGGGAAAAAATATCTATACACTAAAATATCGCGTTATTTTCATATGCATATATCAAATTGATGTTTAAAAACGAGGTATTGATCTATTTTACTTACAAAATTTCACGAGATTTCATCATCCTGTTACAAAATCTCACGATATTTCATGAATTCTCACAAGATTTCGTAACAGAGTGATGAAATATTGCAAGATTTCGTTAGCAAAATAGATCGATACCGCGTTTCTAAATGTCAATATGATATCAGCATATGAAAATATTTTTAAAAAAAATTGAATTCTCACAAGAATTTGTAACGGAATGATGAAATATCATATTTCATAAGTAAAATAGACCGGTACTGCGTTTTTAAATATCAATATATCAGCATATGAAAATATTGTGATTTTTCAGTGTATCGATATTTTTTCCAACCCATAGTCTTTAGAAGTTTTGAAGTCCGTTAAAAAGAAGCTTTTGAAGAAGAAGTTTTTTGTTTTACTTTAGAAACAGCAGGCTGATCGATTAAATATCGGTGGGGTGGCCGATACTCAGTTTTAAGGCTGATACAGGCCGATACTGATAGGGGGCCAATTATATTGTGCATCCCTATTAAAAATGCAATATTGATCTACTTTCCCAACTAAATCTCGCAAGATTTCATCGTTCTCTTATGAAATCTAGCAAAATTTCAAGAAAACCCGCAAGATTTTGTGACAAAACGACGGAATCTCGCGATATTTCATGAGTGAAATAGATTGATACTGTATTTTTGAATATCGATATGATATCAGCATATGAAAATATCGCAATATTTCAGTGTATCGATATTTTTTCCCACCCCTAGTTATCATCATCCTTAGGTATTATTTATAATGCATTTTTAATCATTTCCCTGAAATAAAGGGAAAATAAATGATCTGAATAAAATGCTAACGAAGACTTTTGCCGACGCCATGATCTGAATTTTGCTGTTCAGACCAGAAAGTATTTCAACCTCTGTCTCCATTTGTCTATTCTAAAGCTGAATTTTTCATAAATAATGGCATCAGTTCGCCTTAAACAATATGCAACAAGGTGAAAACATGAAGTTTAAAACAAACCCATTTCTAAAATGTAATCATCTCCTTTCACACGGAGCCTTTGATCCGATTAATCGCTTCTGTGCTAAACTGCGAATGAGCTCGTTTGTCCTCAGTAATCACAGGTAACATGAGAGGAATGTCTAACGAGGTGTGACAGATTACCTGCACACTGATGAGGAGATTAACTGATAAAAATCCACTCTGTGTCTAAAAATGAAAACGCTCTGCATCTGCACGGATCGCTCAAATGTGAGGGGAGATGAGTTTTCTACGATGCAGCTGGATACCCTGAAGCAGCACAAAAAGGAATATGGGTCATTTAAAATTAGCTCTTATTGATCTAATAACAAACTCTAGCAATACATTATAAATGTCTTTCACTCTTCCCAAAAAAATATGAAGGAAGTAGCTGAATACCTTAAAAACTGCTTAAATAATAAAGTTGAAAAATGAGTAAACTTTTATTCTGGGACCAGTGCATCATACAGGTTTAAGAAAAGTAAAAATAACAGCTGCAACCATTTAACTCTGACTCATGTTGCCATTTGTCCGTTCAGGTTGATGTGACTCGGAGAAAAACCAGCCTCAGAGATGTCGATCATGGTTTATTTTTGGGGCTTTCTGGCTTTTAGTACATCATCAGCAACATGATGACCCAGTTATTCCACAACAGAATGCTCAAAACTCAACAAGTAACACACAGAAAGTATTTCCTGTCATCTTTTGATAGTTTTGTAGGCTCACAAACTAGAAAAAGATAAACGTTACCTCCTAATCTGAGGAGTGAAGCCAATGAGGATGTGCCTTAAAGTGCAGTACCACTGTTGACCACAAGGAGCCAACACCAACACACCTCTGTCCAAGGCCGTAACTAACTATGAGGTACCCGAGGTAAATACCTTGGTCAATATTTTCCGGGATTTTTTGATATATATAAAAAGTAGGGATGTTCAATATACGCTTTTTTACCGATATCTGATATACCAATATTGTCCGACTCTTAAAGGGGAAGTTCAGGATTTTTGACATAGGGCCTCATTTTCCAGTGAGCCAGAATGCTACTTATCACTGAAGACAGTTTCAATATATTTCATCCTGTTTTTCTAGTTCCAGTGGGTTGTCAATGCTAATGCTAGTGCAAGTCAATAGGAATCTGCTAGCCTGTCATTAATAACAATCTTATCCACTTCACAGAACATCCGAGGCAAATCATTCCTAACTTCAGACTATCTGTGTAAATGCTGTGTTAACAGAATAATGTTACAAATCAAACTAACCTGCGTTTCGTTGCATTTTGATTGTTGCTGCTGAGAAACTTTACAAAGTTTTACTTCCTGTATTTGGCAGCAGTGATGTCATCTGCTGCTACATGCGTGAAGGAATCTGAATACACAAATATAAAGTCTAAAATATGACCACATCTGAAAGGCATGAGGATGTGTCGGATTTTGAAGATGATTTAGAACTTTTTTCATCAAACTAACTGTCACCACGTCTCTATGAACCGAAATACACTGGCATAAGTAGAAAGCTGGTAAGAAACTAGTTCCTTAATATGCAATGCAAAATTTGTCATACAAGGCTAATTTTCCTTGTTTAACACATGAATTTACTAGTTTAACACGGCATTTACACAGATAATCTTGCTGATTTTCCACGAATGTTCTGTGGAGTGGATAAGATTGGTTTTTATGACAGGCTAGCAGATTCCTATTGACTTCCACTAGCATTAGCATCAGCGACCTCCTGGAACTAGAATAACGGGATGAAATATGTTGAAACCGTTTTCAGTGATAAGCAGTATTCTGGCTCACTTGTAAATGAGGCCCTATGTCAAAAATTCTGAACTTCCCCTTTAAATCTAGATATCTGATATCAACCGATATCGATATATGCAGAGAACTAGGAGGTTGTATCTCTCATATTTTGAAAAGTACAACTAAATATCCTTAACTCAGCCAGAGGAGTTCATTTTGGATATCTGGCTGCCAGATATCAGATGCTAGCATGTATTAGCCAACATGTGGCTAATTCTAATGTTTCTGACAACTTGGTAACTTAACCAACAACTTAAAACCAGACATATTATCAGCAGCTTCAAAGCAAGTCAGTCTGTAGCAGCAGCAGCTGAACCGTAGTCACATGACTCTGAAAGGAATGCTGGGAAATGAAGTTCTTTCAAAATAACAGGGACTTTTCTACATGCTGGACTGCTGCTAATGGACAAGATCTTGTGAGATTTTGTTGATCCGTAACAAAATCTCGCAAGATTTTATTTATCAAAATATCGGCCCCCAAAAAACGAGACCAATATTTTCTGATATCACATTTTAATGCCAATATCGGCTGATAATATCTGTAGGCCAATAATATTAGACATCCCTAATAAAAAGATATTAATTTTACCCCCAAAAATAGAAAATCTAATTGAGATATCAAACATTATATTAACCGCGACAGCTGAAATCAGGAGTTGTGTTTCTAAAATTAATGAAAAAATAATTTTACAAAAAGGGAGATGCGTTTTTGCACGAGGTCTCCTAACCTGTAGCGTTACATGTCACACCAGAGCTTCACGTCTGCTGGTACTGACTTGACATATTTTAGTTTTTGGGGTGTATCTTATATACTGTAAATATAATAGTCTATATGAGTGTCGAAATATATTTAAAAATCCAGTCAACATTATGTGATTGTGTATATGTGTAATTGCACAGTTTAAAATACTATTTATTTTGCTTTTTATTTATTTTTTGCTCACGCATTGCACGCTTGCATGTTTTTTTTACCTCACTAAATTCATAACCTGCCTCCCAACAAACTCCTCTTTAAAAAACATCAAAGAACGTCTCTCAAAGTACAAATATAGCATGTTTAGCATGAGCTGTTATGTCATCGTGACTGAGTTGCTCCTTTTGGCCCCTGTGCTGGTGATCCTTCTTAAAAAAGAAATAAAAAACCTCATAATTAAAAAGATAAAAGACCACTTTTGTTGCAGTCATCTTTGTAACGTTTTCCTCATGACCTCCTCTCTGTCTGATCTGCTGTCTGCTGGATGCGATTCATTTCCCCAGATGCATCACTGACGTAACGTCTCACAAACACAGATGCGTCCGCACGCACTGATTATGAAAACAATGGCAGCCCCTGCGGTTGCACCTGCGGTCGCCCAATCGTTCCTCACAACGTTAGATATAAAAACTCCATATGAGGGGCAACAAAAGAGCAACTGCAACGTCTGTGTAAAACTACAGGACGCTGGATCCACATCCAGCTTAAAACACAGCTAAGACGTGAGTCACTGCAATGTGAAGCTAATGTTAGCATCTAGCATCACAGCAGCATAAACTTTCATGTGGTGAACACATGAAAATGACATCATTTCAGGTTTTAAATGTTTAACTGGGGATGTCCGATATTATCGGCCTACCGATATCGGCATTAAAATGTGATATCAGAAAATATCTGTATTGTTTTTTCGGACTGAAATTTCACAAGATCTCGTTAGCTGAGTCAAATTATCTCATAGATAATTCATGAAAAGCGGAAAAAAATTTAATGTGTGGTGATTCTAGAACAGTTTTTGATGCGGATATCCAATATCATCGGCCGATATCGGCATTAAAATGTGATATTGGAATATATTGTTTTTTTCAGACTGATATTGTTACAACAAAATCTTGCGAGATCTCGTTTTTCCGTCATGAAATCATGTTCCATCAGCAGTGGTCCAGCATGTATAAATGTCCCTGTTATTGTGGAAGAACTTCATTTCCCAGCATTCCTTTCAGGGTTATGTGACTACGGTGCAGCTGCTGCTACAGACTAACTTGCTTTGAAGCTGCCGATAAGCTGTCTGGTTTTAAGTTGGTGGTTAAGTTACCAAGTTGTCAGAAACATTAGAATTAGCCACATGTTGGCTAATAACAGCTAGTATCGGATATCTGGCAGTCAGATGTCCAAAATGAACTCCTCTGGCTGAGTTAAGGAGATTTTGGGATCTTTGCTCTCAGAGCAGAATATTGCTGTATCTCTCAAAATACGAGAGATACAACCTCACAGTTGTTTGCATAGATTGGTATCGGTTGATATTGGAATTTAAGAGTTGGACAATATCGTTTTTTTAAAAAGGCTAATATCGAACATCCCTACATTTTACTGCTACGTGGACTGTAGCAGAAACCATGACTGTAAACTAATGCAACTGTCATGAAGTCGCTCACTGGTCCGTTTGTCTGGTTTATAAGAAAATCATTCTTTATCTTGTAGCTATAAGCTTCATCCTACATCATGGTTTTGGAGAATTATGATTCAATAAAAACGTTTGCCCCCCCATTTTCCTCACAGTTATTCATGAATTATTTGCCAGAATAATCTGTGTGTTATCAACAGATTGTGGTTAAAAGTTACAGTCTTACAAACCAGCAGCAAAATCTAAAATAATGGATAAATGCTGGTGGTCTATAAACCTAACAGTGGGTTTTTTGTGCTTTGGAACATAAATGTACCTTTTAGGCTCCCAAAAAGGTGCATTTAGGTGCCTTGAGGTCCACGTATGACCCATACACTGCAAAAACTCAAATCTTAGCAAGTATATTTTTCTCATTTCTAGACAAAATATCACATCACACTCAAAATAAGACAAAATTGCTTAAAAATGAAACGTTTCGGTAGGATATAAGATCTTATTTAAAGACAATTTACGATACCGTAAATTTCCAGACATCAAGAAAATTTTGCTTGTCCCATTGGCAGAATGTTTTTGCTTAAGCAAACCGATACTGATATTTTCCAATATCACATTTTAATGCCAATATCGGTCGATAATATCGGACATCCTTAATATTTATACATATATTTTATATATATATAAATATATATATATATATATACACACACACACAAACACATGCATGTATCTATGTATCCGTACACATGTCCAGACTTTACAAAAATATAAAGTCAAAATAATAAAGTCTAATTTATGCTGAGTGGGTATCGGCGAACACACCTGATGAATCAGCAGATGCTGATACCAGCAAAAAATGCAAATATCTTGCAAACAGCAGTTTTGTTATCCGTTTCCGACACTTTGAAAAATATTGATACACTGACATATCGCGATATTTTCATATGCCGATATCAAATCGATATTTAAAAACAAAATCTTGCAAGATTTCATCGTTCTGTTATGAACTCTCACAATATTTCGTGAATTCTCGTGAGATTTTGTTTCGTAAAATAGATCGATACTGCGTTTTTAAATGTCAGTATGATATCACCTATGAAAATATTGTGAAATTTTTGTGAATTCTGGTGAGATTTTGTAGCAGAACGATAAAATATCGGCAGATTTTGTTCATAAAATAGATTGCGACTGTGTTTTTAAATGTCAACATGATATCAGCATATAAAAATATTGCGATATTTCAGTGTATCGATATTTGTTCCCACTCCTTGTCTTTAGAAGTTTTAAAGTCTGTAAAAAGACGTTTTTGAAGAAGTTTTTAAAATATTGTTTAAATATAGTTTAAGTATCGGTGGGGTGGCTGATGTCCAATACTCAGTTTTAAGGCTGATATAGGCCGATACCGATAGGGGGCTGATTATATCGTGCATCCCAATCAGCTTTTTCCTTAAAAAGCTGACAGCGACATCGAACAGGCCAGACTTTAAAAGGTTGTTTTCAATGATCTAAAAACAGAAACAAAACGCTCAGATTCGGAGCAGCTGGCAGCTGGTTTGTTGTTGGGGACTTTCCATCTGAAGGGGCGGAGCCAGAAGGGGTCCAGCAGAAGCCACGCCCACCACTGGGCTACCCCTGTTCAGTATAGAAGGTGGATCTTAGAAACTTCATCTCAGACTTTGTTTGTAGCAAAATTTTCTGACTGAACTCAGCACACAGGGTTTTTTAAGGGGTAAAGACAAAAGGAGGAACAGAAACGTGAAAGTAAAACCTCCCTAAACCACAATCAACCCGCCCAAAACCCCGAACAGCAAAGCAGCGTTTCTTTACTCTGGTCATCAGGACCCCGTCCTTCATGTCTCCAGCACACCTGGCACTTCCGGTCCAGTTCTCAGCCTTAATCATTTCCTCCTGTTACAGTAGCAGAAGTGTTGATGGAAACATCTAAAACATGCAGGCGGGGTCCTGAACTTGTGAATCTCAGTATGAAAGAATGAAGGAATCTGAATGTCTGTGATGAGAAAACGTCGTTGGGAGATGAAGAACAGCAAAAACCGTTTAAAGGGGAAGTTCAGAATTTTTGACATAGGGTCTCATTTACAAGTGAGCCAGAATGCTACTTATCACTGAAAACGGTTTCAACATATTTCATTCCGTTATCCTAGTTCCAGTGGGTCGCCAATGCTAATGCTAGTGCAAGTCAATAGGAATCTGCTAGCCTGTCATTATTAACAATCTTATCCACCCCTCAGAACATTTGAGGCAAATCATTTATAACTTCAGAGTATCTGTGTAAATGCTGTGTTAACAGAATAATGTTACAAATAAAACTAACCTGCATTTTGTTGCATTTTGATTGTTGCTGCTGAGAAACTTTACAAAGTTTTACTTCCTGTATTTGGCAGCAGAGTGATGTCATCTGCTGCTACATGCATGAAGGAATCTGATTACACAAATATAAAGTCTAAAATACGGCCATGTCTGAAAGGCATGAGGATATGTCGGATTTTGAAGATGATTTTGAACTTTTTTCACCAAACTAACTGTCACCATGTCTCTATGAACCGGAATACACTGGCAAAGGTAGAAAGCTGGTAAGAAACTAGTTCCTTAATATGTAATACAAAATTTGTCATACAAGGCTAGTTTTACTTTTTTTAACACCTGAGTTTACTAGTTTAACACGGGATTTACACAGACAGGCTTGCTGATTTGCCTCGGATGTTCTGTGGAGTGGATAAGATTGGTTTTAATGACAGGCTAGCAGATTCCTATTGACTTCCACTAGCATTAGCATCAGCAACCTCCTGGAACTAAGATAACGGGATGAAATATGTTGAAACCGTCTTCAGTGATAAGTAGTATTCTGGCTCACTTGTAAATGAGGCCCTATGTCAAAAATTCTGAACTTCCCCTTTAACTCTAAATGCTTAAATGGGTCAGATGAGACCGTAAACTTCAACTGCTGCTGATCTGGAAGGTTATGTAAGTATGATGCACGTCTGCCAGCGGAGCTGCCACACAAGGGGAAAAATTAAATATAAAAATGTCTCCTTCCATCGCTGCATGTCAAAACAAAGACAGGTGACATAAAATCTGCTCTTTCATCATCTGTTATTTTCATAAATTCATAAACTGAGTTTTTTCTGTTCTATGCAGACCTATAAATAGTGATCAGAAACAAACATGAACTTTTATTTTGAGTCACTATCAAAGACTCGACAGTTTCACTTTAGTAAATGAGCCAAAAGAAGTTCTTTTTTTTTCAATCTGGACGTATTTTCTAGCATGAAATACGTTCGTTTACTCACCCAGACAGTTTTGGTGTAACTTGAATTCCTTCAGATATTTAGATCCACTCCAGATCAGCGAATGTCAGATATTAGGGATGCACGATATAATCGGCCCCCGATCAGTATCGGTCTAGAACAGCCTTAAAACTTGAGTATCAGACATCGGCCACCCTACCGATATTTAACCGATATTTAACTGATCAGCCCGCTGTTTCTAAAGTCGAAAAGAAAAGAAAAGAAACAAAAGTCTTCTTCAAAAACATATTTTTTACAGACTTTAACACTTCTAAAGACTAGGGGTAGGAAAAAATATTGATATACTGAAATATCACGATATTTATGCTACGTTTATGCTATTCATGCTAATTATTATACATATGCTGATATCACACTGACATCTAAAAATGCGGTATTGATCAATTTTACCAATGATATCTCGCAATATTTCATCATTCAGTAACAAAATCTTGCGAAACTTCACAAAAATTTCGCAATATTATCATGTGCTGATATCATACTGACATCTAAAATGCGGTATCGATCTATTTCACTGACAAAATCTCATGATATTTTATCGTTCTGTTAGGAAATCTCACGAGAATTCACAAAAATCTTGTAATATTGTCATATGCTGATATAACAATAATGTCTAAAAAAGCGGAATCAAACCTTTTTTACTAAAAAATATCACAATATTTTATCGCTCTGTTACGATATCTTGCGAGAATTCACGAAATATTGAGATTTTGTAACAGACCGATGAAATCTTACAAGATTTTGTAAGTAAAATAGTTCGATGCCCTGTTTTAAAATATTTACTTGATATTGGCATATGAAAATATCGCAATATTTCAGTATATCAATATTTTTTCCCACCCATCCAAAGTGTCAGAAACGGATAACAAAACTTTTATTTGCAATGCTTATTTTTTTCAGCTTTAATATTGGTCTCGATATGTGTTATTGGCCACATGAGTTTTAAAATATCGGCATATCGGATATCAGCCAAAATTCCAATATCATGCGTCCCTATCCAATATAATGTTACATTATATAATGAACACATTATTTTGGACATACGCTGATCTGGAGTGGATCTAAATATCTCCTGAAGGCATTCAAATTACACCAAAAGTGTCTGGGTGAGGAAATGAACATATTTCATGCTAGAAAATAGATCCAGGTTGGAAAAAAACCTAACTTCCCCTTTAAAGAACAATTCAAAGAAACAAAAATGATCATATAGAAAATGTTTGTCTGTAAAAGGAGGAGTTGAAGCTCGTCTTTGATGCAAACTGAGCATCTTTACCACAATTGGAGAAAAAAATAATCGTAAAGTTTTTAAAAAGCGTTTTACTCAGAATAAACTGCACCTGCTGTTTTTCCATGGGCTCCTTGCTGATGCTGGACACCTTGGGCGCCGGTGCCCGCTCGCACGTGCATCCCTCCAGCAGGTAGATGCCGGACGGCCTCGTGCTCTGGTCATTCTCGAAGTAGAAGAGCACGTTCTGGTAGAGAGCGAAGTACTTCTCGGCCCAGCGGCTGTTCTCCGTGGTCTTCTTGCTCAGGAAGCCGCGCTTGGTGCCCTCTTTACGCGCCACCACAGACAGGTACAGCGCGTGACCCTCGTTGTACCGCACGCTCTTCTGCATCTTAAACTTCTGCCTTTACTTCAACTTTTAAAAAGAAACCATCACATCCCCGCCACTGCTGTTATTTTTAGCTGGACGCCAAAGAGAAAGCGGTTAATATCTCCGTCTGCTGGCAGCGGTAATCCAGGCTTACCATGGTAGGGAAACTTGGAGCGTCCGCAGCGCCGCGCGCATCCCTCTCAGCGGATCTGGGCTTTAAGGTCGGCTTTCAGGTCCACTAACAGCCCGGCAGCGCTTCACCGCGTCTGCATGCTGGAAACTTCAGCGAGGACTTCAGGCGCGCGGAAATTATAATAGAAATATTCAGAGAGGACGGAGCGCGCGACGGCCACATATAAAAATAGAGTCCCGGAACAGACGGTGAAAACAGAATCACAACCGAGATCAGCGGTAATCGGCTTTGACACCAACTTAAAGAGACAGGTCGCTGCAGCCCCCTCCGCGCGCTGCCGACTGTCCTCGAGCCCCAGCGGCCCGAGTGCGCAGCTGCTCTGGAGCGCGCGAGTAAAATGGGCTGAAAGTAAGCAGTGGAGACATTTATTTATTTAAAATGAGAGAGAAAGAAGAAGACGCAGGTGTTTGAGTAACGGCCGCGTTCCGTTTAGCTGCAGCTGATGTTTGACAGTAAAGGAACTGAACCAGCTCTGAAAGTCTGATGGATTTTCCTCCTCGCGGGTCTTTATGATCCTCTGTTCCCCTCTGAGAACATCAGGGCTAGTCAGTCCTGCAGGTTTTCACGTGTCACAAATTCCGTGGATCCAGCCTGAAGTTCTGCACAATGGCTCATTAATTATGGGCTGGCACGTGCTTTATGTGTGTGCATGTGAAAAAAACAAAAATCTTAACAGTGTATCAAAAAAAAAAAAAAAAAAATCGGCCCTATATCGGCGTTAAAACTGAGTATCAGACATCGGCCACCCTACCGATATTTAACTGAATATTTAACCGATCAGCCCACAGTTTCTAAAGTCTAAAAAAAAAAGAAAAAAACCTCTCAAAAAAATTATTTTTCACAGACTTTAAAACTTTAAAGGGTGGGGAAAAAATTTGATATACTGAAATATCGTGATATATATGCTGATATATTGACATTTAAAATCCAGGTATCAATCTATTTTAC
This sequence comes from Atherinomorus stipes, assembly GCA_023101725.1. Lineage (NCBI taxonomy): Eukaryota > Metazoa > Chordata > Actinopteri > Atheriniformes > Atherinidae > Atherinomorus > Atherinomorus stipes. The sequence goes on along the minus strand of JALJCO010006993.1, from coordinate 8,396 downwards.
TAATGAAATCTCACAAGATTTTGTAACAGAATAACGAAAATATCGCGAGACTTCACAAAAATTTTGCAATATATATTGACATTAAAAAACACGGTATCTTTTTTTCTTTTTCCTAAAAGAGAAGAAGAAGAAAAAAACGGTATCGATCTAGTTTACTAACAATATTTCATCGTTCTGTTATGAAATCTCGTGAGAATTCACGAAATATCGTGAGATTTTGCAAGTAAAATAGATCGATACCGCATTTTTAAATATCGATTTGATATCGGCATATGAAAATATCGCAATATTTCAGTGTATCAATATTCTTTCCCACCCCTATTTTTCAAAGTGTCCGAAATGGATAACAAAATTGCTATTTGAAATGACTGCTTATTTTTCAGCTTTAATATCAGTATTGATATCGGTTATTGGCCACATGAGTTTTAAAATATCGGCATATTGAATATCGGCCAAAATTCCAATATTGTGCATACCTAAAAATGATAGAAAATCAACCTTGACATACGGTAAAAACTGTTGGAATACAGAAAATCAGGGTTAATATCACTATTGCCAACTTTTCAGGGTGAGAAGCCGCGATTGGCTGCTCCAAACGTCACCAGAAGACACTAAATGACATCACAGCGATGTATAATCAATATGTGCATGTGCAGCACCCTATCAAAGCATCCAGCTTGTTTATTAGATAGGCTATGTTGCTAATTTACAAGGGTACTGAAGGGGTGACATACACATTTGAGTCATGGTGCAAAGAAGATCCAGGAGTGCCACAAGGCATTATGGGAAATAAGCAGCAACTGTTACATTCGGCTATAATGGACGATTTACGATTACTAACATATTTGTACGATGGACTTTGTGGCAAAAATAAAATGAAATAATGCTATAGGAAAGCCAAAATGCACCTTGTCATGCTTAGAAGTTGAACTGAATAAAATTGTTATTTTTAATTCAACTCAACTTATTTTTATTTAGTCAGTGCAAATTGGAAATTTATATTTGGGTCAAGTTAATTGAATATGTTCCATTACTTTGATGCTGTGATTTTAAACAATGTATTTTATGGCATTATTTTTTGCTCTTAATGCAACTTTACTAAGTTAAAATTTGTACCAGAGTACACTGCACCTTTAATCTTCATCCCCCCTTTACCACAGGAGGTTCTGTCATAAGTCGGTCAGACAAACCTGGACAGAAGACAGTAGCACGTTAGACCAGCAAGACAAGGTTAGACAGCAGAAGTATAGCTACTCATCCCCACCTTCCTGTTTGCAGCTACCCCCTCCCTTTATCGGCCTCTGCTAATAAATTTAAATACAACTGAGGAGAAGGGAGTCAACCAGTCTATTATTAGAGACAGCCTCCCCTGAGCTGGCATAATATGAGGTTTTATTTACAATAAGACTCTCAAGGACAGGTGTATGCAGGCTCAGAGACATGTGAACCGAACTCACGCCTCGGTCACAAGTGTGACCTTTACATTTACCTTGCAGATTGGGGGACGAGAGCCACTGATTTACTCACGCTCACTTTGTGTGAGAGTCATACCTGGCCCCGGTCCTGGGACAATCTGGAGAGATAGAATTCACATGTCAGTGAGTCGTCATTATGATGGAATCCAGCAACGTTCAGTAATCATTGTGCTCTCCCGGGATCTGCTCCAAGGAAATGCAGAAGGTAATAAGATTGTTTCCACTAGGCATCAGTACATTTTATCACAATTCGGACTGTTTCAGGAATCTAAGACATGTATCTAAGGCAAGCGTTCTTCCTTGCAGTGAGCGTGTACATATAAGGACATGCAGTGTCTCCTACTTACCCCCCAAACAGTCAGAAATGCGATTACACTTTCACCGATCACATCACCGCGTTTCATGACTCATGAACCAGAAAAATCTGAAGTTGGCGTTTCTGAGGTGAGGATCCATTTCCTGAGTCTGGAAGGCCGCCAGATTGAAGTCAGGTGGTGTAATCAACCTTTGATTCTAAGCCAATGACCCCTCCCTTTTTAATAATCTAAGTCGGTTGTCAACCAGTCAGGTGTTCGTGGGCCCTTCCGTGCCTTTGCTTTCACTGCCCACCCCCCCTCTTTTCCAGCCGGCCACTGCCACCACGTGGGCTGGAATGAAAAAGCTCTAGGGTTTCCTTGCCCCCCCCCCTCAGACATGTCATGAGCTGGTCACCAGTAACTTGTCTGTTACTCACAGGTACCCCAGCATTAGGAGATTTTAGGTCCCGGGGGAGTCAGGCTGCGTTTGCAGAGCGTTGAAAAGGGGGCGGACAGAATCGGCACCGGTACTTGTTACAGTCAGTCAGTCAGGGGTCGAAACTAACTTTCTGATGGCTGAACCGAGCCAGGACCTGGATTCCCCACTCTGAGAAAACCAGAACAGAAATAGTTATTAGAGACAACTCAGAACACAAGGACTTAAATCTGACAAGTCCCTCATAGATCATAAGATGAAAAAAAAATAACAATGTGACATTTTCTCCCTGGGAGAATGAATAACTAACAAGTAGATATTTACATTTACACGCATCAACATTCAGTTTAGTTTCATTTTGTTCAAAGGCTCTGCCAGTGAGTGTACTGACTTACAGTCTGAGTACTCCTTCCCCGCTCCCTTCCAGGCAGCAGTTACATGCATTCCTCTGCATTTTCATGGAGGCATTGTGAGAGAGTCACATGATCACTATCCTATTGTCTTAATTATGTTATTTTTACGAACTTCCTTTTATGCATTTATTTATCCATTTATGTATTTATTTTTGGGCATGGATCTGCACTCCCCTATTTTAATCCTATGCTATATCACTCCCCCTCCCCCTTCCAGGGACACAAATGCTCCTGGCCTCTGAAGAGGGTCTACACACAGAAGACGCACACACATGAGACACAAATTGTGTAACGAGACCCAACATTTATTAATAGACTTCACACAGAGAGCGCTCTTCATTCACACACAAACACAGAAAGGTCAGTCAGTGAGTCGGTCCGTCGGTCTGTTAGAGCATTTTCTGATATAATCTCTATTTCTGACCATCATTTTGGTCCAGGGATATTTTGGCAGCGGAATGGTTCCAGTTAGGCTTTCAGATGACTTGTTGTGGCCGAATTTCAGCCGAGTCAGCTGAGCCAGGGCGGACCGCTGCACAGAATCCCCATATTTCCCCACCTCCTAAGGCGTGGGAGTATGTGAATAGAGGTGGGCGTTATTTACCATTGTTTTAACAAGTGAGACAGAGTAAATGGTTAGTAAGGGCCCTGCATGCATGAACGATTTTTCATCATTACAATAGACACAAAATACAACCTTGATTCACACACACATACAGTAAGCAGCTAGAACCTCGAGCAGCACACACATACTCAAACATCCATCATGACTGTTTTTTTAATAAATAAGGGCTACCAATCCATGGATTAGGCCTACAGTGCGATTTTTTGATACCCAATTCAGTCAGCTGACAGTTTGATCATGTTTTTTTTTTTTTTAACATTCCTTCTAGGTTTTACTCTTAGCTGTTTTCTTAAGTTGCAACAGTAATTTCACTGGCATGCCCTTCTCCCGGGGATTTTCTCCGGCCCTCGGTCTCCCTGCCCATGGGAGACACGCGCCAGCAGAAGGCTCTTACTGAAGTTATCAACGTAAGGTTACAGTGCTTATTCATAGACGTCTTTTTTATTTTTTTTTTACAGCAGCTGTTTAAGCTTTCCAAGAGTTACATAGCTTCTCCGGAGTTCAGGGAGAACTAAGATTACCACCCAAGTCCTGGCAAAGGACATGTAAACTCCACCTGAGGTCCGTAAAGAAAGGTTTCCCAGTCTTTGTAACTCACATCCAACACAGTTTATTCTAACTACACGGACCCCCGTCGTAACAACTCCGCAGGTCTCCTGAGAGGAAGGCTGCATTCTCCTCCTGGACGCGTCAGAAAGACGGCAACCGCCTTCCCTAATTTCTACCTAACACACGACTACACGCATCCTACCGCCGCCTGTGCCGCTATGGGGCAACAAAGCCTGCATGTAAAAAACCAAAATACATAGAAATTCTCTCTTCACAATTCTATAAGGTTACGACTTATTTTTCCTCTTACTTAAGTGCACTTTTACAGTTTCTTTATCCTATGTACTTCACTTTGAATGTACTCTTAGCAAAAGCCTTTTAACCATTCTGTTAATCAAGACTTTATCAGCATAAGTTATCCTTAGCTTCTATTTTCCAATCAATATTCCAAATCAATATTCCTTGTGCGCACAAGATTTAAGTTCTACCACGAGACCCCACAAACAGCCCTCTCTTTAAAGGTTCAAAGTGGGTAACCTACATCACTGGGCTCGATACGCAGACCCGAGTGGGCAGCCTACCTTCTTTGAGGTATTTTCGGGGGGCCGCGCCCGAACCCAGAGATGCAGGTCCAGAGTCCCATCAATCTTCCGGCTGGCATCGCCAAATGTTGTGGATAAAATGTTTCCCCAAGAAAGGATGAGAAAGGCTAAGTAGGGTCTGGTGATAGAAGGTCAACACCTCAGATTTATTGACACAACAGTGACAGCGTACATCTTATACAGAGGCCGAAGACCCCACTTCACGGTTGGAGACAAACTTTATAGAGCAGAGGTAAAGGCTCAGATTACATCAACCCCATATAAGACAACTAACTAACATAGACACACTGTTGCCCATATCAGATTTAAATGTCATGTCTTATAATAACATTGTCCTAAGCTCTCTTTACTTGGTAAACACCACCTGCTTTCCTGTCACGTCTAAGTGACAGGGACTGTCAATATTGTAGCTTATAAGGATTGGGAAATCCACCACACCAGCAGCGTCACATATGATGTGCAGCTGTACGAGCCGATGAGGAATTTGAAAGACACGGAGAGAGCAGCACATACTGCACGTGTGCAGCTGCTGTACGAGCCGATGAGGTAACGAGTACACGGACGTAGCAGCATCACATACTGCACCGCAGCTGCTGTACGAGCCGATGAGGTAACGAGTACACCGGACGTAGCAGCATCACATACTGGAAATGTGCAGCTGCTGTACCGAGCCGATGAGGTAACGAGTACACGGACGTAGCAGCATCACATACTGCATGTGCAGCTGCTGTACGAGCCGATGAGGTAACGAGTACACGGACGTAGCAGCATCACATACTGCACGTGCAGCTGCTGTACGAGCCGATGAGGTAACGAGTACACGGACGTAGCAGCATCACATACTGCAGAGTGCAGCTGCTGTACGAGCCGATGAGGTAACGAGCGCACGGACGTAGCAGCATCACATACTGCAATTGCAGCTGCTGTACGAGCCGATGAGGGTTAACGAGCACACGGACGTAGCAGCATCACATACTGCACGTGCAGCTGCTGTACGAGCAGATGAGGGGTAACGAGTGCACGGACGTAGCAGCATCACATACTGCACATTTGCAGCTGCTGTACGAGCCGATGAGGTAACGAGTACACGGACGTAGCAGCATCACATACTGCACGTGCAGCTGCTGTACGAGCCGATGAGGTAACGAGTACACGGACGTAGCAGCATCACATACTGCACGTGCAGCTGCTGTACGAGCCGATGAGGTAACGAGTACACGGACGTAGCAGCATCACATACTGCATGTGCAGCTGCTGTACGAGCCGATGAGGTAACGAAAGGACCTGATTTTAGCAGCATCACATACTGCACATGTGCAGCTGCTGTACGAGCCGATGAGGTAACGAGCACACGGACGTAGCAGCATCACATACTGCATGTGCAGCTGCTGTACGAGCCGATGAGGTAACGAGTACACGGACGTAGCAGCATCACATACTGCATGTGCAGCTGCTGTACGAGCCGATGAGGTAACGAGTACACGGACGTAGCAGCATCACATACTGCAGTGCAGCTGCTGTACGAGCCGATGAGGTAACGAGTACACGGACGTAGCAGCATCACATACTGCACGTGCAGCTGCTGTACGAGCCGATGAGGTAACGAGTACACGGACGTAGCAGCATCACATACTGCACGTGCAGCTGCTGTACGAGCCGATGAGGTAACGAGTACACGGACGTAGCAGCATCACATACTGCACGTGCAGCTGCTGTACGAGCCGATGAGGTAACGAGTACACGGACGTAGCAGCATCACATACTGCATGTGCAGCTGCTGTACGAGCCGATGAGGTAACGAGTACACGGACGTAGCAGCATCACATACTGCACGTGCAGCTGCTGTACGAGCCGATGAGGTAACGAGTACACGGACGTAGCAGCATCACATACTGCATGTGCAGCTGCTGTACGAGCCGATGAGGTAACGAGTACACGGACGCAGCAGCATCACATACTGCACTGTGCAGCTGCTGTACGAGCCGATGAGGTAACGAGTACACGGACGTAGCAGCATCACATACCGCACGTGCAGCTGCTGTACGAGCCGATGAGGTAACGGCAATATACGGACGTAGCAGCATCACATACTGCACGCAGCTGCTGCTACGAGCCATGAGGTAACGAGTACACGGACGTAGCAGCATCACATACTGCACGTGCAGCTGCTGTACGAGCCGATGAGGTAACGAGTACACGGACGTAGCAGCATCACATACTGCATGTGCAGCTGCTGTACGAGCCGATGAGGTAACGAGTACACGGACGTAGCAGCATCACATACTGCATCGCAGCTGCTGTACTTGTAGCCGATGAGGTAACCGTAGCGCACGGACGTAGCAGCATCACATACTGCATGCGCAGCTGCTGTACGAGCCGATGAGGTAACGAGTACACGGACGTAGCAGCATCACATACTGCACGTGCAGCTGCTGTACGAGCCGATGAGGTAACGAGCGCACGGACGTAGCAGCATCACATACTGCACGTGCAGCTGCTGTACGAGCCGATGAGGTAACGCAGTACACGGACGTAGCAGCATCACATACTGCACGTGCAGCTGCTGTACGAGCCGATGAGGTAACGAGCGACACGGACGTAGCAGCATCACATACTGCACGTGCAGCTGCTGTACGAGCCGATGAGGTAATCGAGTACACGGACGCAGCAGCATCACATACTGCACTGTGCAGCTGCTGTACGAGCCGATGAGGTAACGAGTACACGGACGCAGCAGCATCACATACTGCATCGTGCAGCTGCTGTACGAGCCGATGAGGTAACGAGTACACGGACGCAGCAGCATCACATACTGCATGTGCAGCTGCTGTACGAGCCGATGAGGTAACGAGTGCACGGACGCAGCAGCATCACATACTGCACGTGCAGCTGCTGTACGAGCCGATGAGGTAACGGAGTACACGGACGTAGCAGCATCACATACTGCACCGTGCAGCTGCTGTATGAGCCGATGAGGTAACGCAGTACACGGACGTAGCAGCATCACATACCGCACGCAGCTGCTGTGACGAGCCGATGAGGTAATCGAGTACACGGACGTAGCAGCATCACATACTGCACGTGCAGCTGCTGTACGAGCCGATGAGGTAACGAAAGTACACGGACGCAGCAGCATCCACATACTGCATGTGCAGCTGCTGTACGAGCCGATGAGGTAACGAGCACACGGACGCAGCAGCATCACTGCCGCAGTGCAGCTGCTGTACCAGCCGATGAGGTAACGAGTACACGGACGCAGCAGCATCACATACTGCACGCAGCTGCTGTACGAGCCGATGAGGTAACGAGTACACGGACGTAGCAGCATCACATACTGGCGACGTGCAGCTGCTGTACGAGCCGATGAGGTAACGAGCACACGGACGTAGCAGCATCACATACTGCACGTGCAGCTGCTGTACGAGCCGATGAGGTAACGAGTACACGGACGTAGCAGCATCACATACTGCATGTGCAGCTGCTGTACGAGCCGATGAGGTAACGAGTACACGGACGTAGCAGCATCACATACTGCACGTGCAGCTGCTGTAACGAGCCGATGAGGTAACGAGTACACGGACGTAGCAGCATCACATACCGCACGCGTGCAGCTGCTGTACGAGCCGATGAGGTAACGAGCGTACACGGACGTAGCAGCATCACATACTGCACTGTGCAGCTGCTGTACGAGCCGATGAGGTAACGAAGCGCACGGACGTAGCAGCATCACATACCGTGCATGCAGCTGCTGTACGAGCCGATGAGGTAACGAGTACACGGACGTAGCAGCATCACATACTGCACGTGTGCAGCTGCTGTACGAGCCGATGAGGTAACGAGTACACGGACGTAGCAGCATCACATACTGCATGTGCAGCTGCTGTACGAGCCGATGAGGTAACGAGTACACGGACGTAGCAGCATCACATACTGCATGTGCAGCTGCTGTACGAGCGATGAGGTAACGAGCACACGGACGTAGCAGCATCACATACTGCAT
>JALJCO010006991.1:0-468633 GCA_023101725.1 Atherinomorus stipes | reverse complement strand
GGAAGGAGAGACAGACAAGTAAGTAACCGTGGCTAATTATAGTTCCTTCTTTGCAAGTTCTTTTCATTTGTTTTGTTTTTTTAAATCCTCTTTTTCTACTTTTCTTCTCCAGAAACAGACCTGCTTTATGCTGCTAAGGTGTACAGGGATGACCGAATGCGTAAGAAGGCAGAACTCATGACCATGGATAACTGCAAGGAACTGGACAGACTAAATAATCTGTTCAGAGGAGGATGAATCAGATGCTTTTAGAAAATGTAAATGTATATGAATAGATGTATGTTCATGTTTTGCTTTTATAAAGGAAGAGTCTATACAGTAGGAGAACTTTATGGAATAATATAGCTCTATTGTTAAAGTTTGACAATGTCCCTTCTTATGTCCCTTCCTGCCAAATTCTCCTCTTCCTCACTCCAGCCTGACCCTGGGAATCGCCTTGTTACATCATTATGCACCAATCAACACTGTAGAACGCTCCAGATTATTTTTTTTTTTATTATTTATTCTTTTTTTTTTTTTTCCTTTTTTTAAATTTTTTTTTTCCTGGGAGCAAGAAGGACAAGGACACTTGATTGTAAAGGCTTTTGCTTTTAGTAGTGAGAACTGGAGAGGCATTCTGCTCAAACAAAATACAGTATGAAGAACAACAAACAGCAGCTTTTTGCATCATCTTCTTGTCTTGAATATAGAATTGGGAGATGTAATAGGATCAGCTAGACATGCTGTCCGTCAGCCAAATCAATGTAATAAAGGAAGAAAAACAAAAAGCCTACTTTATCTTCCTACTCGCATCAACACAGATGAAGTGAAAGTGACTGATATGAAAAATAAAACTTTTTGTTTTCCATTGCAAAAATGTGAAGCTGGTTGGGACTAAATATGAATGAACAGTGAAACTGTTATTCATAAATGGTTGTAAATTTTCATTTTTGAATGTTTAAAGTTAATGAAGTTATTTAAGTAACAATAGAAAGGTTTTTCTTCAGTGCTCGCCTAATCATTTAAATAAAGTAAAATTGTTACCATAGACTGGCTGGGCATGTCTTTTTGAATCTTACATTAAAAGATTTACTTGGTGTGTCTCACACATTTCAGTGTCAATATTGTTTACCAGGTAATGCACAAGTGTAGTTTTGAGATTTTTTTTTATGCTACTATGCAATGTTATTTATGTAGAGCTGTAATGGTAGAGGCATTTACATCTCAAATGGAAATTAGGACCCCACATTTGTAAATGCGCAGAAGTTCAGAACTACTTGAAAGCTTAGATATTCAAAGGGTTATAACATGATTAGGAGTGTCAATTCAACTCATCACGATTCTTGGTTTCTGATTTGAATCGTGGAAAATATTGGTTCATTTAGAATGACACAATTCGATTTAATTCAGTGACTTGAAATCGAATCAGAAACCATGAATCGTGATATGAATGGAAATTAAACCGAATCCATCTTTACACCCCTAATTAAGTGTTGAATGACGCAATCTAGAAAACCTACTTCATTGAAAACCAAGTTATGGTTTCAAAGCATGTTATATGAAGTGAAATGTTCATTTTGCACATGTGCTAGTTAAAAACATTGAACAACACGTTGAGTATCACTGGTTAAAGCCAATCGTTTAAATTCAGTTCTTGACAGAAATGTTAAATAATCCTTACCCTTGCCATCCGGTGCATATTTTGCAACTTGCAAGGAGCAATTCGTTGAGGTGTCACTAAAACTAATGGACAATTAACTTAAGCCATATACATTTACAGTGTAATAATAATAAAATGCTTAAGAAAACAGAATTGTAACTGAAATTCATCGGTTACGGTTATGAATGATGTAGCGAGGACTAGAAAAAAATGTTCTGTTTTCTTTTTTTTTCCTTTTTCAAAAAGGGCAGAGCCCTGTGGACTATGGGTAATGTAGGCCGCTGAGGAACTATAGCACAATGTAATTTTTTTTTTCTCAGCGTGAAAATATAACATATTTTTTATGCAGCTCATAAGTATATCTGTATAAGTATGTAGCTCTCAGAATATTTGCCCGGTAATGCAAAATGTGACATCATCTTAAGTAGATCCATACGTCACGTGACTGCGTCAAACCCGGAAGCGATGTCACATCTGTGCCAGGTAGCCTTGTTGGTAGTTTAGAAGTGAAATGAAATCCCCTGATATTGAAGACTACCGAAACAACGGGCTGAGGCATAACTGGGTTTAGTAAAACAAATTTTTCCGGAAACGCTGCTCTCCGGCTCTAACGTTAGGTTTACTATGCTGTATCACAGCTACTTTTGGTTTGTTGTGCTTAGTTTGCTTTCCTGTAGATGTTCGCCGCTTGTGTCTGCCTGCAAACAAGAGCCAGAGACCCCTGACTGGAGAATGACTCTGAAAACTATTCGTAATGGGATACACAAAATTGACACGTACTTGAATGCTGCACTGGACTTGTTTGGTGGCGATGATGGATTGTGTCATTATAGATGCAGCGATGGTAAGTTGCCTTCAAGGCCTTTCTCTAAATGGCCATTCAACGTTCAAACGGATTGGATGTTGACACATAGCAGGGGTCTACAAACAATACAGTATATTACTCACTGAGTGGTACAGTAAGGCATTGATCATCTCTCCTGGTGTGGTTGGTCAAACGAGAAGATAATGATCATTGGAAGAACAACAAACCTCCTGACCTTTGCTCTTGTCTCTAAGGGTACAAACCAATGCCTCGTCCTGGGTACAAGCATCCACCACCCAATGGATGTGGCTCCCCACTTTTTGGATTTCAGGTAGTGTCTGACAAGTTGCCATTTTGTGTTTGCTATAAAAAGTGTGTGCCATGTGATAGTCTGAATAAACTCAAACTGTCATAGAATGCAATGCCTCTTGTCAATATAAAGCACATGTTTTATAAACAGGCAGATAGTTACTGTGCTGTTATTTCCAGTTTGATATAGGTATTCCATCAATGACCAAATGTTGCAACCAACATGACCGCTGCTATGACACCTGTGGCCGCCAGAAACATGACTGTGATGAACAGTTCCAGGATTGCCTTGAGACCATCTGCAGGAATGTGCAAAAAACTTTGGGCTTGGCCCAGACTGTCCAAGGTAAGAGACTGATCCAGATTAGTCAAACCAGCTGCAAGCTGGGTTTTTAAAACTTTGATAGTCAAAATTCCTATTTGAATACTTTCCCCTGTTTATTATTCATAAGCTATCACTTTTCCTACTCTTCAGCTAACAGCATGACTTCTGTCTATGACATTTAGACTATAGCATCAGTTTGTTCACTTTGTCTCATTAGTACTTAACAAAATTAATTTAACACGTACCTAACCAGCTATGACTAGGCAACCTGTCTGCTGTGGGAAAAATATGAAATATTATGTGGTTTCACTGGGAAAATCTCATATGAAAATACTTGAATAATTTCAATTGACTTTCATTTATTTATTAAAAAATAGGGACATATAGGGGCGTATTACTATATATTTCCATGTATGAAAGATTGTAGTCAATGACTAATTTCTGTTGTTGGTCCCTTGGCAGGTCGAGGGACTTAGACAGTAAAATACGATGACACGATACATACAGTTGGACTCAAAATTATTCATACCCTCCTATTAAATAGAAAGCTAAATTCACAATAATTATTCAGATAGCAAGAAACTTTAGAGTCCGGAGGTCCTTACCGTTCCACCGAGCTCATCCCCTCAGGGTAATGACCATATCCAGAACACACCAAAACAAAGGGAAAAAGCGAATTACCAACAGGGGGAGGGGGAAACAAACTCACCTCCACACGAGAGTAGAGGCACAAAGGCGCGGATTGAGACGGATTTCACTTGCACAAGTCTAGCATTTTCAGGGGGAAACTCCGGACTCTACTTTTAAAAAAAGTAATTATAAATAAATATTTGCTAAATGTACTAAATTATAATTAAGTGAAAGAAAATATTGCTTTTGAATTGTAGTTGAAAAGAAGTTTTAAAAAAACAAAACCAAAAACCAAAAATGTGCTCTAAATTGTCTGTTCCAGACATATTAGAGCACATTACTCATAAACAGTGGATCAAAATACCTGTCGGGTGTCCTTATAAATAATACAGGTGCAGAAGTCTAATTACAGAAAACGAGTACAGCGATTGCCTCAAAGGGTTGCTCAACAAAACGTTAGTTGAGGAGCCCCATCGTGCTTGTTTTATTTTTTGCTTGTTTTTGATATTTCTGTCGGACCACAATTCAAAATCAATGTCATGATTTTCATAATATTTTTATTTTTCAACTTATTTTACAGAAAGCTAATTTTTTATTCCATCTTTAATGAGAGGATATGAATAACTTAGAGGACAACTGTTTGATTTCATATTATAACATAATATGGAACAACATAAGACATGGACATCACATTTATCTCAAAAGGTGAGATAAATGTGTTGAATTGCTCCTTGCAGTTCAAAACGAAGTATCAAGATATTATTTTCAAGAGGTACAGGGATGAGGAAGGTGTTGGATTACCATAAGTGGGATATTGTTCTGTTCTATTCTTATATTTATTATTGCTTTTGCGGTTTCGTTTTGTGCACATGTACACACTATATGGGAAGGTGTATGTTGTAGTAGAGACTGGTGTGTGTGTATATATATATATATATATGAGCTATTCATGGTATTGTACATGGATATAAACGTGTGTATGTGCATGTTCATGAGTGCACAAATATGAGATGTGTATGGAGTTTTTTTTTTTTTTTTAAACATATATATATGTAAAATGTTATGGTTGAATATATGTTCTATTATTGCAAAGATAACAAACTTCCTAAACTACAAGTATCAGACATCAGGGTCTATGGAGATGTCTAAACCAGGGAGCTTATTCCTATAACTGTGATTCATCAGCCAAGGAGAGGGGGTGGGAGTTTATAAGTTTAGCGTCTTCTCACACACTTATGAATATGTATTGTATGTATTATGTTTCAATTTGGGGGGATTATTTCCCTTTATTTTCTCTCTTTCTCTTGTTTTTTGCCTTCATATTCAAAATAGATACTTCAAATTAAATTAAAAAGACACCAGTTAAGAATTTATCTTAAAATTTCAGATAGGAACAACAACCAATAACATCAGAGTTGTATGTGATAGATACATTGTTAGTGAGTTTTTAACCATTGCTTTAGGCTTTTTCAAATTGTGTATAATCATCCATTTCTCTGATGGTTTCAGGTAGTTTGTTCCAGGAATTTGTGCCTCTAAATGATGTGATCATTTCCTTTTTTTTTTTTTTTCATTTTGGGATATTACAATCTCCCTTAGTTGATGCCCTGGTAATTCAGCTATTGTTGTTTTTTATGAATATAGGTGTTTATTGGTGGTAATGAATGGAACCTAAATAGCATCCAGCTGCTTATATTTCTGTTGCATGCTTATTCTGTATACAATTCTTATCCTACTTCTGCTTTAACCTGAATTTCCTATTTTCTCCATGTGTTCGTATCCATTGTCCTTTACGGAAGAGGATTAGGGTCACTAGAGAAAAGAATTCTGAGAAAAAGTCAGAATTCTGACTTTTTTCTCAAGAATTTTAAATTAAAGTCAGAATTCTGACTTTTTTCTCAGAATTCTTTTTTTTTTTTTCTAGTGGCCCAATCCTCTTCCTAGTCTCAACCAGCAGGGTTCTGATTAAACAACTAGATATTTTCTTAATTTGCATTTTCACAGTTTGTGTTGCTTGTTATTTTTGTAACAAATACAATATTGAAAATGTAAAAGCTTGTATGTGTAAATGAGAACTGTTGTAATACATATTATGCCCACCAGATGGAAACAGAGCTGTGTTTTGCATATTTTTTAACCTCTTCCTGTAACATTCCTGAGCTACACGTGCTATACCACATAAAGCACTTTTTCCCAGCACACCATGTGATGATTACATTTGATTTTTGATGAAGATTTTCACAATGTGCCAAGTTCTGTTTGGGGAAATGAATCAAACTTGTTTTGCCATCAGGATCTGCTTAAAGAGGGGGCTTTAACTATGAGCCTTTTCTCTACAGAGATTTAAAAAAGAAAAAAAAAGTTTTTTCTTTTTCTTTGATTTGTACAGCGTTTGAAAATCCAAATAATTGACTTGCATGAATTTTATCAAATAACAATACATCTGACGTGCTCTTCATTGTTATTTCTTTCTGTCTAAACAGCATGCGAGTCTGCAGTGACTCTGCTTTTTGATGCCGTCATGCACTTGGGGTGTAAGCCATACCTTGACAGTCAGCGGGAGTCCTGTGTGTGTCAGTATGAAGTAAAGAGGGAACTGTGACATCACTGCAAGAATAAAGACTGTTGAATGAACCGATTCAGAGGAGCAACTCATCTAAACTAAGTTTTTCTCAGGGATAAAGCTTCTTTGGTTGACACTAACCTGTGATCAGGACCTACCATCGTTTGGCTGTTGACAGATGATTATACAGCATGAAATAACTTCAGGTTTTAGAATGGACACTTTATATCCTTTCTATGTTATTGATTATTTATACATCATAATTTAGGGTTCCTGTGATGGAGTAGAAATAGTTTTCAGACTTTATAAATGCTTTGGCATTAACCAGTATTTGAGGCAACACATTAAAAAAATGTAAAGAAGTACATAGTTTTAAAAAGACTGACTTTGTTCAAGCAGTACCTTTCCACTGGATTTATGATGATAAAGTGCTAAATAAAATTTTATAACTAGTGTCATTTTTAAACTAGTTTTTCTTTTGTTGCACAGCAGTCCAGATTGCTAATTGTCGCAATAGCAAAGTAGTTCTACATATGTAGACCAATGATGGCATTAGTTTGAGTTAGAGATGCCTCACAAACACTGAATTAAGTCTTTGGCTCTGATTTAACAGGAAGTACAAAACTGTGCTGTTCTGACAGGAAACTTTTAACAAGACTGTAATAAAGAATGTAATAAACAGTAATAAAGTAGAGTGTCAGTGTTATTCCCAGATCGATCGATCGATCTATCTATCTATCTATCTATCTATCTATCTATCTATCTATCTATCTATCTATCTATCTATCTATCTATCTATCTATCTATCTATCTATCTATCTATCTATCTATCTATCTATCTATCTATCTATCTATCTATCTATCTATCTATCTATCTATCTATCTATCTATCTATCTATCAAAATTTCTTCTACTGTCAAATTGTTTTAATCCAAGAAAACACTGCTATCAAGTGTCAAACGCGGAAGTTATGGTAATGTATTTTTTTTTTTTTTTTGTGGTAATTCAACTTTACCGACGCGAGACAGGATATTCTGCTGTGATTGGTTGGTTAGTCTACTACGCATCAGAGCATTGGTTAAGGAAGGTCTGCAGTTTGACTGATAGCTATACGGACCAATCATATTCTCTGGTTGTCAATCGGCCAATAACATTACAGGAGCGGGGCTACAACCTGGCTAAATAGACTTGGTTTTATGAGTAGTTTGAGACGAGCAAAGACGGTCCGAGAAACATGTCCAGCAGTGAAGAGAAGACCTGTGGAGGTAAAAACTTAAGATATATTTTGAATTTGGAACAGATTTGAATCATGGCTTTGCTCATAGCTTTTATAACACGAAAATTACAAACTAATCATAGTTTCCGATGTTAGTCAGGCACCAGACTCGTATGTTCTGTCATATCTTTACTGGACGTAAACTTTGCTTTGTAGTCTATAAGTCATACACCTTTGGCAACAAGTTTAATAATGTAATGAAACCATTTTTAAGGTTTTGAATGATCTCAAACTGTGTTGTGTCTCACATTCACAGGAAGTGTTGCTAAAGACAGCAAACCGGCAACAGACATTTCGGGTGAGTTTCTGTCTAATAAAGCCCTCTGAAAAATTTAGAAGTAATGACATTGGTTGTTTTTATTTTTTAGAAAAACAAAAGTGAAACAAATTAGTTAAGGTTAAAGGTCTTTCATTTACAGTCTGCTCAATAAACGTGAGGTTAAGTTGCAACAGCCATATACTATGAGAATATAAAATTTGATCCTTTGGCATCTGCAGCGTTACTTCTTTCTGCTTAGAATGCCAAATGAGGATCAATATACTTAGAGATGGTTAATTTATTGAGCCTATAAAAAAGTGTGTTTCATAACTTTACAGTTCAATTATGACTGTAGATATCACACCCAACAATTGTTCAGCCACTTTGATGATTATACTGAGTGAGCACCTTAATACAGAAACCGAAAGACAGAAATAACATTACTTTATGACTTTATGCTTACCTGAAGGACTGTTGCATCAAACTGTGTAAGATTACTCAAAACACTGCCAAGCTACAGTGTAAATAGACAAAACAATAAAATACCACACAAGTAAAGAGATGCGAAGATGCTGCTTGTTTTATTTAAGTCATGTGGAGAGATTTCAGTAGTGGAACACAAAGTATAAACTATAGAATAGTGCTGCCGCCACTGAGCATGCTGATTTCACAGATGAGCAGCCTTTGCCATCGTTCTCTACCTGTCACTCAGCCATTGAAAGCCTTCAGGCTCTAAACTGATGGAACAATGGCTGCTTGACCCCAAAGCAGTAGCCATGGAGCAATGCATGCACATGTAGTTAAATTGGGTAACAAAGAAGCAAAAGACAAAAAAGTGCAATCTGCTATCATTCATTTTATTTTATTTTTTGTTAAAAGCAGTTCTGACAAATAAAGCCTGTAAAATTGAGAATTGAATGCTTTACTTTTTTTTTTTTTTTTTTTTTTTACAATAACTTCATGTGTTATTAATGTTTGTGTTGTTTTCTGCAGCATGCACCGAGAACTTAACAGAGACAGATGCTTTCTTCCCAAGGTAAACAAAGAAAGTCTCAATTCATCATGGAACAGGACACATTTATTACCTATATTTTTGTGCTTTATTGTTATTGTTTGTTTGTGTTTTCTTGTATTTTTTATTTTAAAACAGCGCATTAGCTTTGGATCCTGCAGAGGAGTACAAGATGAGCAACAAACGGCGAGGGCTTGCTCTCATTTTTAACCAAGAGCGCTTCTTCTGGCGCCTGGGGTTGAACGACAGACATGGAACCAATGCCGATCGCTACAACATGGAGAAAAGGTATCACACAGTGCAGAACTGTGTACTTAAGAACATGACTGCACTTGCATAGCAGCTGCAAGGCTTTTCTACATTTCATGACTGTGTTTTGCTCTCTCTCTTCTTGTATTTCTTTTCACCTGAACTAAACCTTACTTTTCATTTAGACTGCTGGAGCTCAACTTTGAAGTCAGGAGTTTTGATAATTACAAACAGGCGGAAGTCCTGGAAAAAATCCAAGAAGGTACTTGAATAAGTGTTCTTTTATAAGACTGAAATGGCTTAGAATTATTTAAAACGACTATTTAGTTGATTGCTTTTGCATTTGCACATATAACTGTTTAAAATTCAACAGTGAGATAGACTGGTTTGACCTGATGATATTCCCACCAGCTGCCAAAGAGGACCATTCAGATGCCGACTGCTTTCTTCTTGTCTTCTTGAGCCATGGCGAGAATGAGCATGTGTACACCTATGATGACAAGATTAGTATTCAGGATATCACATCCTTGTTCAAAGGAGACAAGTGCAAGAGTCTTGTAGGAAAACCAAAGATTTTTATTGTACAGGTACGTGCAAAAAAAAAAAAAAAGACATAACACACATCAGAATATCTTTGCATGCAATGTTGTTTTCAGTGCTTGTTGGAAATAGTGTTCTTTAAAGGCAACTAAAGTGGATGCGTTCATGTCTGCTTTTAGGCATGTCGTGGGGACAAACATGATAATCCAGTGACTCCCTGTGATGCAGTAGATAATGAAGTACTGGCAAACACAGTAGTGGTGGATGCCAGTGCTGTACACACCCTCCCTGCTGGAGCTGATTTCATCATGTGCTACTCGGTGGCTGAGGGTGAGTTATTCAGGTTATTGTAGAGACGGTTATGTTTGCTTAGGCTGTTTCTGTGGCAAGCCAGCCCGACTAACGCCATGTATGAGATACACGGCAAGTGAGTTGCTGTGTATGTAGGACTTTGATTTGCAGCTGAAATGATAATCAGTGTAACATTATTATTATGAGTATGACTTGTTTATGTGTAGTCTTCTTTACTCAATAGTAAATCTGGGACCATGAGCTAGACCTAAACAAAAACACACCTAAATTAATCTTTTATTTTTACCCAATAATCTGGACCGATTGATATGAACTTAATAATAATTAATTACAGTTAACTTTATACTTTTGTAAGCCCTTTTTTTTAGATATCCACTTTGCTGGTCACTCAGCATCAATTTGAACCTGTTTGTCTGCAGGTTACTATTCCCATCGAGAGACGATCAACGGTTCGTGGTACATCCAGGATCTGTGTGAGATACTTCGAAGATACGGGGAAACCCTAGAATTTACAGAGTTGCTCACACTGGTCAACAGAAAAGTGTCGATGAGGAGCGTGGGGAACTGCAATGACCGCAGTGCCATCGGAAAAAAGCAAGTGCCTTGCTTTGCTTCAATGCTTACAAAGAAACTCTACTTCCGACCAAAAAAGTAACATCCTGAGTTGATTTCATATTCAGTCTTTCATACAAACGCCTTCGTAACAGAATTGATTAAATAGCTGTCTGTCTTTTCAGTCCTCTTCTGTCGATCACTCATGAAAACTATGATTTACATTAATGTTTTGAACAATCATGTAATACCTGATTATTTCCAGGGAAATTAGTGATAATGACCGAAACCACATTTGTTCATGTTGACTGGACACAGTCAGTCATTCTATTTATGAAAATGCTGAATGTGGAAATGGGACGTGCACATGTGGCAGCTTTGTTCCAAACCACCAAATTAACACTAATTTTTCTTTTTTTAATACATTTTGAAATGTTGTTCTCTTGGTTTATCATTGTGCTGGAAGGTATTCCTCTTATGTCGTCCAGTACCTGTAGCTCAAAACAGCTTTTGCACTTTTGCTTTTCCTGCAGGATTATTATGGATTCCACATTCTTGTCGACTGTTTTTTTTTTTTTTTTAGAAGAAGAAATTCAGTTTAAATCACTGCAACAGCACAGAAATCATTCCTTATCTTGCTGAGACTTTTCATTAAAAAAAAAAAAGTTTCCTCGTTATTTCATAATGAGCTAAGAAAACAAAACTTGACATTTGCACTGGTCTTGTACAAAACATTGTACTTGATGGAGCTGGAAATGTCGGAGTATTTTTTCTGTTTAAGTCAATTTCAGGTATGAGCCAGTTTCTTGTTTTCCAGCTTAGCTTCAGGGATATGTACCAGCTGATGTACTGTACTAGCTTAAACAGTAAACGGTACTTTAGATGATTCTGACTCCATCAGGGATTTGTCACGTCTCAGTTGTTTCAAGCATTAAGTAATCTTGTCATAGCAGACAATCTGCGCTCCAAATACACACACTGCACATTCTAGTTTGTTCCATAAAAAGGGAATTCATGTTCTTGTGGTTCTTTGTGTCATGGCAGTTTATGGTACATTTGATGCATATTTGCACCCAAAATGACAGCAAATAGGAGTAAAGGACCTCAGGGAGGAGGACAATTTGTCTTTTTTTCTTGAAGCTGTACTGTTGACTTCACTCATTTCAGTCATTTTCATCTGTCTCAACACTTCAACTACCAGAGTACACACTGATCCTATGTTTTTCTGCTCATGATGTTGTGATTTTGTACAACTGTAGTAATTAAACTGCAGAGTTGTTCTTAAATTCTAAAAATTAAAAAAAGCAAACTTTTTTTTTCCCAAAGAGTGGGCCTTCTTTATTTGTCCAGAAATTGTTTACAAGTCTCCATTATAAACCATTTATTGTTGGCTCACCAGTAACAATGATCAAATGGGATTTCTGTTAACAAGCTTACAGACAGATTAAACAAAGTTTGGGGAAAACATCCTTTTTAATCGTCATCTTTTTGTATATTTGTCAATGATACAATTTGGCATCATTATGAAGTTTGTAAACGACATAATATTATGGACTCCCAAGTTAAAAAGGTGTCATCATCATCATCAAAGTGAGGTATTCATCCCAGCTTGATATGATTCATGGCTCTGGCTGGATTTGTTCCAGTGGAAGTTGAAGCTGAGTTGGATTTCTCAAACGTCTCAGATCCTCCTCCACCTTAGACACAGAAAATAGTAAAAATTAAATAGCATCCTTAAAAAATACATAGGTAAATAAAAAAATGTGGATCACACAGTCCAAAATATACTTAATATGGATGTGGCTTATAATAATTGAGCTGAGTCTGTCAGTGTAGATGAAATCAGGCAGCAAACCTGAGCCAGTTCGTCCTTCAGGTCATTGTACTTTTCCACATTGAAATTCTTCTTGCGGGCCCCCTTATAAAAGTAATGCAGGAACTGTCTGTCTTTAGCTTCTGGATAAACATAATCCTGTGGAAAAGAGGAGTGAAAGCTCTCTAAAAAAGTTGTTTAAATGGTTCCAGGTCTGACTAACAGGTGACAGACATTCTGCAAATTTGTTTATTTGCTTTCTGCCAAAATAAAAACTAGAAAATTGATACTACCGTGAAATCAGTTAAATCTATTGTTAATATAACACATATACTGTTGAAGCCTATGTTAAAATCCTATAATTTGACTGGATTTAAAAATACTGCAGCTAATGTCATTTTTTATTATCTTATTTTCCATTCTATTCAGTATCCAAATATTGTTATTTTGTATACACATGCTGTTGCAAGCATCCATTTACATGAACCATGTCAATAACGATTATGGACAAAAATGTTGAACTGGTCCTTTCAATTCAAAGGAGAGGATTGTTGACGATTTGAATACAGATAATCAAGCTGAAGTCATGTCTTTGAGTCTTGCCTGTTTGGTAAGGACATAATAGGCGAAAACTCCCATGCTGGTCGCGTAGGTGATGAAGTAAGTGATGGGCTCCATGACGTCCCATGAATAGACCCACCAGGTGAGCCAGGCCAGGGCGCCTCCTTGCACAGACAACAGGGCCATGCCAGTCCAGAGAGTCCTGGAGGTATGGAACTCTGCTGTTCGGGACAGCTGCACCTTCATCTGAAAGATGAAACAAAAGCCAGTCCAATAAGCCCGTTCTAAATCTGCCACATCCATTCTCTAGAGCACCAGGAAGGTATAACAAGAGCTAAAGAGAAGTTTCATGTTATACACATTTTAGATTCATTTACCTTCTCCAGAGGTGATAGCTGTTGTTTAAGGTTGTCAATTTTCTCCAACAGCTGCCTCTCTTTCAGCAAGTGGTGCTCAGGCAGGTGGAGGGCTGTGTGTAGCAGGTGCACAACATGTTTCATGTCTTCCATGTCTCTAGCATGCTCACTGGAAGTGCACACTGTAACAGAGGGCACAACAGGGCAGATAAAGATAAGAGGGTGAAAAAAATGACTGGAGTCATAAATGGAGAGGTAATAAGCACAGTTTATCATCAGGACTATAAAGCTGACTAATGTGTTGTACCGTTTTCAGGAGAAGCAACGTTGTAAACTTCATTATTGATGATGATCTGGAAATCCTTGTCCAGCAGAGTGTCTATGAGCGTGGTGTTGGCAACACGTTCTCCATCTGGCAGAGGGAGTGCTCAGTTCAGAACTTTTATTGCATGTATGGAACTTTTTCACCCTAAATAAACTAAACACACAGGTGTACATGAAAATATCATGAAACACCGTCCGATACAACCAGTTAAATATGAGTGAAATTCTTTACTTCAAACAGCTGCATGATGAATCCGCCATCACAGATAAAGAACTTTCGCTTTTTGTTGCACAATAACCAACTCAAATTAATCTCTTCAAAACAGGTGCTAAAAAAAACAAAAAAAAACAAAAACTAGCTTGCATAATTATTTCAGTTTTTACATTTTAAAACACCTCTGGATTTAATACATAGATCCATACCAAAGAGCTTCATTTGCATTCTTCAGCAAAGCCTGGAGCCCACATTAACTACCACGTCACTTGATCACCAGCTTGGTCAGAGAACTAGTTCTGTAATGCTCATAAGCTTATTTGTTTCAACACAAGAACACCAGAATCCTGATTTTTTTTTTTTTTTTTTTTTTTTTTTTTTTTACACACTTGTCATCTTCAGACTCATAAAACCGCCTCAAGACAACAGTTTCAGTTCTAAGAGACTCGTTCTGAAGCCACAAAATGCTTTCTGCATTGAAAAATATAACAGCTCTCCCTTTGGCCAAGACCAATTCTGTCCCATTAAGGCTGTAGTTCTGCAGGTTTTCTAGGTTTCCCGGCTCCAACACACCTGATGAAAATGAATGAATCATTGTGTAGAACTTTATAGGATGTTGGACCCATTGAATTTCAGAGTCAGGTGTGTTGGAGCAGGGAAACATTGAAAGTCTGCAGAACTGTAACTCTGACTGACTTGAACAGCCCTGGACTGAACAGAAAGACTATATGTAACATGAGAGCCATAACTAACAGACCATGCAGTTGACACCACAAATCTTGATGGGAAATTATAGGTACAGCTACTGGTGAGAATGTGAAAAGGAAAAAAACTTCAAAACTTTCAAAGTGTTTGAAAACCCATTAGGATTTTTGCAACTGCAGTTAAAGTGACTAAATGGTTTATCAAATGACAACCACAAAGCATCTTGCCAAACTACTCTGTGCTACTCTTTAGCTGTGTACAACCTGCTAAACCAGACCAACAACCCTCAAGCATGCCCCCGACCCGGTGTAGCATACCTGCCACTTGCAGTGTCATACCTTTGGAGAAAACAGAAAAGGTTGCTCCTGGATCCTCCCTCTGCAGATCAGTGATCAGGTCTGCCACACTCATCAACATGGGCCTGAGAAAGAACAGACACTTCTCGTTTCTGGATGGCAGTGGCACCTCCAGAACCAGACGGCCATATTTGTACTTTAAAGATGCATCTGCAACAGAATGCGGAGAAATCTGTTTTCAGAATTTAGCATTTACAGTTGGTGTGAAATTAATGTGGATCTTATCTAAAAGAAAACAGAATTTAAAGTTACAAAACGGAACAGATGTGAAATACAGCAGAATCATATGAATGTAGTAACAGAATTTTACCACTGGAGGGGGCGAGTGAACTGTAGAAAAGAGATTGGCAGTTTCCAAGTGGGAGCAGCTGTCTGTGATAGACCTGAAGAGGGAAAAAAATGAAAGAAGTGAGGTTAGTTTGTTCATGGTGTTCCCACAAGCCCCGCCCTCTGTAAAATGTCTTGTCAGCACACATTGAAGAATAAACTTGTCATCCTGAAAATGGGTGACCTTAGTTACCAATAAACTGCTTCTGAGTTCTGGGCTTTGACTTCTCTCTAAATGAGTCCCAATCAGTCCAGCTGGCAATACCAATTCTCTTGATTTCAACTCCTTTCTATCAAATTCAAGTGGCTGCATTTAAATGAATAAGTTGCAAATATTTGCATGTATAAGAAATTACATTGCAAAGGCCTCAGATCTCTTCTACACTGCTGATAATAAACAGAGCACCGATAGGGAAAAAAAAAAATTAAGATTCAGGTCAGTAGTAGTGGTAGTCAGTTTGCATGAAGTCACAAACATGGAGTCACTTTTGCAGTCAACTTGTGCATTGATCCATCAAACTAAATAAAATGATCGTAAAAATAACATTCATAGTAAATTATATTACAAAACAATGGTTCAGTGCTATCCCCTTAAATTCTCAAAAGCAATAATAAAACAATACCTGCATGCTCATTTCCATGCTAATTTTAAGATATACAACAGATCCTTCCACAAGATGTCTTGCTGCAGAGACAAGTATGATAATTAAGTCACACTTGAATACATATTTATCCAACTGATAACCTCAGACATAGCTGAGACTCGGTCTTCCAGCTGAGGGTTTGTCCAATCAATATTACATTAAAGAGGACCATGGGAGCTGTCTTTGCCATTTCATGGGCAAAGAACACAAACAAGCCTTGAAGCAAAGCAATAGAGTAGAGGTCAGATGTGTTGTCACTTCTACTTCACTGGCTAGAAGATGGAGCTCTAAGAGTAACATCTGCTAGATTTTTACCCGAGCGGTAACACAAATACGGACAACTAGACAGAAGAAGAAACTGGGGGTAATTAATCAAAATTCACACAAAAGGATTAATATGAAATGTGTATATCACAGGAGCCAGATAAAGTAGTTATAAAGAGACAACTCAGGTCTTTAGCTTGGTCCAGATGTTAATGCTTGGCTGAAAGCTCCAACATTGTTTCACAAACTATGCTTTAGCACACCTTGCGGGGTGTTCCAAGAAGCAGGTTTGCTAGCTTAGCTGGCTATGTTAATCCAGACTAAAAGTTTTCTTTTCCAAAAAGGCTGACCAAGCAAAGTAAATACAGAAACATGTGCTGTGAACATAACTTGGAAGGGAGTAGGTTTTGTTCCAGACTACGCCAACTTCTCTGGTTTTGTTTTGTCGAGCAGCAGCTCTCCCCATAGTCAGACAGTGACATTTCCATTTGAAAAAGGTCCAAAAGATGTAGAGGCACAGACTGTTTGTGCTATTCACCGTGAGAATGCAAATGTTCCATGGCCTTTTGAAAAGAGGCAATTTATCATTTTTGATAAAGAATTAGGCCTTCTATAGCAAATTTGCTTTCATTTTAAAGTATTCAGTTTAATTTCTACTTTTATGTTATGAAATAAAATTTAAAAAACTTGCAAAAAGAGGCTCATCCAGAATATTCATCTCGTCTTCTGTGTGATACGTCTTGACTTTTTTTTTTTTTTTAAAGACTTTAAAGCAAATGGTTTCAGCTTGTTCTTACCTTCAAGGTAAGAACACCCGTCCCCCCCCCCCCCCCCCCTCTCTCCCCTCCTGTCACCCAAGGCCACACAAAAACCTTAAAAAAAAAAAGAACAAGCTGAAACCATTTGTCTTTAAAAAAAGAAAAAAAAAGTCAAGTTGCAAAAAGAGGGTTGATACATTTTCTTCAGTCAGATTTTCTTCAATGGGACTTACACAACAGTATAAAAAAGGTTCAACAAATAAATAAAAATGCAGGTATTTGTGGGAAATTATGCAAAAAAGTCCTTAATTTCTAAGCTAATGACAAGAGAAATTGATTTAAAAATGTATGTTACTGGTACTTAGTGTCCTTTAATTGTGGAAATTCAACACAATTATATTAAAACCTACAAATGTTGTAGCTATATACATATATATATATATATATATATAAAAACAACATTAGTTGGTTCTTAATTATTTTTAGTCAAATTGAGAGCCTTTGTGGAAAGGCCAAAGAGCCACTTGCAGCTCTGCTCCACAGGTTGCGGACCCCTTCCCAAAACCTGATCTGAATCCTGGGGCACAAATGAGTTACAACATGGCTCACAGCAACCCATGTCTTGATTGAAATGACATTTGGCTTAAAGGAAAGATTCCAGTGTTTGCGTGGTCCAAGGGTCCACCCTGAGAGGACGTGACATCATCATACTACTATACAATAAAGTGCCACCACCATAAGGAGCTGGTACCCAGTGATCATATATGCCAGCATCATGACTTGAGGGAAGGTCAACATGTGTGTGATCAAATATTTCACAATCATTTCCATTTAAAACAGTTTTTAAAAAGCAGCTCATCCATATCTCTATTTCATTTCATTATTCAGGATTTCCCCATCTTCTGTTTCAGGGGTGGATGGGTTACATCTGATATTTGGAAGAAATAGGATAAGATAAAATGAAACAAAGCTGACAATCAAATAATTCAAGTCAACGAGTACAGTGAGTTTCTGCGTTTTACATCCCATTCTGCATTGACTTTGCTGGCAATCATCCGGAAAGCGTCACAGCGGGTGGTGGAGGATGCAGACGTGTTGCTTTTTTTCTCCAGCCTTATAATTTTCTCCTCCTAAAATTCAAGGAGGACCTGTAATTCTGCTTGCGAATAATAAGCTGCCCCACATTTTGCCATTTTCATTGTGATTTCAGAGCTCAGTGGTGATGCCTCTTATTCTCCTGGCTTAACCACGCGTGATTGTGAAAGATGATTCATAGCCAGAGTTGTGGAACCAACAGAGCAGGATAAGATGTCAGAGGATTTAGCAACCCGGAACTCAGGCTTTATCACAGCATTTGTTAAGCCTTCTTTCTGTAATACCCCCCAGTCAAACATCAATTTAACTCAAACAGATGTAATCACACCGATTTGGCAGCAAGTCCAGTCCTCAAGAGCTGCAATCCTGCAACTTTTAGATGCATCCTTTTCCAACACACCTGAATTGCCTCATGTGCACATCAGTCAGATCTGCTGACATAGCAGAGGCCTGATAACAGGTCATTCATTTGATTCAGGTGTGTTGGAGAAGGGATGCATCTAAAAGTTGCAGGATTGTGGCTCTCGATGGCTATACTTGGCCACTCCAGTACAAGACAGTCAATAAAAAAAATTGGTTTGAACTGTTTTTGGCAAATTCAGATCTTGAGAGTCCAGTATTTCATCACCCAGACAATCAAATACATATTTTCCCAATTTTGTCCCACTGTTCCATTTCTCCTCATGAAATATTAAACTTTTGGCCTTTAAAAATATTCAAGAAATCACAATCCGAGAAAGAGAAAAATATCCTTCTTTTGCTAAATTAAACTCACACCTAGACTAAATCTGAAAACTTAAAAGCTGAAAAAGCTGGGCAGCGTTATAAATGTTAGAGAAAAATATCACAGCTTAGAGAATATCATGCTTTTACTTTATCGCCATTTGGAAATCTCTGGTGCAGCATACACCACCACACTGACCCTGAGACCTGATGGACTCCTCAGAGATAAAATACATTATCAGTTTGTTGAAAGAACCATAAACCTTGTTTATATTCTGCCCCGACTGCAGCAGCCATGTTTTTTTTTTTTACTGGGTGGTGCAGGTACTGGTTGCTGACACATATTGCACAGCATGTGCTTGGAAATAAATTACTTGGACTCCTGCTCTTATTGGCAAACAGCTTGTGTCTAAAACAGTTTAACAGGAGAGCTAGTTCAGCCGTGTTTACAAAAACTGTAGTCCTGTTGATGTAGGAAAAAATCTTATATAAAATTGAGCATCGATAAATCTAGACTCCTTTTCTCTTCTGTGAATTAGATTTCATGTGTTTCAAGATCAGTGCAGTCAATCCAGTTGCTCTGATACCGTCCCATTACGCTGTGGTACAACGTTACCGATCTTATTCTAAATCAACAGAACATAACCACTGTGACACATACTACAGCCTGAGAGCTGGGTCATAAAAAAAGTACTTATTTTCCAACGCTACGCTCTTGATTCTCGAATCTAGAAACACTATTCACTTCCTCTCCACATTGCAAGAGATAACTCAACATGGTGCAACCAAGCCCACCAAAACACTCCATAACACTTGTTTTTTTTTTTAAAAAAAGTGTAGTTCAGAGAAATCTCCAAAGTTATGTCAATGCTCACTTATGAACCTGAATATCTGTATGAAAGAATAACACCTAAACACAAGAGATTATGCAGGAGTTCACAAGATATTTCCTTCAAAATAAAATTAATGAAACCCTCCCAAGTTATGGAGAAAAAGTATCACGAACATCACCTTGTTTCATCTCCTTGGGGCAATAATTTTATTTTGTTTCCATTTATTCAAATATAAATAATTTAAAAACAAAATGTGGAGGACAAACAAAAGCTCTTGTTGCTGATGTAAAGATAAAATACAACAATCATGCTATCACCTGCCACTTTATGAGGTAAAAAATATTTTTAAAAAAAAATAGCCTTTCGGACAGTCACATGGCAGAACTCAACGCATTTAGGCATAGATATGAGCAAGAAGAGGACTGGCTTAAGCTCTAAACTGCTGATTTACTGGGATTTTCACACACATGCACAGACAATGATCTGAAAAAGAGGAAATATCCAGTGAGCAGCAGCAGTCTGGACAAAAAAAAAGTCAATACCAGGTCAGATATGAATTTGCTAATTAGTTTAAAATGATAGAAAAGCAACAGTAACTCACATAACCACTCCTTACAGCCAAAGTATGCAGAATACCATTTCTGAATGCACATGTCCAACCTTGAAGCAGATGGGCTACAGCAGCAGAAGGCCACAGCGGATGACACTCCTGTTAGTTAAAGTAGCACAATGCAACTTTCTGCCCTCAAAGATGTGTTCTTCTGACTCGTTTTGATGGCACACTGACATTTATTAAGTACATCACTGGAGCTTACTGTCCAGCAGTGTCCCGAGGCTGAGAATCCACACTACAATGTTCTTTCCAGGATGCTACATCATTTTATAGTTGAGCTTTGCTTTATGCACCGCCTCATATGCTGGTAACTGAATATCAACACACTGGCTGTTTTGAAAGCGCACTGTGGCTGATTCATCATAACTCATGAGGACATTATTGGAGGAAGTGAGGAAAAGGAAGAGAGAAAGGAAAAAACAAGAGACAAGCCAAGAGTCAACATTGATTGGACAGACCAATACTGGCGGGAGAGAGCTCATACCCCTTTCCCACTGGTCAAAAAACCCCTTTAAACCCGTGAACAATCGGCTTCTAGTGGCAGTGGGAAAAACTCATCGATCCGTGTCAAACGACTCGGCAAGCGACGCGGGTAAAAATCACCTTCAAGCAGCTCGGCACAGATCGGCATGCAGTGGGAACACCAGACCCGGGTTGACCCGCGACTTTATGTGATGACGTTGGGCTGTACATGGCTACATTGTGATATCACGCCAGTCGCATATCATATAAAGTACCAAAACAACTCTGCTTCGGCCACAAATTCACGTCGCCTGCATTCCATCTGCACAAGAAAGTCATCTGCTGGTTTTCCTCCATTTTGAGGACGGACAAAGGTGCAACAAGAAAGCAGTTTGACTATAGCCTGACTCACTCTCCACTGTTTACTTTCCTGATTTCTGTCGCACAGCTGACATCAACACGCAGCGGTGGGGACGGAGGCCATGCAGCTTGCCAGCAGATGATCAGACCCGGCTTTTTTTTGTCAATGGGAAAGGAGCAAAATGCTGATGGTGAACCGGTCGATGCGCGTTTGAAAAACCCGCGTGAACGCACTAATTTCAGAGGGAAAGCGGCTTCAGAGTGCAAATAGGATGCAAGATGAACAACAAATTAGCGGTCGTTAGAGGCTGCCTCTTTAAGAAAATCTGCCAAAGTTCGGGAGTGCACACAGGTTAACCAAAGCTGTTCAATGGAAAAACGTTGCCTGGCCTGATGAGACTTGTTTTCAGCTGTGACATTCAAATGGGAAGATGAGAATTTGGCCAAAACAACATGGATCCATCCTGCCTTATCAATGGTTCAGGAAGCTGGTGGTGAAACAGTACTGGGGGCACCTCAAATGGGTGACCCAGTTACCCGATCTCAATACAATAGAGCATCTTTGCCATGTGGTGGAACTGGAGAAATCCATCATGGATGTGTGATGCTATCATGTCAATATGGATCAAAATCTCTCAGGAACATTCTCAACACATTGTTGAACGTATGTGACAAAGAATAAAGGCAATTGTGAGGGCAAATGAGGTTTCAATCCAAGAAGAACAAGTTGTACCTAGCTAGGAGGCCAGCCAGATCCCCAGCAACTTGAAAGACTGAAGACACTAAGAGTCATGATACATCTAGAAAATGAATTTATCGGTTCTTGCAGTGTAGCAGATTCCCAAAAAGTAGTAAGAAATTTTAACCTTAATTTAACATTTTGGGGAATCAAAGTCATCCTTTTCTTTCAAATGGTTTGTTCATAGATGTCCCTTGTTTACACATAAGTGTGTGGTGGACAGATAGTTTCATAAATTCATATTCATAAATTTATCTATAAAGGGATAATATATGCTATTTCAGAGTAACATGTTAAATTAGCAAAATAATACAATACAGTACTTTACATTCATCAAAACCACAGACAGATAAAACAAACAAACAACAACCCCCCCCCCCCCCCCCCCAACTAAATAAACACTGAGTTGCATAACTGTCGCAACCAGAGCTGGAACAAAATGAAACAGAGCTTAAGCTCAAAATTTTTATCCAGTGTCCCGGTGCTTGGACGCTGAATAAAGGCTTTGCACACAAAACAGGAAATTCATAGTTTCCTCGTTATTCATAAGCCAATGTGTTTTTTGGGACTGTTCCCATGCAAAGGAGCAGACACACCCATGGATTGCCTGACACAGTGATAAACTTTATTGTAGACTGTAGTTCCTGAACAAGCCCAGGCATGACTAAAACACAGGTACGGCTAAATTATTACTCACTCAGTGTATCTGCCCTTCTCCTTTAGAAATGTGTGACTTTTTATTTTTAAAGTAAAACACATTTTACCATTTATGAAACTGATCAGCAGTCAGTGCAGGGTGGTCGCTGCCAATGCCATTGGCCTTCACACATTTCTGCATTTAACTTGGAGCTGCAGGGATCAATTCTGCACATCTGCCCCTCATTATCAAATCATTCTTTCCAGCTGCTCTTGTAAATAATGCTCAGCTACGGCATATTTACCCCTTCAGCTAGACCTTTCTTATTAATGCCTTGCCAACGGGGAAATAAGAGAAGACAAAGACAAGGAGGGAAATGCTTTGCAATGTGGTGACAAACTGCAATCTTCCTCCACAAGCAGGCCATGACTTCCTGCTCAAGCAACGATCTCGGTGACAAGCAGACTCATTTTCCCTGGAGGCTTTCAGCAAGCGGGTCAAGCCATTATGAATCCTGTCACACAAAAGCTATGGTCTGTTGCACCAAGACTTTCTAAAGGAATGTACTCCCACTTTAACCACAGGCTCTGTATCGTTACTCAAAGGAAGAGAGACTTTTATGCACTAGCATACATGCTTTTATGAGGATAACTTACAGCATGTTTTAGGTATGACTGAAGCAGAAATGGGTTGAAAGTTGCGTACAGAATAAGCTAAAGGCAGTGGTGGAAGACAAAGGCTGCCAGGAGAAGTAAGTGATTTACTCAAGGTCACCAATGTGATTGAGAACAGCCAGCACTCTACCGTGAAAGTAATTTGCATTTGATCATTTATCTTCTTTTGTCCAGTTAATGATCCGGTTCAGTTGGGGAAATATGGAAAAAGTATTCAAGTGGAAAGGAAGTAACTGCAGGATGGGTTTCTGTGGTAACACAAGGTTGTGCAACATAAACACAAATAAACAAGAACATGAAATGAAAATAATCATAAAAAAAACAACAACCAAAACAGTTTAATTTATTTGAGGCATACTGGGAAAGTGAAAATGTCCTTTGTCAAGCAGTTCCAAAACCAAAAGTGTTTCTGATGGCTTTTCAGGTAGTTATTTGAACAAGAGAGGAAAGTTAGCTTTAAATCTCATTTGTGTCTCAATGTCAGCTAAAGTGGATGGTGCAGGATATTAAGTTGGGGATGAACTCATATTTGGGATGTTTGTTCTCACACAAAGACTAAAAAATATGGACGTAGTATCTGATCACATCTGAATAGGGAAAGTGAAGCCAGTGCTCTATGAGCACACCGGAGCTTGGGCGGATCTCTGCCGGCCTGCAGCAATCATTTTGGGCATGGCTCAGCCTTATCACACAGGTCGACCACATGTCCCGGTGAAGAAAACCAGCAGAAAATCACTTAATCCTTGTAAGTGATGATGTCTCCCTCCCATAGTGCTCGAGCCCGACACGTTAAATCTTCATCATCACTGCCCACAACCAGCGTTAAAACAGCTGCTGCATGAGGGATCTGGATTTGAAACATTCGGGAGAAAACTAAAAACAGAAAAGACTGCTGCTTCACGGTCTGACAGCCACATTCAGACAACTCGTGCTTTCTCATGTTGAACATGAACTAAGCGCGGCAGGTAGAACTGTGAAGATCGGACGTGCAGAAGGAAAGTTAGGAGTCCCCTTTGGAAAGCCGATCTCAGCTAGTAGCAGCGCTCTGCTTCACAACTGCGCTCTCCACCGGAACCGCCTCTAGTGACGTCGGGCACAAATGGGCCAATGAGCAAACACTGTGCTCAGGCAGTGCTCATGGGAGTTGTAGTCTTTTAGTCTAACATTTAAGTTAGTTTATTATTTCAGATGCCGTTTGAGAAACCTACAATTAAAATGTAAATAGAATTCAACCCGCCAAACTGGCTAGTTGGAGTGGCCGTGTTACCCGCCACTGCTGCAATTCACCCGCATTTGGCGGGTGTTAATGTCAAGTCCTGGACTCTACTGTCGCGCACACGCATGAGCCACTTCGACTGCGTTGGTCTTTAGTTTAACACACTACACTCAGTCTGAGCCCAGAGTTAGAAACACAATGTCTACTGAGGTAATAAAGTTATAAATCTGCAAGTTGTTTACAGCAACAACAGGCCAACACTGGCTTGTAGATCAAATATCCAAATTCAGAGGCTGAGAGCATGATTACCTTGTAAAATTACAGCATCAACTAAATGTAACAAGTAGCCAGTGTATTTCTTCCCCAGGAACAGTCATATAGCTCTCATATTGACAAAGGCCATTTTCACTTTCCCAGTATGCCAAAAACTTAGCACTGCTATATTATGTGTCCTTATTTCCGTCATACATCACATTTACCTTGTTGGTAATCTGCAGGTCCGTTTTATTCCGCGAGATGATCAGAGCTCCCTTCTCTTCATTTCACAAGACAAAACTTTTCTTCTTTGTGTTACTTTTTGGGGTTTGAGCGGCACTTGTTATCCATCTTTTAGCAGCAGTCAGTGTTGTCTTGACATGCGCGGACCTGTGGTGGTGGAATACACAACACAGGCGCAGCCAGACGAACAAGAACGCGCAGCTCGTCTCCCCCACTTGTGCCCCCTTGAGCTTTGTACTCAAAACTCTCACATTGAGCATGCAGAAACACTGCTAGAGACAACCGCAGTAAAGAAAGATCTGGACATGCTACACATCAGGCAGTTGCTAGAGCATGTGGAGGAAAAAAAGAATAGTATTTAACACTTAAAATTGCACAACGCACCTTTAAATTCACAAAGACAGCTTCAATCCTGTAAAAATGAGGGTAAAGGTAAAAAAAGTCCGACAAATATCAACAACCTTATTGGGCGAAATACAACACCATACTGGAGATATGCAGCTTTGATTTCAGTGCAAGATAGCAGAAGATAACGTTACACTTGCCTCTAATTTTAATTCACTTTATTGAATGAGTACATGCACCAGGGAAACAGGCAAAGAAACTGACTATCCATAAAAAAAAAAAAAAAAAATCTAAAAGTAGAGATGCTGTCCATATGGACGGGATGTTCATAAAGAAATAAAAGATACTTTGACTCTCCCTAGTGGACATCTAATTTAATTTTCAATGTCTCTTTCCAAGTAACTGGAATCATGCAGTCATCTCACCAATCTTCAAATTTGGAGATTGCTATGAAGCCAGTTATGACCCATAAGCATACTACCTGTACTGTCAAATGGTCACAGAGAAAGTAGTCAAAGAGCAGCTAAAAGCACATCTGAATAAATGTAACCCCTGGTTTGAATCACATGCAATCTGGCTTCAGGAAGACTTACTGTGCATTCAGAACAAAAGCAACAAAAGTGGCAAGGGTGCTGGAAGTTAATACATTTTCAATGAGAGGCATACATCCTGTGCAAAGGTGTCTGCCGCCGTCAACCGCACGTCCTTTTACAGCACCAGATGAGAAGTTGAGCTTTGGTTAACTTTATAGTAATTAGTTATGATGGAAAAAAAAAAAACAACAAACACTGAGACCCCCTAACCAATTAACTTCCAATCTGTGTCACTGGTAATAACATAATGTATAAATAACTCAGCCATCGCAAGTCTGCGGGGGCTTTTATTTTGAAGTTCACCGGATGCTTTACACAGCTCCCATGTCTAATTTCCTGTCTGGCCCTTGGCTAGTAGCAACACTGCTTAGAGTTTGACGCGTTGTGGAACCATTGTCGAAAGTAAACCTGCCACAGCAACGAGCTGCTTATGACTTCTGTTGCGCCAGGTGTAGAATTAAACAATTGACTAAAACGGCCGCATAGCGAGGCAGCGCCACACATGGACCCGGTGTGAAAGTCTGTCAGCAAAAAAAAGTGTTTAATAATAATGAGTTATAAAAAAAAAAGGCAAACTTTATTGGTCGCACATGCGCGAGTTTATGAAAAATTTACTTACACTGTCTCACATTTTAGTAGCAAAATGCAACCATTTTTGCATCTGGAGCCCTGGACTGGCAGGCTGGCATCTGGTCTGCCACCTGTCAATGGGCTCTATGTACGACTCCAATACTTCCTGAACTTAAAGTAGCTCCTTTGTTTCCTGTCTCTCATTACTGGACAGACTGATTAATCCAGGTGTGTCCAGCCAGCTACTGAGGTCAGACACACCTGGATTAATCAGCTCATCGAGTAATGAAAGACAGGAAACAAAAGCCCCGTTTCCACCAGCGGGTCTGGGTCGGGTCGGGCCGGATCGGTCCACGTTTTTTTGCGTCTCCACAGAAAAAAACTGGGACGGGTACCCTTATATCCGACCCGACCCGGCCTACTTTTTTGGCACCCTTCGGTAGGGGTACTGATCTAACCGATCCGGACCAAAGAGGTGGAGCTAATACACAGCAATCAGCTGATTCATTGAAAAATCCGCCACTTCCCGCGTGACCCAGCGTAAAAACAAAGCCGGGGCGACTCCTTTCTGTTTCTGTCACGTGTGGCGCCGGTGTTTTGGTTAAACTGCGTTACACGGCGATGATGTCACACAATCACGTAGCAGCGCTGTCCAGCTAATTCTCCGCCTCCAGAGTAAGGGTACAGGTTGCTGTGGGGACACAGCGTGAAATCAACACATCCGTACCCAAACCCACCCGATCCGGCCTGGCCCGGCCCGACCTGACCCAGACCCGCGGGTGGAAACGGGGCTAAAGGAGCTACTTTAAGTTCAGGAAGTAGTGGAGCTGAGCATAAAGCCCATTAGAAGGACACACCCCTAATTATGTGTATATTCAAGCTTAAGTAACATCTTTAACTAGGGCTGGACGATATAGAAAAAAAGATTATCGATAGAAAAAAATCTGTATCGATCGATATCGATATTTATCAACAAAAATAAAAACAAAGCCATTATCAAATTAAAAGCTATTTTAGGTGCAGCTCCAGCCATTTAAGCTTTTTCTGAATGACGTACTCATAATAAAGATCAAACTAAAGCCGTTTTCAGA
This sequence comes from Atherinomorus stipes, assembly GCA_023101725.1. Lineage (NCBI taxonomy): Eukaryota > Metazoa > Chordata > Actinopteri > Atheriniformes > Atherinidae > Atherinomorus > Atherinomorus stipes. The sequence goes on along the minus strand of JALJCO010006991.1, from coordinate 441,391 downwards.
CTTGCATTGTGGAACATGAGCGGTAAAGTCCATCCGCTCTTTAAACAGACTCATCTTTTTTAAACATGTCGCTTCCTTACGGACTTATCGTGTCCGGTGATTTTATACATCAGGAAATGTTGCAGAAAAGTCAGTATAGCCCCGCTCTCCCTTCAACTCTGTCCAGAACATTTTCTTGTGCTTTCAGCCAAAACGACCTGCCGCAACATTTCCGCTCTTGTGACATGTAGACCAGCCGGTACATGTCCGCACATCTCTAGGTAAAAGAGCGGACGCATGTTTGAATGCAGAATTATAAAGGACAGAGTTCACAATATTACCGCTTCCAGTGGAAGTCTGAAAGCAGCATAACACTGAATTCCAATTCAGCCTTTGCTCAGGTCTCGTTTGTGATTGGTTTGGATGAAGGAGTGACTGTAGTATCATGCCACCTGATAGGCTAAAGCGAAAACTGTGCTTCTATATTGAACTTTTATTGACCCTCTTTTTTTATATTAAAAACCTCTATCGATCGATATATATTATATTAATAATCTCCAGCCCTATCTTTAACACATTTTTAACACAAATAACATCGATTATGTTTTGTCACCTCATAGATGCAGAATCATCCACACCCACCTCATGATGGACCGATTAAATTCAACACCCCCAATTATCATATTCCACAACTCTGTTATGGAGTAGATACAACACACTGATGACACTATTCTGTACAAAAATCACTTAAAGAAGTTAACTCATGCCATACATAGCTGAGTGGCTTGCTCAATCTTGTCTTACTTGTAGTATCAGTAAGACAAAAGTTCTTTTGGAAAACTAGGGGGCAGATTTTAATTCCAAACACTGTCTAAAAGAATGAATATATTGAAACAGTCTTTAAATTAAAATATGCTAAATTCAAGCTTCAAGTTTTGACTTCCAGTCACACATCAAGAAAATGGCAAAAACTATCAAATGCAACCAGGTAGATTTCTGACATATTAGATCATTTCTCCCTATGACAAAATATCTATGTACGCGCTCATTTTTTTCCACACATTTCATACTGCATCACTTGTTCGTGACAAGCAAGGGGAATCAGCCATCAGACATCTATAATCACTTTATAAACAAGCAATAAAACTCTTTGATAGAAGCCGTTCCAGTATCATCTTTGCAAGATTCTCCAGGGACACAACGTACAGTATTGAGTTTGAATATTTTAGACTATTTTCAGTTTTAAACTGTGGTATAGATCCTAAATAACCTGGCCCCTGCAAGTTTACTGGATTTTGTTTGCTATGGCCCTGCTACTGCTGTACAATCTATTAGAATAGCTTCCATCTATAACAGTTATGTACCTTTCTGCCATGCAACTTTGACACTCTGCCTTTTCTGTTAAAGCCACAACACACTGGAATAGACTAACAGATTATATAAAGAGTTGCAGTACAATTTACAGTTTAAAACCTTAGCTGACACAGTTTTTCAAAACCACTCAAATCTGTAACCACTGATGTAGATCACTCTAAATTTGAATTTTGTATGCATGTTTGTTTGTTTTTTTAAGTGTGCCTTGCCAGGGAACAGCAGATGTAAAGTAGGCTAGTGCTAACTCTGGAAACATTTATGTTCAATATTGTACATGGTCCCTTATAAACAAAAGAAAAACAAAACCAAGCATACTACCAGAATGAAGGAGCTGAATACTGATATACAGTAAGAATAAAAAAGGAAGAGGACCAATTCAACATTTTATGTGGAATCTGCAAAGGTTCAGAACAGCAATGAAGCTGATTTGTAGGAGTGAAAACGGATCGTCTGCAGGAAAAAGACACTACAACAAACCTGTTAAACAAATTTTTCCTAAGTGAATCATTTCCCCCAGAATTACAAACAGTTCAGCCCCGCCTCATCATGTTGTTGCATCATGACAAGGAGCACACTGGATTATTTGTTCAATTATCACAAAACATGGGATAATTTTCTCAGAGAAGAAAATGGCAAACATTGTGGTGGGAAAAGTTTACGAATAGGATCTCTGAAATGTTCAATAAATATGTTTTCAATTCAAACATTATATTGCGATAACGTGATGGTGTTACGTCCCACCTTTGCTAGGGTTTGAGGGAAGGCAACATAAGACTGGCTTCAGGATGTTAAAGCAAAGTAAAGCTGTTTTATTGCCTTAATTTTGTAAACAGAATTAAGGCACAACCACTAGAACTGAAAAGGGCATGGGGTTAGGGATGCTGCTCAAAAGAAGGAAATCAAGCCAAAAGGGGAAAACTAACACAAACCTAGGATTTCTATGAGCCAAAAAAGGAAAGAAGCAGTGCCAATAACCTAAAAACTGTAACATATACAACCATATAAAACTTCCAAAAACACCACCAGTGTAAAACAAAAATTCAAAAGACAACTTAAGGAGTCCTAGCAACTAAAACAATTAATTACAAGAAACCAAGAAACCTGGAAAACTAAAACTAAAGAAACCCAGAGCTGTCTAACCAAATAAAAGTAGTGGGTTGTTAAGGAAATTATTAGTTTGTAACTTTTTAAAAATAGGTACACAATCATAACAAAAACTGTAAACCCCTGCTAAAGAACACTGCTAATAAATATGTAGAGTTGAAGAAGCAGGCTTTTCTTAACTTTTAACAAGTGGTATTAAACAGCGTGACACTGCATATTTGCAGTGTTGACCAGATCTAAGATTCAGCAGTCGAATGAAACCTAAGCTGCTGCATTACTTTCATTATTATGAGTCTGTTGATGAAGCATTTTACAACACTTTAAGATATTAGCAATTGAAATCTTCACTGCCATCAAGTGATGTTTGTATTTTTGTGGATGCTGCCCAAAAGAGCAACAGTAATTCCCACAGCCACTCTTTACAAAAAAGAGACGGGCTGCCAGGGGAGGTTCCACTCCAACAAGTCCATCTTACAGTGCAATGACAGCATTGGTGATGAAAAGTCCCAGACTGAACACAGAGCCAACTGTAAGTTCAATATGTCAAGTGTTTTGGTGAGAAAATGATTCTTGTCTCAGCTGTGTTGATGATTTGGGATTTCCATTTTGTGTGAAATAGCAAACATTAGTCTTTACTGTCATAAAATGATCGTATCATTTCAGCACACTCCAAGTGCCACTGTAAATCATAGCTACTATAGCTGGGCCCAAGCAGACAGCAAGTGTTTATTCTGACTTTACCAAGTATAGGAAGACGTACCGTATAAAGTCCTTTCTTTTTAATCTGCATAACATGGACATCAGGAGACATGAGGGGACTAGAGTCATGCACTTCTGCAGTAATAACTGGGGAAACATAGTTTGCTCCTCCAAACTCAGACAAGTATCAAATAAAATATACTGTTAATTCTTTCTAAAAATTCTGAAAAAAAATCTCGAAAGTAAAACATTTTCTTCATCGAATTTTAGAAAATATTCTCAATGTTTTTCACATACAATCAAATATGCTGGTGAAGTCTGTTCAAATAAGATGTATGAAAAGCTGTGCATGATCAGAAGAGGTTTGAAGATCTAAGCCTGCATGCTAAGCGTCTAGACATAGGTGGGTTTTTTGAGACTACGTTTCATGTTTCTACGATTTATGGTTTTTGGGAAGAAAATAAAATGGGAGTAAAAATAGAAAAGCAACAGTGTACGTAGACATGGGCTATATAGACTAAAAACTGTATCACGATAATTCCCGGTTTTTAACACGGTAACAATAAATGACAATAAAAACAAAATCAGCCTAATCATCTGTATCACAAATCAATCACAACATTCTGACTTGAAAACCCTAAAATAATACTAGAAGCCAAAAACAACATCAGTTAAGTTCAAGTAGTACACCTGTATTGCAAAACTCTAGTGATGCCAATCAAACAAGTCTGGAATATGACAACAAATTTGAGATTTATTTAGATGGTGCAAACAGCAAAACTAACAATATAAATAATTGTAAATACAACTTGATTAATTGAATTTATCGTTTTTATCATGAGCTGAAAAATTATTACCATGGGGAATTTCTTTGACGATATATCACACACGATAACATATCGTTGTAGCTTAAACTTTATTTTTATTTAAAAAAATAATACCTCCACAAGGCGTTTAGGAGGGGTACAGAATGAAAGTAACATTTCTTAAAAAATTATATTTAGGCTGAAAATAAATATTAAACAATAAATTTTAATGGGTTCGACAATGGCATCATGTTTACAGGCAAATACAGGCCGCCACTGCAGGTTGCCAAATGCAATCTCTATGTAACAATAGTATGTTGGGCACAGTTAGGCTAGCACGGGGGGAAACAGTGGAGTTGCCAGGTCAAGCAGCTGCTTTAGAGCCCCAGAGATATTGTTATCCATCTCAGGAGGAGTGACATGAGAAAAGCAAAAGCTGGAGTTTAGGTGAAGCCTAAACTAGATGGACCCACATAAACAATTTCCACGGCATCAAAACGCAGAAATGGCGACTTTCCTCCTGGGTCGGTGAGCTAACTTGTTTGCTAAGGTTAGCTGTCAGTTATAAACTCCTCCACATTACATGTTGGACATAGTGCAGGCTGCTGGTCACTTGTCGAATCGGCATCGAACCTGGCAACCCAGTGGCTGGAGTTGTTTTTCTGCTGTTGCAACTACAACCTAGACACATGTGAAGTTGCTGTTGTGTCCACATTCAACCTTTAATAGAACAACATCTGTTGCAGAAACAGCACCAAATTTTAAATTCTTAGAAAAAAGACATTACATTTAATCTAAACCAGCACACAAGACTAATGTTTAGCTTAGGCTGTGTCTGAATGTCCTCCCTACTCCCTAACCCCTCATAGGGCTGCACTACAGCAGACTATCTAGTGCACTCATTCTGCCTGTGATTCGGACACGAAGCTGACTACTTTTTCCTCAATGCAAATCACATGATTACCAGCTGTCACGATGCTGGGCAATTTTGAGTCCACTACTTTTGTCTTTCTGGACATTCGGATACCACTATAAAATGGTGTGGTCCCTATAGGGCCCTGTGTAGGAAATAGGGTGTACATTTGGACACAGCCATGACCCATCTTCACCCTGTTCAGCAGCCTCACTGCTCTGACTCTTGGGGAAATTCCACCTAAAATTATTTATCCAAATTCCAAGTGTGTTCCTTGTCTGCTGTTAATACAGTCAATAAAGAATAATCCACTACAGCAGCATTATTTGTATGCTTGTTTATAAATATATGTGTGTATAAAGTACCAGCGAAAAGTGAGTCAAACTTTTCACTGGTACTGTATATTCTACCACTTCTCTCTTTTAAAGAGCTTCAGAATCAAATGCAAAAATGCATACATAGAGATCTAAAAGCACTTTATCCCCGGCAGGCTGCAAGTTCTGAAGGGTAAAGCTTGCAATAAAAAATAGCTGTAATATGATAATATCCCCAGCTTCCTAGAGGATATCTGAATTTTACACTGCTTATTCCTATAGGTCACTGATCAGTCAATTTGTCTTTTCCAACTGCAATAAATCAGTTCCTACACAAGGTTTTATAAGTGAGCAAAGCCTTGCCATAAAAAAAAAAACAACAAACAGTATACATTTCCATTTTTAAATCGACAGTACTAAGTGTCTGTCTACCTGACTCACTTCCAGCTACATCAGCTGAAATCTGCTCACAAAATATTGTTATAAAAACCAACACGTTGCCATATGGATTCTGAAACCTGACTGTTTTATAAACTACTATTTTTACATAAGAAATACTGCAGCTCCTTTAAAAATACTCTTTCAGTCTGAAACCCACATGTTTGGGAGATACAGTCAAAGAGGACATTTTCCCTCAACAGCACTGGTACATTTCTGTCTGGAATGCAAGATTGTAAGCATGCATGCCATGTGAAAAAGAGGATCCAATTTGGTATAGGATTCAGTCTATAAATAGAACTCATCTTAGCCATTGTTGCACACAAGAGTGAGTCAAGACAGTTCATCCATCAACCCTAAAGACTGTATGTCAGCATTAACTCTGCAAGGAGTCTCATTGCTTTTAGGAAAAGCAGCACTGCTTTTCCTTGGCTTTTGTATCCCTTGGCGTTTGCATCCCTCCATCTTTGCTGACCACTGCAACTTTGTGAAATGAATGATAAAAGATCTAAATAAATAAATAAATACAGCTGTGTTAAGCCTCTTCACAAAAACATTTTGTTGATCCTGATGTTTTCACATCCTGCTGCATTTCCCCTTGCACCACACTCACTACAGCATTCTGCAAGATGTTGACAAACTCATTTACCATGAACCTTCAACACAGAGCTGGAATGATGCTCAGTGATGTTTAACAGCTGACATGCAGGCCTGAGCTTAACGATAAGGATGGATTAAAGCAACATGAAAAAGTGCTGCTGTTTAGGCTAATGGATGCAAAGTATTTATAAACAATGTTTGCTAAGGGACTGTAGCAGCCAAGTTTCTGTTCAAGTATTTAGGAATACCATCATCGTCTTAAGCGTGGTTTTATACCGTACAAACACAGGCCTAAACAACCTTACCTTTTTAAGATGTGCTATATATATTATAATGTGAAGTTTTAGGAGCTAAATGCTACATTTTAACAACGTGGCTGTAGTTCTCCAACTCCGAAACACAACGAGGGGCAGAAGAATACAGCAAGTAATACTTAATAGCGAGAAAACAACGGTACTAAAACGCCCTCAGGGTTTGATAGTTAAAAAAAAGTATAGCAAATAGTTTGCTTAGGGTTATCTCCGATCACAACTCGAACTGTTGTTACAGCAAATGAAGAGTTAAAAAAAGTCCCCGTTTGAGCAGCAGATGTTATCTATTAAACAGACCAAACAGGCTGGGGTGTGCCAAAATACAGCAAATACAGGGTGAAACTGCTGCAACTGGTGTAGAAAACCTGCATCAGTTGTTATTACCTGGTGGAGAAAAGTCACCGGACGGGTAGGTCTGAAACCGCAGTGAAATGACGGCAGACTTCCCAAAAGTCTCGGCCCAACTTTACCGACCATCCGCACCAAAGCCATTGTCAGCCGGTTAACCTTCTAGCTGTGTCGTTGGGGCATATCGGTAGAAGAGTCTCCCACAGTAAGGTTTTCAGAGCACGGCAGTTCCAGCCTTTAACACCCGGTAGTTTGTGTGAATAACTATGAAACGACAGGCACGGAGCGGTGGGAGGAACAGCACAGCCTGCGCCGCATACCATTTCCTCCTGACAACATCCGCGCCCTCCGTGCCAAACTCCGCTTCCTTTGTCCCCTTTTTCTGGTTGGTCTGACAGGATGAAGCAGCCAATATGAGCCTGTCCAGCCTGCGGGAAGCACTGCATCCACCCCACCCCATCCTCTGAATGAACGGCAGTACAAAGCGAAACAGAGCTGGTTAACAAAGTCAGGCTCGAGAGGAGCCAGCATGGGCAGATTATGAAACAACTCATCCTCGAGTTAAGACTTTCTCAAAGGTCCCATATACGTACATTCATTTTATCAGTGACAAACGAAAACACATATTAGCTGCAAATAATGAAGACATTATTTGTTTGAAAAAAAAGAAGTGTAGCGTAAAATTGCAACTTTTTTTTGTCACATTTTTTCTAATTCGTGTCAGATCAAGAGGGCCAAAAATTACATAACAATTATATAAATGAACATGTCGCATCAAATTTTGATCTAAAATTCTCAGTTGCAAGAAAAATAAGTTTAAAACAAGAATTTAGGTGAATATCAGTGCAACAGACTGTTTCCACTGCAGAAAAATGTAATAATAACAAATTAAAGATTTAGAGGGAAAGCATGATTTCCTGTTGATTTTCTGTATAACTTACAAGTATATGGATGTTTTTAAAAAAAACATTTTCAGGAGTCAAGTCAATATTCAGCTCACCTACCATACTTTGCACAGGTTGCCACATTTTAACAGAAACTGCAACTGTGACAAACTGTATACTAAACAATTAACAGATCAGGACAATGACTAGTTCTGATTCATTGCTGGGTTGGACCACACCAATAATTTATGCAATTGCATGCATTTAATTATTTTTTATGTGTAATAGCAAGAAATGAAGTCTTATGATGTGCCATTTTCTTCAAATACATTTGCTTCTGGCCCTAAATAAGAGAAAAGAAAAAAGAAGGCAGCAGTCAAACATGGAATCAAAAGCTTAAGAACACAAGTCTACAAACCAGTATGTGGCACTGTGAGGGGGGTCCAGACACCCCCTCACTAAGCAGTGTTTTATGGACACTTCTACTCTGATGCCATTTTATTGTGTTTTGTTTCATGTATTGATTCACTAAAGATGGATCCTATTTGGTGGAATAATGTATTGATTTAAGTTTATTTTCTGTATGTTTTGATTTACTTCTAACCAATCTCTCTCTCTCTCTCTCTCTCTCTCTCTCTCTCTCTCTCTCTCTCCGAGGTGAATTTGGAAATCAGCAGCTCAGTCATGGAGGCGCGCCAATGAATGTGGCTGACCAGAATCTGGTGCTAAATTGGTACAGTCCAAGTGGCCTGAGGAGAGGGGGGAGACTGGGGAAGAATTTGTTACTTTTTCCTTACTTTACTAGTATTTGTTATTTTTGTTTATTGACATAAATGGTTATGGGGTAATGGTGTTTAGTCTTATTTTGGAAGGTGTTTGCAGCTTGTTTTGTATTGGATGTTTTTAAGGGGCGAGTAGTGTAAAGAAATCTGTCAGATTAGTTTTTGGTTGGGGCCATAGTCTTTATATATATTTTGGGGGGAAATAAGGACAGAGAGAAGAACTTGGTGGCCATGTTATTTCACTGAGAAAAATAAAAAGAAGCAGAGCTTTGCTAATCTGGAAGTCCCAAGTGTTCTTTTGTTGGGTACACATCTTGGTGGACACCGCCATCCTGCCATCTTGAGGGTTTAGCCCTGGTTAAACCTAACAGGCACCATGTTGGTAAATGTCCATTTATGCAGTCTATTCTTAAATGTCACATCATCAATCTGTCTATGATAGACCAAGTAGCATTTGTAATTATTTTAAACTGCATAAATATAACACATGCAGTCTCATGGATTAGCATGTGAAATAGCAGTGGGTCTTAATTTTTCCTGTGATCTGCTTTTAATGTTCATGGTAGATGCCTCACATTTCAAGTAGTACAAAGTATTGCCTTTGTATTTTTCTGTTGAGAGTTCAGATCTTTCATCCACCAACCTACAGCAAACACGACAGCACAGAGAACAAATACATTTTTCATATATACAGTATGTAGGCCCATATATATATACTGTATATATGTGTGTGTGTGTGTGTGTATATATATATATATATATATATATATATATATATATATATATTAGGGCTGTCAAAATGATTAATCCTAAATTAATCCCATTGTCAAACAAGAGATTGATTTATTAATTAGTACTGCTATATGCAGAAAATACATTAACTTTTGTTTTACAACTTAAAGGCTAAAACCAAGCCAGAGATCTGGGAGTAGTCCAGGACTCAGACCTGGACTTCAGCTTCACATTAAGACAGTTGTGAAGTCAGCGTGTGAGGACAGGATCAGCAGCATCCTGGGCTAAATTGCCGCTGTCTGAAGGACTTTAGAGAGACGTGTAAGGACAGGGTTTCAGTAGTCTAGTCTACTGAAGATAAATGTAGAATCCCTGGTGAGAAACCTTTAATCCTAAATATGTTTTAGAAGTGATAAAAGCAATGTAATTCGTGATTAATCTTTTTGACAACCCTAATATATATATATAAATGACATAATGTGAGACTATTGCAGAATTTACTCTGTATTTGTGTAACATGATGTTTGAAAATTAAGATAAATAGAATTATTGTGAGTTCAACTCAAAATTAAAATATTGAATTACTGTACATGTAAACATGTTATTCAAAGTGAAATCATGTTAAACTGAATTCCGTAATAACCCTGATAATGAAGTTGGGGTGAAATACTACAGTTTGCGTACAATAAATAGGGGCTCCATAGTTTTGATCCTGAACTTTGTCCTGAAAGTAATAGAAGAGGCCAGTAACAAAAGAGTAAAAAGAAAAAAGGCATACAAAATATTTGAAATGTAAAGATGATTTACTCACCATTCAACAGGGTACCAATTTGCTACATGGTAAATAGTTTCTCCATATTATTGTTAATGGTCAAATAAATAGTATGAGTCAAAGTATGTGTCAGGACAGCTTCACAGAGACCAACATCACTGACAGGACACTTCCAGTTCCTTTGAACCACTTCTTTTCTTGTTACCTACAGAGTACAGCGGCCTACGGCCACCCAACGTCCTTAGGCGAGGACGTCCCTGTACAGCTGACACGTCAGGCCAGATCCACCCTGTGTGAACTCAATGAAATGAAAGCACCTGGTCCACATGGAGTCACAGGAAGGATCCTCAGGGCCTGTGTAGACCAGCTAACAGAGGTATTTATTTCTAATCTCTTGTTTCTAGTCTGCAGTCGCCACCTGTCTGAAGGCAGCTAAGATAATCCCAGTCCCAAAGAAGAGCACAGTGAACTGCCTTAAAGAGCTGATTACACTATTTATACATATGTTGCTATGTTTTATAGACAAAAATGTTCTTCACGATGATCTGTGCAACAGATACAGGTGCACCTGCATAAATGAGTTATAAGGAAACGCAGCTGCACTCCAGCACATTGAGCAGAGTGTGGCGCTGTTCGCCAAAACAGGATGTGATGTTCAGGGAGGAATCTCTACAGTTCTGTTAAAATGGAGTCTAGTTGCTTTCATTGCGGTTTTTATGTTACTTTCCAGACTCCCGGGTGAAAGTCATACTTGCTGACCATTCAGCCAAAGGGACATCCCAAGTAGCCAGGGGGCATGACCTATCAGAGGCATAGTGACAGCACCCCACACTGTCACATTAATAAACAGGAACTATATAAAGTTCGTCTGGAACCATGTAAGTTGTTATCTTCTCAATTTTAAAGGCTAATCGCTTGCCGCGAGTTAGCTGTTAGCCGTGGGCTTGCTGTTAGACCCAGCTGCTGCGGGAGTGATGATGTTGAACCGGTGCAGGGTTTGGCTCACTTGGTGGAGGTCTAAACCGCTCCTTAACAGTTGTGGGTCCACTTGGTGCTGTTCTGGGTCCGCTCCTTACACTTCTGAGTCAGCTCGGTATGGGTCTTGCAGGCTGGAGCTGTACCAAGTGGACTGGAGGCTGAGAAAAAGATTTGGAGCTGTAGGGAGCTGACTTACTGTTCCAAGTCTGGCTCTAACCTGTAAGGTCAGATTCCCCCATATTCCTCAGCTTCATCATATTCTTCTGAACTGGCTGATGATACCACCACACAAACCAGTTCCAAGCTAGCTGTTCTGGAACCATGTCATGTTTTCCACTGCTTCTATTCTGCATGTGGAACAATCAGCTGACCAAACTGTTCCTGCTGCTGGCATCATGTCATACAGAAGGCTATTTGCTAGCTGTTCCTAGCTGCTCCTCTTAAACATTGTATATTTACGTGAATACAAGTCTGACTGACTTCTAACTGCACAGAACCACTTATTTTGTCTTGTTGTATTGCAAAATTATGAGATCAAGGTTGTGTCATCAGCACTTTAAAGGGGTCATGATGACAACAAATTTCACTTTTCACTTTTGTGATCTTTTGTGCAGTGATGAGATCATGTGAATGTCAAGAGTGAGTATCAAAGTCCCTGTTCATGGGTGGTCAGCTTTGTGTCTTTGTTCAAAAACGGTTGAATCAGAGAGCAGCATATCATTCTACATAGGTTATCTTTCTACATACTGGTAAATCATATTCTCCACTTAGAGCACACTATCAAGCTAACAGCCTTGAACCACTACCCTCCCCTCTCCTTCCCCCCTCCCCCAGTTGATACACAGGACATGCATCGCACTTTTCTGACTGCATTTCTGAACATAGGTGATTTCAATTCAGGGTTTTCAAAAAAGTGGATAAAAAAAAAACTTCTGTAGCAACACTGAAAGAGGTGACCACAACGTTATCATTACCAGTTAGTTAATTTATTTTCTGAATGCTGTCTTGTCTGGTAACCATGTCTGTCTGAAGTGCTCAAGAGTGATCTACAGCGGGTGGTGAGGGCAGCAGAGCGTGCCATCAGATCACCATTACCCTCACTAACAGACATTTACGCTGGCTGACTGAAAAAGAAAGCCAGCTGCATTTCTAAGGACCATACACAGCCTTTCTGTCATCTTCAACCAGTGTGCCCATTCTCATCAACAAGGCATTTGGATGTTTTCTCTTTTTCAGACCATTAAAATGCTGATGACATAAAAAATAAATTTTATACATCCCAGAAGGGAAATTCAGTTGATGACCTAACCTTAACTTCAAATAATTTAGCAATACAACAATACAACAAAACAAAATAAGTAGTTCTGTGCGGAAGTCAATCAGACTTACATTCACGTAAATATCCATTGTTTAAAGGCGTTATGGAAGATGTTTCTTCCAACAATTTTTGCAATATTCGGTAAAATTGGATTCACTACCCCATACGCTATGATTAATTAAAAGCTGTAAATATATAAATATTATTATACATCAGCTGTGAAAGTAATGGGGCTGAAAAAACATCCGCCAATCATCTCTGCATTCCCTAATTTTATCATTTGTCTACTGGCTCATCAATCACTTTTACTACTGTAGTAAGAACGGGTAGTAGGTGAGACTAATCAATGAGAGTGATTGATTGGCGAGAGTAATGCTGCGACCCGGAAGCTGGGCGCACTCGTCTGACGTTTCCAGCTGGTAGCTAACACCATTCTGCTAGCAGTTAGCAACGTTCAGACAATGACATCTGTTTACTTGCGTTTGTGACATACCTGCTGTCGGCTAAATACCGGAGTGGCTTGTGCACGTTATTCTGTGGCCGGAAGAGGGAGCAATGAATCTAGCGGGTTGGTCTTGCGCATGCACATTATTCAAAAACTCATTAACAGTCTCTGCTTTCTGAAATGCCAAAACATCTTCTATAACGCCTTTAAGAGGCCCAGCACGCTAGTAGAATCATGGGTAGAATCAGTCGCGGTCGTCTGATTGTTTAAAATGTATCCAAGCGGTGGAAAACATTTAAGATGGCTCTAGAGCCATCAACCATTTCAGAAGAGTGTGATGTTGCTGAGGAATATGGGTATATCAGACCTTTCAGGTTGGAACTGGACTTTAGAACTGTAAGTCAGCTCCCTACAGCTCCAAGTCCTTCTTCGACCCCCCAGTCCACTCAGTTCAGATCCGGCATACAAGAGCCCCACCAAGCAGACTCAGAACTGTAAGGAGTGGACTCAGAACAGCACCAAGCGGCCCCACAACTGTTAAAAAACTGCTTAGACCTGCACAGAGCAGACCAACACCAGCACCGGTACAAGTCTGCTGGAATCCAGGGCAAAGAATGACTGGGACCAGAAGATAAATGTTTTCTCCCCGTTGACTTCCATTCATATTTTTCGTCTCTAAGGTCCCATGGCACTCAGGGGCGTGACTTCGGCTCCCCGTTGAACTCCCCCTGTAACGTCACGTCCAGTTTCTGCAAACAGTGCCCGTCTGGCCAGGTGTACTGAAATGTAGAGATGTTTCCTAATCATTTATGCAGGTGCGCCTGTTTCTGTTACATAGATAGATTATCACAAAGAACGTTTTTGTCTATAAAACATGCCAAAAAATGTCAAAGTCATGTCATCAGCACTTTAAAGGGACTTGAGGCAAGATTAAGAAACGAAATGAAACTCGCGACTGCCGCAACTGGCGCTTCAGGTAACTGCAGCCACGAGCCAAGCTGTCATGGGAGCGTGCACAAACTGAAGCTACAATGTTGTTTACTCACCTTTTTCTTCGTAGTTACACTTTTTGGTGTCTTTCAGTTGATCTGGATTGTTTGCTGACGGCAGAAGAATCAATAACTATCGCTTACAGTGTTTGAATTTACTGCGACCGTCTTCTTCCTGTATCAAAACTGCGGCTGGAGCGTCATTTGACGTCACGTCCGCAGGGCAGCGCGGGAAATTTGCCCATCGAATTGCAGCGCATTTTGCAGCACACAGTCTGTTCAAGGTAACGGAGAGAAATGTGGGTGGAAACGTTATTTTTGGTATTTAGCGCTTCATCACCCATTAGTATAAAAAAATGGACATGCATGTTTGTTTGTTTTTTAAATTCCTGCCTCTAGCCCCTTTAAAACTTTAGAGATGGTTATGTGTGGAAATCCCAGAAGATCAACAGTTACCCATGCTGTGTTCATTTGAACTCAGAAGTCAGAAATTCCAAGCTCTGAGTAGGAAGTTTTAACTGGAAGTCTGATTTCTGTCAGGGAGAATCGGAGAGGCCTCCTCTGAATTCACATTTAAAGATGGCCGCACCAATTGTAAGCAGTAGCAGAAGCACCTGTGATGTTACATTTATTTGCACTTCTTACTGATTTTTGTTGCATTAAATCAGCCGTGCAAGCAGTATTTTTTATATAGATGTAAGGGGATGCTGCTATAGTATAATTCACATTTTTTGTGTGGTATATGTGAACTACAATGCCAACTGTGCTATCAATGGCTAATAATAATGATAGCCTCAGAAAACACATTGTTTTTGCTAGGCTGCTATCTTGTTGCGTGCCCTGACAAAGATAGACCTAACACCTATATTTACGGGACAAACGCTTCTGAGATAGTCCAGACACATACCTTGCTGCAATGTGATTGGCTGACTAGCTGTTGAACAGGTGTACCTAATAAGGTGGCCAGTGACTATAGCTGTAAGTTGCTGATGACTTTTAGTCAATGTGACCACAATATGGATGAAATGCTGGGTTAGAAAACCACATTGACAAGGCTATTGATTCTGGTCTATTCATGAATATTTAAACATTGTATAAATCAGCAAGCTGAGCCTAGTTAAAAAGAGAGTTCCACAGTGTCGCGGAGTATAACAGACAGCAGGATATGTGATTATCTCTTTTACCTTAATGTTTAACAAAACTGAACCACTCTGAGCAATACTCGAAATAATGCTCTGCACATCATTGTAGCTGCACCACAGACATTTAATTAAAGATTAAAACAAAAAACTAAAACAAGACAAGACTTTGTCCTTTAAGCCTCATTGACAAAACAATAACTGGTCCACAAAAACGTACTGGATACAGAAGAGAGTTGGAGCAATTTATACAGGCTCATTTGAGAGACTTCTTGTCCTCATGCTAGTCCCCACAGACCAGTGCTGAGTCCTGCAAGCATGGTGAAAGGCATCAATACACCCTGCAAGAACAGAGATGACAGGATGAAATCAATATGCTGCCTGTGGCAAAGAGGTTGCTTTCCCCTCTGAAAATGGCAGTTCTTTTGATTTTAAATGTACATTTGTTGAACTTGTTATAGTGAAAATCTTGAGTGAAAATGTTATTTGATTGATGAGCTCAAAGTTGTCACATAGCAGTACAAAAGCTTATTTCCTGTCTATATTGTAATATTTTCTGCTGGTCATTCATTACTCTATCACCTTCCCTTTGATTTATCTCCTCATTCTAGCCACTGGCTGAGGGAGCACGATTGAATTGAACTCTCCTGCTGAATGAGGTTATTTATGGGATGTGTGCCAAGTTTCTCTCTCTAATGAGATGGCGAGTGTGCTCTAGGCAATTCAGAGCAGCAGTATTTTAGTTTCCATACGTCAGTGCTCTTTCTAATGCAAGGTTGCACATTCGGATTTATGTATTTGTGGTGCTGACTTTTAATTAAATCTATGTCACTATCACCTGTTAGGGTACGCTTCTTGTTTTGGTCCTTACTTTAGTGTTGTCTATTCTCTCATTCAATAATAAGATCTTTTTTTATATATATACTTTAGAAATGATTATTTTCACTCATTTGATCATGTGTCTTTCACATCTCACATTTCTGTCTCTGTGTTTACCTTTTGTAAGATGTTTAAAAGTAATATTGATCAGTACTTGATCTGTAAAGGCATTGAAACAAAAGAGGATTATATTTTTTAGAGGCGATGGCTTCACTTTTTTAAAATTGTGACTAGGCTGCCCCCTTCTGCACTTGGATAAGCATTACAAAACCATCATGCACAGATAATTAAATCATGAAAATCCCTTTTTTATTGGAAAGATTATGATAAAAAGCAGCATAACTTTTTCTAGAATATATATATATATTTATAATTCATCCCCAAACAGGCATACCTTGTTGAAGTAATGTTTGAATTAATTCAAAGGGGGAAAACAGCACTGCTTTGCTGCTTTTGTATTCTGACTTTTAATGCCATCTAGTGGTGCGTAGCAGGTAGGTAAATGTAACCAAACCACAGCTGTGGAATCAGGTTGATGGAAACACTGTAAGACAGTTTTTCCATACCGTCATCACATTATTGTCCACATGCAGTACGAACCAAAGATAAAATAAACACAAGAGTTTCTTATATGTGAAAAGAAGGTGCTTGGTTAGTGATTCTAATTACAGTTCTAATGAGAATTACAAATATCTTGGAGTTCAGCTGGACAACAGATTCGACTGAAAATGCAACACTGACTACATCTACAAGAAAGGTCAGAGCAGACTCTACTTCTTAAGGAAGCTGAGGTCATTCAATGTCTGCATTAAGATGTTGCAGATCTTCTACAAGTCTGTTGTGGAAAGTGCAATCAGCTTTGCAGCCATCAGCTGGGACAGCAGCATCAGAATCAGAGACTTGAAGAAGCTAAACATGCTGATCAAGAAAGCTGGTTCTGTGCTGGGAATAACTCTGGAGCCGCTGGAGCTGATTGTTCAGAAAAGAATGCTACACAAGCTGATGAAGATGATGGAGGATTCTTCCCACCCTCTCCACAACACGGTGAAGAATCAACAGAGTGTGTTCAGTGGGAGGCTGCGTCAGGTTTGCTGTAGGACGGAGAGATACAGAAATTCATTCCTACTAGCAGCCATCACCCTAAAGAACAAGCCTGACTGACTGACTTATTATTGTTATATTATTATTTCATATAAATGTTATATTGTTAAAACAAAAAAGAATGAGCTTTTAGCAATGTTGAATTTCCCTTCTGGGATGAATAAAGCATTTTTCATTTCATTCATTCAATTACAGTGTTTGAATTTACCGCAGCCGTCTTCTTCTTTTATCAAAACTGTCGGGGATGCAGATGCAGCGTCATTTGACGTCACATCCGCAGGGCGGCGCGGGAAATTCGGCCACCGAATTGCAGTGCATTATGCAGCACACAGTCTGTTCAAGGCAACGGAGAGAGACATGGGTGGGCTCGTTCTTTTTGGTTTTTAACGCTTCATCGTCCATAAGTATTAAAAAAACTGGACATGCGTGTTTATTCTTTCGTAGTTCCTGCCTCTAGTCTCTTTAAGTGTTATTTCTAGGGATGCACGATGACCATTTTTTAAAACCAACAACCGATAAATTTCGGCACCTAAAGGCCGATATCGATGACCGATACCGATAACACACATACATACCTTATTATACCAAATCAAAAATTCGAAGTGCATGGGGTAGTTCGTGTCTAAATAAGAAGGGAAAGTGGTTTGGAAGCAGCTTGGATCCTCCTCTGTGAAGCAGCAGCTTTCTTTCCCCAATCACAATATCTCAGCGAGAAAAGCATGAAGTTGGATTTTCAACTTCTGCATGTCCAATCTTAAAGATTCCAACTTTGTGGGGCATAAGTTATCAGGATTAGTTGTCATGATATCGGACTTGTTGGAATGACGTTTAAAATTTCCTGTTATCTGCTCAATAATTATAGACCTGACAATTATCGGCACAATAATTATCATGCATCCCTAGTTATTTCATCTGGCTGGTTTAAATAGAACTACTTGTGACGTCATATTTGGCTTTGATAGTGACTAAACATTTGCTCTCACTTTGTGATAGAAATATTGGGATATACTGTATATTGTTTATCAATATTCAGCCCAAATATATCGGGATATGACTTTTGGTCCTAATATACACATTTTTCTTTTTAAATAAATTGCCAGAAAATTGGCAAAAGTGTTGCTGAGTGTACAATAATGAGAAATATACAGTATATATATATATATATATATATATATATATACACACATGTAGCTGTGTGAAAACGTTTTTGCCCCCTTCCTTATTTTCCAACTTTTTTGCATGTTAGTCACACTTAAATGTTTCAGATCATTAAACACATTTAAATGTGAGACAAAGATAACACAAGTAAACACAAAATGCAGTTTTTAAATGAAGATTTTTTATTTTTAAGGGGGAAAAAAAATCCAAACATAAATGGCCCTGCGTGAAAAAGTGATTGTCCCCTAAACCTAATAACTGGTTGGGCCACCCTTAGCAGCAACAACTGCAATCAAGCGTTTGTGATAACTGGCAATGAGTCTTCTACAGCGCTGTGGAGGAATTTTGGCCCACTCATCTTTGCTGAATTGTTGTAATTCAGCCACATTGGTTTTCCAGCATGAACCGCCTTTTTAAGGTCATGCCACAGCATCTCAATTGGATTCAGGTCAGGACTTTGACTAGGCCACTCCAAAGTCTTCATTTTGTTTTTCTTAAGCCATTCAGAGGTGGACTTGCTGTGTGTTTTGGAATATTGTCCTGCTGCAGAACCCAAGTCTGCTTCAGCTTGAGGTCATGAACAGATGGCCGGATATACTCCTGGATTTTTTTGGTAGACAGCAGAATTCATGGTTCCATTTACCACAGCAAGTTTTCCAGGTCCTGAAGCAGCAAAACAGCCCCAGACCATCACACTAAAACCACCATATTTTACTTTTGGTATGATGTTCCTTTTCTGAAATGCCGTGTTACTTTTACGGCAGATGTAATGGGCCCTACACCTTCCAAAAAGTTCAACTTTTGTCTCATCAGTCCACAGGGTATTTTCCCAGAAGTCTTGGGGATCATCAAAATGCTTTCTGGCATCCTGAGACAAGCCTTTATGTTCTTTTTGCTCAGCCGTGGTTTTGGTCTTTGAACTCTGCCATGCAGGCCATTTTTGCCCAGTTTTTTTCATATGGTGGAGTCATGAACACAGACCTTAATTGAGGCAAGTGAGGCCTGCAGTTCTTGGATGTTGTGCTCTTGGGGTAATTTTGGTCGGTCGGCCACTCCTGGGAAGGTTCACCACTGTTCCATGGTTTCACCATTTGTGGATAATGGCGCTCACTGTGATTCGCTGGAGTCCCAAACCTTTAGAAATGGCTTTGTAACCTTTACCAGACTGATAGATCTCAATTACTTTGTTTCTAATTTTTTCCTGAATATTTTTTGGATCGCAGCTGATGTCTAGCTTTTGAGGATCTTTTTGGTCTACTAAACTTGGTCAGGCAGGTCCTATTTAAGTGATTTCTTGATTTAGAACAGGTGTGGCAGTAATCCAACCTTGGTGTGGCTAGAGATATTGAAATCAGCTTTCCAAAGATGTGATAAACCACAGTTAATTCATGTTTTAAAAGGGGGGCAATCACTTTTTCACACAGGACCATGGAGGTTTGGCAAACATGCAAAAAAGTAAGAAATTAGGAAGGGGGCAAAAACGTTTTCACACAGCTGTATATATATACTGTATATATATATATGTATATACGCGCACAAAGGCCACTTTATTAGGTACACCCGTCCAACTGCTCGTTAATGCAAATTTCTAATCAGCCAATCACATGGCAGCAACTCAATACATTTAGGCATATAGTCATGGTCAAGACAATCTGCTGCAGTTCAAACCGAGCATCAGAATGGGGAAGAAAGGTGATTTAAGTGACTTTGAACGTGGCATGGTTGTTGGTGCCATACAAGCTGGTCTGAGTATTTCAGAAACTTATGATCTACTGGGATTTTCACACACAACCATCTGCAGGGTTTACAGAGAATGGTCTGAAAAAGAGAAAATATCCGTGAGCAGCAGTTCTGTGGGCACAAATGCTTAGTTGATGCCAGAAGTCAGAGGAGAATGGCCAGACTGGTTTGAGCTGATAGAAAGGCAACAGTAATTCAAATAACCACTTGTTATAACCGAAATATGCAGAGGAGCATCTCTGAATGCACAACACATCCAACCTGGAAGCAGATGGGCTACAACAGCAGAAGACCACACCAGGTGCCACTCCTGTCAGCTAAGAACAAGAAACTGAGGCTACAATTCACACAGACTCACCAACATTTGACAATAGAAGATGGAGAAATGTTGCCTTGTCTGACGAGTCTCGATTTCTGCTACGAAATGCGGATGGTAGACTCAGAATTTGGTGCCAACAACATGAAATCATGGATCCATCCTGCCTTGTATCAACGGTTAAGGTTGTTGTTGGTGGTGTAATGGTGTGGGAGAGATTTTCTTGGCACACTTTGGGCCCCTTACGGGCCTTTTCCATTGCAGCTGCACAGGGCACGGTACAGCACAGTACAGCACTACACGCTAAAGACGACCAGGACGATTTTTGTTTCCACACAGGAGAAGCAATAGTATACTACCTGGAGATACTGCCGCGCCACATGGTGGTCAGTAAAGTAAAAACAACGTAATGATATGGAGGTGTTACTGTTGTTGTTTTCTCGGGAGGCAATCGCCATTCCGACATTCCTCCACTTCGACATGGGTTCTCGATTGTCAAAATGGCAGCACTTAAATTTCTGCTAAGACTCTCATCATTCCGACAATTTTTTCATTCTATGGTCGGAATGACGGTATTTGAAAAAAAACAAAAAACAAAAAAACATCCCACCATTCCGACAGTTTCTTTAAAATCCCTCTCATTCAGATATTCAGATAGGGTATCTCAGTGTTTATTATTATGATAAACGTAGCAAAAGCTTTGGCCTATATCAGAAATATTTTCTTCTTTATCTTAATCAAGACAACAACTAAGAACAGTCGAACTATC
This sequence comes from Atherinomorus stipes, assembly GCA_023101725.1. Lineage (NCBI taxonomy): Eukaryota > Metazoa > Chordata > Actinopteri > Atheriniformes > Atherinidae > Atherinomorus > Atherinomorus stipes. The sequence goes on along the minus strand of JALJCO010006991.1, from coordinate 420,503 downwards.
AATCTAATAACAAGCAGCTTGTCTCACCTGCACGGCAGGGATGTGAGCGATGGGAAGAAGGAAAAGGCAGCTGCTGCTTTCAAATGTTGCCATTTAAATTGGTGGAACACAAACGCGCACACATCTCTCTAATTAGCTGGGCTTTTTTTTTTTTTTTTTTTTTTTAAAGGAGAGCCCTGGCCGAGGTGATGATATGGTCAATGGCCGGAAGCCCGGCCCGCGGGCTTTGGGCTCCAGTGCAGGGCTCTATTGGAGGGTTTGGAGTGAAAACTGTTTCATTCCTTGGCATTTTACCAAATTGTGTTGTGGCAGCAAATATGTATTCATTTGCAGAAGCAAAATGCCTAATCAGGGTCTCTACCATTTGCAGTTCAGCACCGGACAGCGCAGAGTCAGTGTCTCAATACACGTTCCCTAACATGTAATGCTGCGTTCCATTTTCATCGGGACTGGGAAGTGGGAACTGGGGGGTGACGTCACACCCGACCAACTTGCGTTCCAGCTCACTGGTCGGAAAACCAGTTAGCAACCTAGCAAAACAACGTGTTTGCTAAGGCTATTGTTATTAGCCGTTGTTGGCACAGCTGGTGTTGTAGTTCACATATACAACATAAAAAAATGTGAATTACACTACAGCAGCTTCCCCCTACATCTATATGAACCAATACTACGTGTATGACTGATTTATGCATCAAAATATAAGTAAGAAGTGTAAATAAATGTAACATTACAGAAGCTTCTAAAACTGCTAACACTGGGCGCGGCCATCTTTAAATCTGAACTCGGAGCTGCGAGAGTTGTCCGACTTCTGAGTGGGAAATCCGACTTCAGGGGGCGTTTCAGTTGAAACTTCCTAGTCGGAACTGGGAATTTCCGACTTCCGAGTTCAAATGGAACACAGCATAAAGCCTTGTTGGAATGGTGGGACGTTTGTGTGTCGGAATATGTCTGAATGACAGTATGTCGGGATGTCAAATGCCAGCATGTAACAGTTTTCTCTGTGGCTTGTAGTCACTGAAAGCAGAGCCAGATATTTTTAACAGAGGTGAGGCGAAACATGTATGACGCATGTGATACTGGTCAATTGGTCAATTTCCTTTGACCAATCAGTGGAGAGCCCGTCAGGTATATCACGTTTTGTGTAGGTTCAGCACGGTTAGAGCTAGCTCTGAAATGGGTGCGGAAAATAGAAACGGCTCGTAGCGGGTTTTTCCAGAGGAAACATGAATAAAGTTGCCGTGCCGTGTGGAAGGGTTACGAAAATGAGCAGTGGAAAAGGCCTATTAGTACCAATGTGGCATGGTTTAACCACCACAGCCTACCTGAGCATTGCTGCTGATCATGTCCATCCCTTTATGATCACAGTGTAGCATCCTACTTCCAACAGAATAACGCGCCATGCCATAAAGCGGGAATCATCTCAGGCTGGTTTTTTGAACATGACATTGAGTTCATTGTACTCAAATGGCCTCCACAGTCACCCGATCTCAATCCAATATAGCACCTTTGGGATGTGGTGGAATGGGAGGTTCTCATCATGGATGTGCAGCCAACAAATCTGCAGCAAATGTGTGATGCAGTCATGTCAATATGGAGCAAAATCTCTGAGGAATGTCTCCAGTTGTTGAATCTATGCCACGAAAGATTAAGGCAGTTCTGAAGGCAAAAGGGGTCAAACCCGGTATTAGCAAGGTGTACCTAATAAAGTGGCCGGTGAGTGTATACATATATGTATATATACCTTAAGTACCCTGATGGCCAGGAAGTAATGAGTGTCAGTAACTAGTTCACTGTACTGCTACTGCTTGATTTATTGACTGTTCAGTGTCTACTTGGTGTTTTGTACAGAAAAATAGATCATATTTGCTTATTCAAAATAGCATAATTAAGTTTAGTTTAACCAAGAAGGTTCTAAACAACATTTTGATAAGGTATCATATCAAAATATCAAGTCTTTTTTTCTGTGACTGTGGGTTTTTATAGTTTATCATTTTGCTTTTTATTGCTAAAGTTTCACAGTCAAGCAAAAGACATGAAACCTTCAAAGCAGGGACAAACACTTTCATGTGCATCTTGTTGAGTTAGAATAATACTTAAGCTACTGATGTAGTCTATTTGTAACATTTTTCTTTTTTTGGATCATATTGCAACATATGATTAAAGTCTACTTTTGTGCTAGAGAATTTGTGTTGACTGTGTGTCTGTGGTGGCTAAACAGAGGCGGGAGAAAGTGGAGGGCTGTCAGAGTCAGAGGGTTGGGTTGTTGTTTGAAGTGCCAGGGCACGTGGAAGAGAGGTAATTGCATCTGACGGGCAGCGATAATGATGAGACACAGATCACATCAGCTGCAGATCTCCTGCTTCCAACCCCCCGCTGCTTGCCTTCACTTTTCCCCTTCTCTCCTAATTGACCGGGCCGCGTCTCTCCCAGGCCCCTTTGTTATTATTTATTAATAATTCATTGCTAAATAATTCACACCCTTGGAACTGTAGTGTTAATTGAGTCGGGTGGGGTGAGAGTGGTGGTGGGTGTGCAAATGGCTGTGCATGTGGCTGGGTGAGGAGGTTGGGTAGGAGGTGCTTGGGGGTGGGGGTGGGGGTGGGGGGGGGGGGGGGGGGGGGATTGGCAGAATCTTTTTGCTTATTACAAAAAAAAAGGATTTTTTTTTAAAACTTATTTTAAGAATTGCCAAGATTTTTTTGTTGTAATAAGCAAAACCTTCTGCCAATAGAACAAGCAAAATTTCATTGATAAGATTTTTTGAAATAAGATGCATTGCCTTAAAACAAGTTCTTATATTTAACTGAAATGTTTCTCTTTAGGGAATTTTGTCTTATTTTGAGTGTGATGATATTTTGACTAGAAATTAGAAAAATATACTTTGCAAGATTTGAGTTTTTTTCAGTGCAAACCCATGCCCTGGCAGATGAAGGGTGAACCTCAATTTTTCAGCATTTTCCATCACTTCCCTATCAGTCTCAATTTTCCCTATCAGGCAGAGTTTGCAGCTGGTTGGTTTATTTATCAGTATGAATTTCTTTGGATGTATTCTTTGGATACATTGCATTAGCAATGTGGGAAAATGTGAGAACTTTTTGAATTGATCTGTAAACGTCAAATAGTATGGTAGGATCATTGTTGCCTTCCAAAGTCAGTGTTGGAAATCTCATAAAGCTGCACTCTAGTGTTCCTGGTAAACATCCAGAAATATGGTCTCAGTTGCTAGTTTCAGGTCTTCATTACAACAGGACAATGTTAACTGTACAAGTTGCGGTCCCCTCTATGGAGAGTAAAACAGACTATTAATCCAAGGATGCTTTAGGGTGGGGTTTCCTGTGATTGGAAAGCCACTGGCCTAATGAGAGTGTTTGGTTTTTGCGGTTCTCATTCAGATCCACAGTGTGCTTGTTATGTCTTGTTTCAAAAGATCAAGATGGCAGCAGCCAAAACACTAAACTCAAAGTTTAAAACAGGCCTTCAGAAACCAAAGGTCGATGATATGGTGACAACACCCATCTTTTACAAGCAGCCTATAATATACCTGAGCAATGATCTAAGCTTACTGAAGCATGGCTGCTGTCTAAACTTAAAGGGACTTGAGGCAAGATTAAGAAACAAAACTCGCGACTGCCGCAACTGGCGCTTCAGGTAACTGCAGCCACGAGCCAAGCCGTCACGAGAGCGTGCACATACTGAAGCTATAATGTTGTTTACTCACCTTTTTCTCCGTAGTTACACTTTTTAGTGTCTTTCAGTTGATCTGGATCATTTGCTGACGGCAGAATAATCCATAACAATCGCTTACAGTGTTTGAATTTACCGCGACCGGCTTCGTCCTATATCAAAACAGCGGATGTAGCGTCATGTGACGTCACGTCCGCATGGCAGAGCTGGAAAACTATAATGTTGTTTACTAAGCTTTTTCTTCATAGTTACAATTTTTAGTGGTCTTTCAGTTGATCTAGATCGTATTCTGATGGCAGAATAATCCATAACTATCGCTTACAGTGTTTTTATTTAACGTGATCGTCTTTTTCTTGCATCAAAACTGCGGATGTAAGTCATTTGACGTCACGTCCGCGAAGCAGCGCGGGAAATTCGGACACCGAATTGCAGCGCATTTTGCAGCACACAGCCTGTTCAAGGCAACGGAGAGGAACATGGGTGGAAACGTTATTTTTGGTATTTAGCGCTTCATCACCCATTAGTATGAAAAAAAGGGACATTCATGTTTGGTTTTTTTCAAATTCCTGCCTCAAGTCCCTTTAAACAAGCTACAACTAAAGAATATACTAGGATGAGATTGAGAATATTCAATACTAAAAGAGAAAATGAAATGATGCAGCAAAATTCTTTGACGTGATGAATTAGGAATAAAAAACCATTTGGTAAAAAGACTGATGGAGTGTCATAGCAGAGCAAGACATGATGGAGTCAGGGACTAGTTGCACAAGAAAGTCTGCGAAAAAACAAAACAAAAACAAACTGCAAAAAAACCCCATTAGGCCCCTGTACCGATATCAGAATTAAAGGTTGAATATGGAATACGGACAAAACAACGACATCACGTGTGTCTAGGTTGTAGTTGCAACGGCAGAAAAACAACTCCAGCCGCTGGGATGCCAGGCTCGCTGCCGATTCGCAAGTGACCAACAGTCTGCAGTATGTCCAACAAGTAATGCAGAGGAGTTTATAACTGACAGCCTACCATTAGCAAACAAGCTAGCTTACCGATCCAGGAGAAAAGTCGCCATTCCCGTGTTTTGACTCCGTGGAAAACATTTATGTGGGTCCATTTAGTGTAGTCTTCACCTAAATTTACTCCAGGTTTTGCTCTTCTCAGGTCACTCCTCCTCAGAAACAGATAACAATATCTCCAGGGCTCTGAAGCAGCTGCTTCACTCGTCATCTCCACGGTTTTCCCCTGTACCAGCTTAACTGTGCCCAAAATATTTTTTCCACACAGAGATCGTATTTGGCCATCCGCAATGGCGACGTCTGTTGGCTTACAAATGTAAATAAAATGCCATTATTGAACCCGTTAAAGTTTATTTTATAATCATTTTTAGGCTAAATAAATTTTTTCTAGGAAATGTTGTACTTTCATTCTGTACACCCCCAAACGACCTGTGGAGGTATTATTTTTTTTAAAAAATATAGCTTTTAATAAAAATGTTACATATTTAACCTTTAAAGGATAACTTTCTTTTTTTTTCAACCTGGACCTTATTTCTAGGAATGGAGTGGGGGATGCATTTACTCCCAGTAAAATTTCTGTATTACTTTTACTCCTTCGTTAGATATTATGTTGAGTCGCCCTTCGGCATACATCCATATAATGGGAGAGACAGGGTAGTCTCTCTATAAGGCATTGTCTGCAGCAAAAACTCCTCCATTACATCAATGTTTTAAGTAGAATAAACAAACGAACGAGTAGGATTGCAGTGTGTTGGTGTAGGTAGCGAGCTGCTCTTCTCAGCTGTACTGCAGCAGTACGCATCGGGAACGTGCGCGTCCTGCAGAGTGTAGAGAAACCCCCCAATTACCAACGGAGAGTTAAATCTGAACATTGTTTGTTAGTCGACCAGCACTCTGTTTAGTATATTACCACTATATTACCAAAAGTATTGGCTCACCTGCCTTGACTCACATATGAGCTTAAGTGTCATCCCATTCCTAATCCATAGGGTTCAATATGACGTTGGTCCACCCTTTGCAGCTAGAACACCTTCAACTCTTTTGGAAAGACTGTCTACAAGGTTTAGGAGTGTGTTATGGGAATCTTTGACCATTCTTCCAGAAGTGCATTTGTGAGGTCACACACTGATGTTGGACGAGAAAGCCTGGCTCTCAGTCTCCGCTCTAATTCATCCCAAAGGTGTTCTGTTGGGTTGAGGTCAGGACTCTGTGCAGGCCAGACAAGTTCATCCACACCAGACTTTGCATCCATGTCTTTATGAACCTGCTTTGTGCACTGGTGCACAGTCCTGTTGGAAGAGGAGGGGGCCAGTTCCAAACTGTTCCCACAAAGTTGGGAGCATGGAATTGTCCAAAATGTCTTGGTATGCGGAAGCATTCAGAGTTCCTTTCACTGAAACTAAGAAGCCAAGCCCAGCTCCTGAAAAACAACTCCACACCATAATCCCCCTCCACCAAACTTTACACTTGGCACAATGCAGTCAGACAAGTACCACTGTCCTGGCAACCGCCAAAAACCCAAACTCGTCAATCAGATCGCCAGATGGAGAAGCGTGATTCGTCACTCCAGAGAACACCTCCACTGCTCTAGTCCAGTGGCGGCGTGCTTTTCACCGCTGCATCCCACGCTTTGCATTGCACTTGGTGACGTATGGCTGGATGCAGCTGCTCCACCATGGAAACTCATTCCATGAAGCTCTCTGCGCACTGTTCTTGAGCTGATCTGAAGGCCACATGAAGTTTGCAGGTCTGTAGTGATTAACTCTGCAGAAAGTTGGTGACCTCTTCACACTATGTGCTTCAGCATCTGCCGACCCCGCTCCGTCAGTTTATGTGGCCGCCCACTTTGTGGTTGAGTTGCTGTCATTCCTAAACACTTCCATTTTCTTCTAATACAATTGACTGTGGAATATTTAGAAGCTAGGAAATTTCACAACTGGATTTGTTGCACAGATGGCATCCTATTACAGTTCCAGGCTATAATTCACAGTCTGGAAACAGTCTGCATGCCTAGATGCTTAATTTTATACACCTGTGGCCATGGAAGTGATTGGAAGTGGTTTGATTGGGAGTGATTCCAATAATTTGGATGGGTAAGGAAATACTTTTGGCAATATCGTGTATATACATATATACATACATATCATTATTATTCATAGTTAACAATGAATAATAATATGAGTATAATATGTGAGTGTAACGTATATATATATATATATATATATATATATATATATATATATATATATATATATATATATATATATATATATATGTGTATATACATTTATATATATATTTATATATATTTAGAATTTGAGGTTTTCTTAAGTTGCAAGTCTTAATTAGTAACATCCAAACAAACAAAAGCTTGAAATATATTTATTAACATATTATTTGTCTATACAATATGTAAATTGCACTTTCTAAGTTGAATTATGGAAATACATGAACTTTTTCAGGATATGCTAATTTTTGGGGTAGTACCTGTGTGTGTGTGTATATATATATATATATATATATATACATACATACATACACACATATATACACATATATATATATATATATATATATATATATATATATATATATATATATATATATATATATATATGTGTGTTAGGGCTGTCAAAAAATTAATCCTGATTAATTACATTGCTTTTTTCACTTCTAGAACACATTTAGGGTTAAAGGTGTCTCACCAGGAATTCTGCATTTATCTTTAGTAGACTAAACTACTGAAACCCTGTCCTTTCATGTCTCCCTATAGTCCTTCAGACAGCTGCAGTTTAGTCCAGAATGTTGCTGATACGTCCTCACACGCTGACTTCACAACTGTCCTAATGTGAAGCTGAAATTCAGGTCTGAGTCCTGGACTACTCCCGGATGTGTAGCTTGGTTTTAGCCTTTAAGTTGTAAAACAAAAGTTAATGTATTTTCTGCATATAGCAGTAGTAATTAAAAAGGACATCTCTTGTTTGACAGTAGGATTAATTTAGGATTAATTTTTTTGACAGCCCTAATATATATATATATATAAAAGTCATATTAAATATAACTGGACTTAAATGTTAAGATTTCTTTATATGTGTGCATTACTTGGGTTGTTGCCGACATCTGGTGGAACTTTCATGTCAATAGCTCTAGTAAAAATATTTTCTGAGGAAAATGTTGGCGTGTTCAATACTTTTTTTCCTCGCTGTATATACACACACTGTATATATACTATTATTCCCAGTTACACAGATAACAGTGAATAATAATATTGATTTAATAACAAAAAGTCTATCACAATGACTTTGTGTTGCATTTGGGCAAAATAACAGTAGTAGCCCAACATCAGCTGAGCCAGTCTGGTAGTAATACTGCACTGCACTGCAGAGCTGGCCAGAAGAGGTCAGGATTGTCTCACCATAATTTTACCGCCCACAGAAGTGTAGCTGCATGTGCTTGTAGAGCTGCATTGAATTTGGAATCACATGCTTTGTTTATGTTAAATTATTCATGGCACCTTTCATTACCAGTCTAATCAAATACAAATAGCACAGGAAACAGTAGAGGGAATCATAGTCTCACTGTGCCAAGGAATGCTTTCTTAACAAAATGTCAGCTTGCTGATTTGTACATCAGCTACACTTTATGCTTTTATGGAGAATCACACTTTTTTTCTCTGCTTACAAACTGCTTTGCAAGTGATCAGAGTGTATCACATTTAGAAAAAATGTCTGTTGCCTCTGGCTGACTTCATCTCCCTGAGTCCAATATTTAAAGTTTAAGATAATATCTCAAATTGAAAATGCTGTTTCCTAACCGCTTGCGAAATCTCAGTTTTTTTTTTCATTGTTTTTTTTTCTTTTCTTTTTTTTTCAAATTCCTCTTTTGTCTTTCTCTGACTCAAACATTAGCACTTTATCTGGTTGCTTGGGCAATGCTTGTCCACCGAGCATTGACTTGTTGGTAAATCTCTTTTAAGATGAGCAGTATATATATATATATATATATATATCAAAGCAGCTCTGAACGCAGGCTTTTAAAAGTTTAGAATGAGGAAGGGGTAGCGGGGTGCAGATTTCTGGGATGGGGGAAAAACACAAGTTTATGAAGGGAAAAATCTCCCAGTTTGTGTTTCTTTAGGGAATGCTTCATCTGAAGCTGTCAACAGGGTCTGTACAAGTCTCCTGCTGCCACAGAACATACAGACCGTCTTTTTATGCTGTGGTGGTTTGGGACCAGAGAGGAAGGGCCAGCAGAGAGGAATCTGTCTAGCTGTGCTGACTGTATACTCTGAATGTATTTTTGTAGACATCGCTGCAGACTTCACTTAATCTGAGAGTACATCAAAGCATCCTCTGCTCCTCTTTTTTTTTTTCTTTTTTAGCAAAATCTTTATTACCAAAGTGCTCATAAATGCCATTAGGGAGTTGGGAAAAAAAAACACAAACAAAAAACAAACATGTTTGCTTTTATCTTTCAAATAACTATTTATGCTGTTACAAATAAGCATTCTGAGAGGGTTTTGAATCATACTGGGTGATGATGTAAAGATACATGCCGATTGAAAACAACAAAGGGAAGACGTGCAGCAGAGTGAACCGCTTCCGTGACATTTGTCAGGATGTCATAATCAAATGAGCTGCCAGTCTCCAAAATGACACGTTTTGATTCAGACTGGTTTCAGAGGGTGCCAGCAAACATAAGATTAACAAATGGCTTGCACCACTCTGTTTTTGATTTACGTTTGATAGCTCTGATGTGAGCATGGAAGTAAGGGGACTGGTGGTATGCTCCAGTGGAACGCAGGGCCAAAGAGTAAACAGGCTCTCAGCGGCGCAGGAGTCTTTCCATCAGGATAGAGTGTAACCCCGTGGAGATCCTAGAGAGTTCTGAAGCCAGAGTTGGTGAATAATAGAACAAAGTGGGGATGAGTCTTCTGAGGTTCAACTGCTCTTCAACATCCCTCCATCTCACAGAGAAGGGATGTGTTTGCGTGCGAGGCAGAGAGAATTAGAGAAGTTGCAACTTTTCCCCCATCCTCACTAAACTATGAAGAAACTAAAGTTACCTGACATGTTTTTGTCCTACTCAGACAAACAAATCAACACAGCTCTGTTCAGAAAATAGCTGTAATTGTCAACTGGCTCAGTGACATCTACACTGAGAGTCTGCTTTCATATGACAGCGTCCAAACCCGATCTCAAGGGACTGAGTCCCTGCCTTCGTTTTTTTCTCTTTTGCTTATGAAAAATTTACCACAGTCACCCCCTACGTCTCTTCTGTTCATCTCCAGTACCAAGAGTTGACAAGCGGTAAACGGAGGAATATTCAAAGGCACGCCTGGCACTGCCTGTATCCCACAACTGCCTGTATCCCACAGGGGTCTTCTCTTTACCCCCTCACCACTGCTGAGAAATCAAAACTCTTTGGACGTCACACAGGCCGATTGAAGTTCAGCGTCTGCTCTTGAGTGGTCCCTTGCCCGATGATGGCAGGCTTCATTAGAGCTGTCAGTCAGGCCCTAGTGACAGGGCAGCGCCGCGGGGTGCCCTCAGGGCCCAATCAATGTTTGGGTCCCAGGAAAGGGGCCATCAAACAACCCTGTGAGATGATGCTGTAACCCTGTGTCGTCGAGACTCACGCTCGTCCCCCATTGATCACATGATTAATAGTTCAGCTCCAGACTTTCAGCTTTGTGTTTTTGAACTCTGAAGCAAAGCTGTGGTCTTGTATTTTTAATCACTGACTTCCCATTGGTTCGGGTATGGAAATGAGCAGCTTGGAAGTCTATATGGTAACAGTCTTGTTGAGACGCTAATGATGAAGGAGAATGAAACTTCTCTCACAAACAGCTCCCCAGCAGTAGCAGTGGGAAACAGGAGCCAGTTGTTATTTTTTGCATCATTTCAGCCCACTTTTCCCAGTGCGCTGCAATTACAATGAGTCACATGATGCAATGAAAATAAATGAGCCAGTGGGTGCTTCTCTGTCCAACAATCTCAAATCCTGGAACAATGAGATATCCACGAAATCACGGTACACAATTCAAATACAGGAGCAAACAAAACCCAAACAAAACAAAGCAAATGTCTTTGAAGAGCGAAAAACTCTGACTGCCTGAGTTCCTTTCAACAATATACAGAGCGCAATATTCTCAGTACCAGTATGTTATTCAGAGTGTTCCTCCAAATATTTGGAGAGAAGGAGGAGAGATGAAACAAGGCTATAACAATGGGACTTTGGCTGTGTTATGGCGTTCATGCACCTCGCCCCGCCAGCCCTTTGTAGTGTGCGTTGTGTGGTGTCCACGTCCCCTGTTGGTCTCTTGCTTGTTCTGAGTCCAGGTGGAGTCTCAGTCCCCCCATTGTCCCCCTCCTGTATCTGCCTATCTCTCACACACCTGCTCCATCTCACAAACACACACACACACACATACACACACACACGCACAAACCTTTTTGTTTCCAAACATGAAAATGAAGACTACTGAGTCAAAAAGAGGCTTATTTGCTTAATTGTTGTTATTTTGTATTTCACGTCAAAAGCATTTATTAAAACTGGTTAAATATCAGTCGTTTTTGGGTGCTTTTCAATTTCAAACCTTACTTTGCTCATAAAATAATTTACTTGTCCATAGTGGTACAACACTGAAATATTCTCTTTGATCTGTTTGCTTTAATTCTACAACATACGAGGAGGTATTTTGAGGCTAAAATGAGAAAAGTCTTTAAACAAAGAACATGAATAAAATCCTGATTATATTAAAATGGAGCTCTATTTTATACATATCATATATGCATATTAATCTGATCATATATTATTGATCATAATCAAGATCAGTGATGTCATTGAAGTGTTGTAGTTGGATGAGAAAGGAAAAAGGCTGATACTAATTTACTGAGACTCTCTTTTAATGGAAATGCGCAAAATATTCTCTCTGGACTGTATCAGTGAACTCCAGAAAGTTGGGTGTAAAGTTTCCTTCATTTCAAATGCACTTAATATTTGAGAAGTTGCCCTTTAAATCCCCACAAGCATTACATTTAAAAGTGTTAAGATATCAGTTTCATTTTATCTCACATTCACATCAAATCCATGAGATAAACCCCTCACTGCATGTTTCCTGCTCTCTTCTCCCAGTGTTGCAGTTCCCAATCAGGCCACTGGATGCTGCTGAGACGTGCAGTGCAGTAAGATGAAGTTGTTGAGTCTGTAGCAAAGAAAATAAAGTAATGATTTCGCTGTCAGATATTTGCCTTTACGGTAGGGACCCTAATTTTTGTTTGTTTGCAGAAAGGGTAATCACAACCTTGTGCCATGGACTGTACATGTTTTCATCCAGCAATCAAAGGCAAATAACAATAATGAGGTCTGACCTATATTCACTTTGCAGCAGAATCCCAAAGGAGTGACAGGTACCAGGGCATCATGCATCCTTCCAACAATAGTCAGACTCATTCCTTACAAGAGTGTTTACATTTGCAGCAAAAGCAAATATGATCATCCTCGGAGCCATGTTTGAACTTTTTGTGACTACTGAGTAACACCTTCAAGCACGTGATCAATAAACTTAGCAATTGAATATTAAAGCTCAATCTGGGCCCCCTGCCTCTTACTGTCTCACTGCAGGAGAGTGGTGGGGGGTGTCTATGGTCAGCGTGTAGGGGCTCTGTCTGGTGGAGGTAATCCTTGGTGATCTGCCCTAATCTGTCACAGATATGCAGCCGAAGCGCAAAGAAACTGTTAGAGGAGAGCATAGAGGGGGGATGAGAGTCAGAGGGGGAAAAACTGGATTATGGCAGCACGTCTGCATTAACTCACTCGCCTTATCTCTTAAATGCTCTGCAAGAACAGCTTTAGCATGTATGCAAGGAATAGTGCAGCATATGAGCTTGGATGTAACTGTGTGTTTGTGTGTGTGTGCGTGTGTGTGTGTGTGTGTGTGTGTGTGTGTGCTTGCAGAGTCATGTGAGCTGAGCTTTTTTCATGCCAGTCGCACAGGCCTGAGAAATAAGTGCCCCTGAGAAAGGAGCATGTGTTATACCACCTTACTGGTCCAAATTGGCAACCTTACGCAAAGCTGAATAACCATAGCAACTGTTAATAATCAGTCAGAACCTGGTTAATATTTCATGATTAATTGATGCAGTTCACAGTAAAGTCTAAATAAATGATCTATGCCATTATGTTGTATGTATGTTGTATTACTGCACAGTAACATATGTCTGTAGTCTTTAAAACTTTAATTGAAATTGTGATGAATAAAAACAGAAATACAGGATGTACCTCTAGCTGTATTAGAAGGTGTTGAAATATTGAGCAGAAACACTTAATTTAAAAGTTCTGCAACACAGAAACATGGAGGGATGTCTGAATAGATGTTGCAAATGAAACTGACCTTATTAAGTCAACACAAAGGTTCCATAGAGCTCAAAGAGGCTGACTGCACCATGACAACCTCTTAAGGCCCATTTATGCTCGACGCAGAAGACGCAGACGGAGATGACAGTTTCGTCAGTTTCATTCGTTAAATCAATAATAACTAAATTGCTGGGGCTGAAAAGGGACCTAATTTACCTATTATATGGTAAAGGGTTAATACAGTTTGTGTAGAACATGCAAACTGGGTCTAAATATCTCCTGAAGAAATTCAAGTTACACTAAAAACTGTCTGGGTGAGTAAATGAACGCATTTCATGCTTGAAAGTAGGTCCAGGTTGAAAAAAAAAAGAACTTCCCCTTTAAAATCCCAGAGCACACAAACTGAATTTCAACATCAATCAATCAATCAAAGATACCTCATTGATCCCTGAGAGAAAATTCACATTTCAGTACAACCCGTCCAAGGCACACAAACAAAACATATCAACAAGACAGGACCAGACCGTGGCCATGCAGCCCTTCGCATGGCGCACCTTTGCAGATATGGAAAACGATAACATTGTCAGGATGAGAGTTGCAGGTCTGTACATCTTAGAATATTTTCAGCTCACTTCTTTTGTCACTATCGTGTCAAAAACTCTGTTCAGCTCCAAGTTTAAATATTGAATTGATTGACTGAAATAAATATTGATTGTGAGTGTTTTTTAAAAACTGAAATTGGTTGAAATATGGCCTGAATTAAGATGACTTTTCTTTTTAAAAATCTTACACCGGCCCAATTTTGGGTTAGATGTTTATAAACCATTCCATTTCTATGTTTTTTTAGATGTTTTCTCAACCAGAAACAGCTCAGTAAAAGGCAAAATGAGGGGACAAGAGCTGACATTGTGATCTTTTAACAGAGAAGCACCATTCATATACTGTGCAAACCTTTGATTTCTATAAATGTACAGTGGCAATATTTTATTCTGACAAATGCTCTGTCACCATTCTGGTCCCTGGAAACCTTTCACCTGATCCTAGATGATCCAGTTCCCATTTTTTTTTCTCCTTCTTCAGTTGGGCTTGGTGACCACTTTGCTTCTCAGAATACATCTCTCTACAACCAAACACAGATCTCAGATCTCCCTCTGTCGCCTTATCAAGGCATTTCAAGCATCTGACTTAATTTTTTGTTGAAATCACATGCAATTATGTTTCACATTGTTGTTTTGGAAAAAAATAGCTAATTGTAGGTTGTTGCAGATGAAATTGTCATGCCCTGGTTTGATGTCTGATTTACCCAGCAGCACAGGAACACACGCCTCACAATCATAAACAAGTATACTAACACTTTCTTATACACACCCATAAAATGCTCTCAGAATCTGTTCACAAACAATCCTTATAAAACTGATATCTTGATTGATGCAGTCGGCGCAATTCTCCTTAACACAAACAGCACGCATGGCCCCCTGTCCTCGTGTGGTCCCTCATCGCCCGTAATGGGAGGGTCACCTCTTTGGCCCTGAGAGAGAGACTGTGTGGATGCTCTCATGTTTATGTTTGGGAGATTAGCAATGATGAAAGAATGCCTTTTCAAGTCTGGGCTAGAGGGGCCTCTGTTCAGTGCCCCACCCTTTCACCAGACACACACACACTCCCTCGCATGTGTATTGTCATGCAGAAACACACACACAGAGACTCATATAGCCACCATATTTTATGTTTGCCACATCCTAATATTTGCCAGGTTGGAGAAGATTTGCCCTTAAAAACTCATGGCTGATGTTTGTCTGTTCAAGTTTGCTGTCATGATGCAGTGGAGGCTCCACTGACACCTCATCATCTATCCGCAATAAAAGAGCTTGATTGTTCCACCCTGTGAGTATGTGGTATCTTAGTCACTTGGAGCCATGTGCTTCATCTCATCTCCTTGTGCTGTCATGAAACATTATGTGATTTATTCATTTTTTGGGGCTTCCCATGCCTGTGATAGGAGCTGGGCCCAGCACTCTCAATCTTCCCTGTCATTATCCCTCCTCACCAAACCAAACAGAAGAAGTTCTGAGGTCTTGTGCTGTCTGTCTTCTTTTGTCAGTTTTGCATTTGGATTAGGGAATCCCTGAGCTAGAGAAGACTGCATGCTCAGGCAATTTGTTTCCCATTAGTTCAAATATAAATCAGGGTTTTCCAAACACAGCATGAGCAGTATTAGGGTGATGCACTCTGGGCCTCTCCCAGAAACAAAATTATCTAAAGACTGTTTGGTCACAGTCCCGTGATCCTTTTCACTCTTGAACTATTCAGTTGTCTGAAATGAATCAGTCTCAAGTTTGTTTGACCAGGTATTACAGGCTCTGTTGTGTAACTTTTCTCCTTTATGCAAAGACGATTCTGTTTTCACTGGCTCTTTTTCAAGCCCCCACATGGCAGTCTCCCTGCTCACGCACATGCTTGGAGAACAGCTCATACTATACACTTGCCTTTAAGCTGACTCTGATATTCCCCAGTTTTTATTACCCCGTGTGGTGACTGTATCCAGCTCCTTTGTTGTCTTGGCAAGTTAACCTTTCATTCATCAAATGCTTGGAACCACAGATGTAATAGAAATTTTTTGAGCAATCTCTGATTGTGGGGGTGGGGGGTCACGGTTGTTGAGAAGCAGACACCCTCAGGTCTTACCTACCGAACAGTGGAAAACACCTTTTCAAGTGAGGTCATGAGAGAGTAGTTATGAGGTGGCAGACTGAGGTAAAGGGAAGCGGAGGGGTGTTGTTAGAACGTACTGGAAACTACTTAATTAAACATAGGTTCAGATGATAGTCATTATCTCCTGATTGGCTTGATAATGTGTTAGAGCTGGAAGTGAGCATAATCACAGAAATAATGCAAGGAAAACAGACTTGTTAAGGAAAGAAAAGATGAGAAGCTGTTGTAAAAGTCACCTTAGTGAGCAGTAAACCTGGAGGCACTGGCCCGGCTGCCTGTGTGCAACACGATCCAGCCTCTGTGACAGCTGCTTATACTGCTTCGTGTGTCGACTTGGAGGATGTGGATCCAATCGAGGGGTTATGGCGATGTGTGTCTGTGTTGTGGCAGTTGGCATGCTCATCCAAAAATGCCACGGGGGCCATCCTCCATTTTTAGGATTGTTACTCGCAGATTAAATTGCATTCCAGTGTGTCGCTCATTCCAAGAATGAGACGTCTTTGTGTGTTGTACGTGCTGTCAAACACTGTGGCGGCTTAAGCAGTTACTGACATACAGGAATGTGATGTCACTAGCTGACCCATATCGGCATAGGCCTAATACAGGTTGTTAACACTGTGTGGTATATGCCAGCCTGCTGGCAGGGGCCGGCCTCCTACAAGAAAGCAGTCCTTCTTCATGCGCCGAGGCATGGAAAAAGAAAAACATATTGACTCAATCAACAGTGTCCTCGTGAAACTTGCACAAGCAGTCATATAAACATCCTGAATGTATTACACAGTAAGGGCCTCAATATAAAGCCTACTGAGTGATCAAAGCAACAGCGTGAGGAGCCAGTCCATATGCAGACTAGTATATGTGTTTGGACTGTAAAGCAGTTTGTTGATATAGATGTGCAGTATTTGTTGTACATGAGGAGCAGATGGCACTACCGTTGACCCCTTCGTGTGTCTTCCTGTCCCCTTGCTGAACCACAGCATGAGGGAACCCTTATCTGGTCAAACTGGGAGGTGGAGAAGGGGAAGGCTTTGAAGGCGTGCTTGTGTGGCGATGTAATCAGGCAGACTGCTGTAGGGTCGCAAACACCACCCTCACTGCCCCTGTGCAGGACCCCACTTCATCCTTTTTTTCTGCTTTTGGAAACCATAGAACGATAGACACTTAGAGTAAGCTCCAAGGCTCCCTTGGTATAGCCTAGAGCAGCAGAGGCTCTTGGACAGGCCTTGGGAATTACAATACAGACGGTATCACGTAGAGTTCTTCCCATTCCCTAATCGCAAGTAACATCTTGTGAAGAATCTCCGAGTGATAAAACATTTACTAAGACCCGAGGGATAAGTGGCAAATTTTCCAACCTGGACAGAAAAATAAATACAGATTATCAAAGGAGACAATATGATCCCAGAGGTCCCTCTTCAGCTACCCCCAGCATGACACAGATAAAATCTGTTGGAACAGGATTTAAAAAAAAAAGGCTTCTTCCATGGAAAACATTTACAGTAAATGGAATTCATTATACATTATGGGACTCATCTAATGTTGATAACAATGATCAATGTTTCTTCCAGCTGTAAAAGTTAGGCTTCTTTAATGTAAGCAATTAATTAGATTTTGAAGCACACAATGTTTGAGGGTCTTTTCACTTAAATTCATCTAAACCTCACTATTTATACCAACCCTTGTATTGTTGTGAATAATCTTGTCCATAAACTTTTGTTATCTTCAAGAGGCATTGCAAAATCATTTTGTTAAATCGAAATAGATTTTTTTAAATGAAAAAAATTCTGAGGTTTAGCTCCATAAATTTCTTTCATTTTTGTTGAAGGTAGAGTCCGAGGTCCCCCACCGTTTCAGTTTGCAAACAACAGTATTCAAACTGAGCGCCCCTCCCTCTCAGGCAAATGGCCGCCTCGTTCTTCAAACTATTCAGCTTCAAGCTTTTCCTTCAGAGTTCAAAAGCGGGTAAAAGCCAAACTAATATTAACCCTGGTTTTCCAAAGTGCATTATCTCAAGCTCTTACCTTTTCTTCAGTACATCCGTCGTTTTTCTTTCTTTCTTTCTTTCTTTCTTTCTTTCTTTCTTTCTTTCTTTCTTTCTTTCTTTCTTTCTTTCTTTCTTTCTTTCTTTCTTTCTTTCTTTCTTTCTTTCTTTCTTTCTTTCTTTCTTCCTTCCTTCCCTTTTTTCCTTCGAGTGACTGGCGTCTGCTCCAATCATGAGCTTATTTCCACACAGCGTCACGCTCTTAGCTCTATCATTGGCTGGCGATATAAACAGAAATCTTCACCCAGAAATGTCCCGAACACACCAAAACAATATGAAAGAGCGAATTACAGGCAGGGGGAGTGAGAGTTGCATTCAAACTTATTAGTGAACTTAGACCATAAAGTTGCTGAATTTGTATGGTGTAAACAAAATGATTAACACGGCAACATCAGAGGTGGTTAGAAGAGATTTTCACCACTGCCAACCCTGTGACCTTATACAGTATTTATTGTAGTTTGTAAAAAGGTGGCATTGATTGATGTGCACAAATGAAGTTTCAAATGAATCCAAAATATACCAGGCAGCCATGGTAAACACACATTTTAATTTAACAACTTAGCAGAGAACCATGTGCCACGATTTTTCTCAGTACTGCAGAATTATCACTTTTTAAACTGGTTAAAAAAACAACAGAAAGAAAGACAAGAACTTGAAAATGTGGAAACTTTGTAAACAAAGAGAAAAATTACTCAGGTGTCAAAGTGTAAAATGCATCTGCAGCTACCAGTTTATATATGTATATTTGTGGTAAACATGTATGCCAGCTCTCCCAGATTTTTCTAATTATGTCTCATGATATAAAATACATTATTTCATCTAGCTAACCACTTCAATGCTTTCATCTTCCGCTAATGTGTTCCACACTAGTATTGTAACAACACTCCACCACTCACAGATATTGATTTGGATTAGGCTCTGTCACGTTCGGGGATTGCGTAAATGAGGCTTCTCCCCCCCACCCCCCTCACTCATTTTTGTTCCCCTCTCCCCATCACATCTCCATGCTGCCTCCTCTCAGGCCCTTTGATGTGCCTGCTTTAATTTGGAGCTTAATGGAATCTGTGGCACTGCTGTGCCTATCGGTGGCAGGATCACAGATCCCAGGGTTCATTGCGGCGTGCCTCCATTCTGGTGAGTGGGTGTCAAGATAGCTGTAAAACAATGGAGGAGGGCCTGTAGCCCTGGGAGACGAACTACATTTCCACTGCAGATTTCAGAGTATAGGAAGCCCTGGTCAGATTATTGCAAGTGTGCTTCGCTGGAGGATGTCAAATGTGTAGCTCAATACTACAGATTGTTGACTTAACAAAGGCACAATTTACAAAAGCATGTTATTTACATTATGGTATGTAGTGAAGTTCTCTATCATTGTGCCACCTGACTGTGGATCACCTGCATTCACTTTTATTCTAGCCAGTCCTGCTGTACTAATTTTAAAAAATAGCCATATCTATATTAAAATTTAACTCATAATTTAAACCATCTGATCTCAGAGTCCAACACTGTAGCTGAACCTTAAGGAGATGTCAGGGATTTCACACACTTCAGTCAAGACTACAACTTTCAATCCATGGGGGCTATAAATCAAAGCAGGTGGTCCTCCCCCCGCAAAAAAAAATCTCCACAGGATGGAGCGCTTGGGGCAGCAAGCTATGAGGGAGTGATGATAAAAGTACAGCTATAAATCAATTTCTCATCCTTATCAAAGGCATATTTCCATCACTGTATGTACCATTTAACTGCATGCTGCCAAAAAAAAAGAAGTCCGAAAAGAGAAGGAACTTCCATCTGTGTGCAGAGAGACGACAGGATCTGGGATCTGAGGCCTGATGAGAATACGCCCTCAGCCATACATTTGCGCTTTGCTCAAAGACACTGGCAGTCATGTTCAGACAGTATGCTAGCAGGGGGAAATCCCCCAACACTGGGGCCTTTATCTCTCCTCACATACTCAGCTTAATGAACTCTGCTGCAAGTAATGGCACATACAGGAGCTGTATTGGAGGTGCTTTGTCTTTCATCCATGTTTGTGTTTGATGTGAGTCTGCCTGATCACTGCACTGCAGGGAGAGTTGTTTATGGCTTTGAGGTCCTGTCTATTGCTGGAGATTGTGTTGCTCTTTTCCATCATACACACTGGAACCTGCATCTCACACAGGTCAGGTTATAAATTAAACATTCACTGCATTGAACAACATTTAAAGCAGTTGGATTAATGTCAGTATCACACATTTTATTTGTATGTACTGTAAGCTATGAATTACTTTAGACAAATTTAATATGATAAGAACAGATAGAAAATTAGTAATACATAAAGATTCTTGTTAAAAATTCATAATACTTAAAATTAAACACATAAGACACTCAAAATGTGGAACATTTATACATGCAATTTCTGAAAAGCTTGATGCATCTACACATTGAAATAATGAATGAATGCATCAATAAGAAAATGATTTTGCTGCCTGCATATTTTAGTTTGTTGAACAAGCTTCGATCAGAAAATGAAATAATCTTGAACAGTCGATGAAATTAACTCTCTGTTGGGTTCAGATTAGACCATTTTACTGAAGCTAAGATGAAAAGAAGACGTATTATTACCAACTCCTGCATTTATTTGATGTTTGACAACTTTGTATACAAAGACATATATTACAGTTGACTTCAATGCAGTTCAAAGAAAATTTTGTTCTTTTTTTTTGCTTGCAGTTGTTTAAATACTCATGCTGATCAAAACAGAAAAGTGCAATCTTAACTTTTTTTCAAACTCAAGCCTCAGTACACCCACAGGCATGTAAACAAGGCATGTGTTGGTGTAGTGTACCTTATGATACATTGAATTATAAAGCAGCCACTCTGAACCCACAGCTGTTTATAAAGTGATCCCTCACTTCCTGTCATCTCTCATGTTTCTCAGAATGAACTCAGTGGTATTTAAGAGCCATGAAAATAAAGGTACATGGGCAAATTGGTAACACCATGAAGCAGTTTACTGGTTGTTGTACCACACTCTCTGGGGTCTTTGATGTGCAGACATACAAACCTTCATAGCTGTCGGTGGACACACCACCTTAGTCAACTGCACTTCAGCACTCTGCGCTGAACTGTCTGGGCTCTGGCACATAAATCGATGTTTGTAAGGAACCCAAAAATGAACCTGTTTTAGGCGAGCTGTCCGAGCTGTCGGTTCCATTCAAATCTGACAGATGAGGAGGCTGTTGGGCGACTGCTCTGGCTCTCTTGGCCCTACCTGTGCAAGAGAAGCCTCTCCGTCTGATGTCTGTCTGTAAATTGACTTGCCTTTTCAGGCTTTGACCCTGATGTCTGATGTAAGACCCAGACACCCACACATCAAAGCGAATGAGGGGTGGAGGGATAGGTGGGAGAATGGATTTCTATTTTGGAAGAAATGTTGACTTTAGGCGCTGGAGTGATGAACTATCCAGCTTTTTATGTGATATTATGGAATCTAGAAATTGCATTTTTTTTCTACCCTTAAATCACACTGTACAAAAAAGATCATGGAGGGAGTGCAGCAGTTTTGTTTGCAAATTCCCGAAGCTATTTAGAAATGTTTTAAAGATGTAGGAAAATGTTGGAAATTAATACATTGGCTGATGAAATTCATTGGAACAGTCCTGCACCTGAAACTGGAGAGAAGTATCAGTCCATTCACCAGTGGAAAATGTGTCTATATTCTTCTAGAAACTACATATTTAGTGTTGTTGTAAAGACCACATTACCAAGACCAAAACATTACTGAGACCAAGTACCGAGACAAGACTAAGATGTTACCTAGACCAGGGACCGAGACCAAGACATTGTACAGGACTGGGTAATGTCTTGGTCTCAGTCCCTGGTCTCGGTAACGTCTTGGTCTCAGTGTTGTCTTGGTCTTGGTGGTGTGGTCTTGACTACAACACTACTACAAATAAATAACAATAACAAATAAAAATTCTCATAAATGAGACAAGGTAAGTTTCACCCCATGATAGTGGTGCTAAGTGCGGAAAATAAAACAAAATTACACACCTTAATATTACAGCTGCACGGTGGTGTGGTGGTTGGCACTGCCGCCTCACAGTAAGAAGGTTGCTGGTTCAATTCTCCTGTGTGGAGTTAGCATGTTATCCCTGTGTATGCATAGGTTCTCTCTGGGTACTCCGGCTTCCTCCCACCGTCCAAAGACATGCATGTTAAGTTAATTGGTTACTCTAAATTGTCCCTAGTAGAGTTGTCAAAAATATTGATACTCCGAAAAGTATCGATACTCAAACGTCGTATCAGGATATGATACTAATTTGCTATGACATCGATACTGCAGTGCGTGTGCACTCGACAGGCAGCAGCCGGCCAGGTAAACAGCGGCTGACCGACAGGCAGGCAGAGAGCCTGACAGCACATGTTTCTGTTGCTGGAAGTCCAGGCCAGCTTGTCTAATTAGAAAATGAAAAAGGAAAAAGCATTGTTTGGAAGTATTTCGCATGCAGCAGACGAAGAAGGAAAACCGAAAGACATAGACAGGCCTGTGTGCAAACAGTGCGTCAAAGCGATCGCAACGAAGTCCAGCAGCACAGCAAACCTGGCAAAACAGCTTAAGGACCGACATCCTGGCCTTCATGATGAATTCCGACAGGTTAGTTACTTAAAGGTCCGGTTTATTATGTAACTTAAAAATGCATTATTAGTGACGGTTAGCGCCACTGCTAATCCGCATTTCCCAGCCTGGACCTTATTTCTAGGAATACGTGTATTAACTCACCGGTAACATTTATGTGTAACTCTAATTTCTTCGGATGATATTCACATTTCTCGCCATCTGTGTATGATCGCTACAGTATATAATGCGGGTGAAGGAGGCAGCAGTGGGTCTCTATATAACATTATCTGCAGCAGAACTCCTTCATTTTACTAATCAGTCCCTAGGTATGAATGTGAACGTGCATTGGTTGTTTGTCTCTCTGTGTTGGACCTGCGACAGACTGGCGACCTGTCCAGGGTGTACCCTGGGGGCTTCAGCCCCACAGTGGTAATGTTAATTTTTGCAGTATTCACATAATATCCTTGTTCACAAACTTTTACTTTGCATTGCTGTTATGGCGTGCACAGATACCAACAATGGAAAGTATTTGCTGTTAACATCTGTTTCTTTGTTTGAGTTACCGTGGTGGGGGCGAGGCTCTTTCCTGAGTGAGCATAGGCGTGGCAATGGGCTGAGGAGGCTCAAATCTGGGCGCCGGCTCGTCAGGCCCTACCATGTGCCACTGGACTATTTGGGGGCATTTTAGGTTTAGTTAGTTTGCATCTTTGCTTTAGTTATTGTAAGCCTTTTTGTTTTCCTCTGTGTGTGTTATTTGGTTTGGCCAAACCACTTTATAAGTTACCCTCATGTGTCATTGTTTAAGTCAGTTTTCCTTAGTTAAGTTTGCTTTGTTTGTTAAGATATATTTGCGTATTGTTATATTTAGTTGACCTCTTTTATAGGCCGGCTGATTTATTCTTTTGGAGTTTGTTCAGTTTTTGGGTCAATAAACCCGCATTTTTTTAAGTTACTTTCTGTGTCCTGCTTAGTCAGGGACTAAGCAGTAAGGCAACCCAGTAAGGCAACCCAGTCCAGCAACCCCCCCCGACCCTGAACTGGATAAGTGGTACAAAAAATGACTTAATTTTATATAATCAAAAACTTTCATTATAATTTCATAAAATTTTATTAAATTCTGATATTCTAATGCTTCAGATAGTCAAGTCTTGGTACCTCAAGAGTGAGAAAGAATAAAAATAAATACAAAATAAATACATAACACCAAGATAACTTTAATTTAGACTAACAAAAATCTAGAGCTTCTGTGTGGCCTACCTGGAAAAAAAGCCACACACTAACTTCTGAAGTGTTGTATTTCACCACCACCCCTCCAACCTCACAATGCAGACTTGTAATTGCTGTTATATACATATTCCTATGTTTTGGAGCATTTGCTATGGGATTATAACTGTGGTTTATCTGTGATTTTAAGAAACATGAATGACACTTATTACTGAAGTCTCTTAGAGCAAGATTTTTGTCTATCCAGCTTTCATCAGGAATATGTGATCAGAACATTTTTGGTATCATACAGCATGGAGGTTTTGAGCCACCCCTTATTTCTTTATGTTGTTCTTCTAAGGAAACATGTATTTATTAATAATTCAAAGTGTCCTTGAACATGCTTATGAGGGATAGTTCAGAATTTTTGACATACGGCCTCATTTTTAAGTTTGCCAGAATACTACTTATCACTGGAGACAGTTTCATCATATTTCATCCTGTTACTGTATGTAAATGCCTGTGTTGATAGAATAATGTTACAAATGAAAATTACCTTGCATTCTGTTACATTTTCATGGTGTCTCAGCAGCAACAAAAATTTTATACCTTATGTATTTGGCAGCGGAGTTATATCATCTGCCGCTATGTGCATGAAGGAATTTGATTACATAAATATACAGTCAAAAATGTGGCCATGCCTGAAAGGCATGGCAATATGTTGGATTTTGAATATGTTTTTTTTTTTTCTTTTTTCATCAAACAACTGTCACCATATGAACCACTATGAACTGCTGAAGGCAGTAACTCTACCACCTGGAGGCAAAGTATAGTTCCTCAGCTAATAAGAAATTAGTTCCACAAAAAGTAAAGCAAAATTTGCCATACTAGTTTTACTTGTTTAACATGGTTTTGATGGTTTAACACGACTGTCATCATAAAGAAGGCCCAGCAGTGGCTTCATTTTCTCAGAGTCGTCAGGAAGCACAGTCTGGACCCCAACCTGCCACTCAACTTCTACCGTTTGTCCATTGAGAGTCTGTTGACATCATGGTATGGTACGGCAACTGTACCTAGCAGACTAAAGAGAGTACTTAAATCAGCACAGAGGATCATTGGCTGCCTTCTCCCCTCCCTTACAGCTACACCTTATGCTGCCTCAACAAAGCGAAATATATCATCAAGGACAGTTCCCATCCTGGCTCACAGATATTCAACCTGTAGCCCTCAGGCAGGCGCTACAGGTGCATCAGCACTAAGACAAACAGATTCAAAAACAGTTTCTTCCCAAAAACTATAACCATTTTGAACTTACAAATGCAGTATAACACCTCCCTCCTAAACCCCAGGATTTCCTTCTTCCCACCCACTGTGCATTATAAATGTTATGTGCAATATCTAGCACTGGACACTGAATACATGGTCATGGTGAAATCCTCAGCACTTTATAGGCACTGTACATGTTATATCATGTATGTATATATTTTATCCATATCTTTTATCCTTTAACTTTAAATTATTAATGCAATAAAACAGCCCCTAATTCAATTCTATTCATATAGCCGTTTTCAATATCCAGAAGGTACACAAATGGATTTACAGAAAAAAACAACACTACAGCAAAACTTTGAAAACATATTACATTACGATCAAACTTATCCATTGAGAGCCTGCAATAAAAGACTGCAACAAGCAAGACATCAGTGGTTAAAAGCCAAAATGAAGACTTGGAAGACAACAGGGTCAATGGTGGAATGAAGATCTAGAGCAAGGATCCCCAATTCCGGTCCTCGAGGGCCAGTGTCCTTCAGGTATTATGAGCTGCCCGGCTGCAACACACCTTGTGACATGTGCAGAACTTGATGTCAAGCTCTGCACAAGTTTGCTAATTACCCACTGATTAGAGTCAGGTGTGTTGCAGCAAGGGAGCTCCTAATACCTGCAGGACACCGGCCCTCGAGGACCGGAATTGGGGATCCCTGATCTAGAGGCAGTTCCATAGCCTTAGGGGCTGCCGCAGAAAACGCTCGGTCGCCCCACTGCTACATGTAACACACATTTTAACATGGAACCAACTGCAGATTGTATTTTAAGTTTTTTAAAAATGTTTTTTTACACCAATGCTAAGATAACCAAACATGTCAAACAAACATAGCGCATTTGGCAGGCATACAACAGTATTTCTGCACTAACACGTCAACTGCCCAAGAACTACTAAGTTGGCAGATCTCAGAATGTGGTGCAGTGTTGCCTTGAATTTTCAGGAAACTGGACACACAGGACAAAAGAACATATGACAAGCCTGAAAAACAGTTAATAGCTAAACTGAAAGTTAGAAATAAAAACAAAGCAAAACAGAAAACAGCAGGAGAATAGCAATCAACTGACACAGGACCTGAGAGATGAGCCTACTGTATAACACCTGCTACAGATATCTCTACAGTTTATTGAAACCTCATCAGAAATCATCTCCATAGAAAGGTGACTGTTAAAAAGTCACTCTTAAAAAAGTCACTCTTAAAGGAGAGAAACGTTGAGAAAAAGCTAAGTGACAACAGGTCTTATAGAGTGAATAATCCCCCCTAGAGCCTGGTCCTCTGCAGTGAAGCAGTGCAGCAGCATCTTGACAGAGAATTAAATCCAAGGCAGCCAACATCCAAAGAAGAGCTTTGGGAAGTCCTTCAGGAAGCCTGGGGAAATACTCTTAAAGACTACTTAAAGGAATTGCTAGAAAGTTTATGGTGGCTCTTACTTGTTTTGATTGGGACTTGATATGCATTAGAGAACATTAGAAACAGGTCTGATCTGACAAAAACAAAAGACATTACTCCAGCGGCTTCTGGTGTAAGCCAGCAAGCAAATTCACATGACTAACCAGCAAATTCCTAGATATCATATCTTTCATATTCCAAGACATTACTCTTTTTTTTTTTTTTTTTTTTTTTTTGTGAAGAGCACTCTCATTTTTTCCCCTGTGGGTATATTTTTCCCCCATCTCCTTAAGGTTTCTCTCTGATTGGGACAACTTCCTCAGAATTACCACCACAAGCAACATAGTCTATCAAAACAATGCAAACCAGTCAAATAAATGTATATGAATCCTATCTTGTTTACTGCTTTATAAAAGATTGCTCAGTTGTGATCAGTTGGTGAATAGAAGCCTGCTAGAGAGTGGAGGAATTACGCAGGAGCTTCTCCTCCTGCAGTCCAGTGTCAACAAATGGGACCAAGCTGTACCTCCCAGAGACAGAGGCCACCTGCTACATATCCTGCAGGCCCATTCTGTTGCTGAATAAACATACCTGCATTGCCTTGAGACTTGTGTATCATGGGAAAGCTCTGCATTCAATATGCAGACACAGCACTGAGCCACTTCATGACGTATGCAAGTGTGACTTCTACAGATAGATAGATAGATAGATAGATAGATAGATAGATAGATAGATAGATAGATAGATAGATAGATAGATAGATAGATAGATAGATAGATAGATAGATAGATAGATAGATAGATAGATAGAAGATAGATAGATCACCACACAAGAAACATAAGGCTACATACTACCACACCTAAGCCAGCTGATGAAGAGGCTGTGCTGACACACACACAGACATGAACACACACGCCTAATGGTGTGATGATCTCTGTTGTCAAAAGTTAGCCAAGACTCTACAGCCATCTTCAAGGTACACTCAGCCGCTGTGCTCAGTGAAGAGTTTGTGGGATGGAAAAGTATTTAAGCTGGATTCACAGTGGGGATCTCCACAAAGCACACTCAGAAGACAGCAAAACCAAGCATTATACAGCTTTCTTTGAAGAGTGGGAAATACCAGTTGTTATGTTTCCCCAAAATAAGCAGCGCAGCACACTGTGGGTTTGTACCTTCAATTTTTCTCCTTGTACAAATAAAACTAAACATGGGGGGAAACGCAAACTCATAGCCATGCACGAGCACACAGGGAAACTCTTATAGATTCAGAGGCATTCTGTTGTAGTCATGTAAAAAGCCTCAGTGATTTATGGCACTTGCGCGCACATGCACACAGTGCACACACACAAGGCAAACCACTTCCTAAGCCGTTACCACTAAGTGGAGTGTAGCAGTCTGAGAGTTATGTTCTTCCTCTGACTGCTCTTCTCATAATTGTCGGCCGACTGCAGCCTCAGCCACAGAGCTACCTTGCTCAAGAGCCTCGGGGAAAACAACCTCACAGGTGGCTGGCTGGCCTGTAGCCAGAACAGAAAGCAGATATGAAACTAGTACCTGTGAAGGCGTCACACTCTAGTGCAAACCATACACACCAACACACACAAAAGGGAGGATAATTCCCTTGGCCACATGAAAGTGGGAGGCATTGGGCAGAGCGCCAGGCTGCACTACCTGGAGACAAAGGAGCAGCACCTCTCGGGGGGGAGGGGGGAAGGTTGATGTTCATCTGGGATTCAACATGCTGATGGATCCTGCCTGCAAGGAGCAGAGGTAGACTGAGCTTGGTGTGTTTTTGTGTGTACGCAGATGAATATATCTGAGCCTGCAAGCAATGTGTGCTCCCAGCGTGCTGCAGCTCCATAGCCTGTAATTAATCTCTCCGACATCAGGCATACCCCCAGAGGGGACAGATTTCTCTCTTCTGCAACTGATCTCCACCACATAGCGGGCCTGGGGATGTGTAGGCGGTCTGAGAGCTCTGCCCAGTCTACTCCAACAGGAGGAGACACACCTGAACACTGGGAGTTATGAGAAGTGGCACAACTCACCTGGGTTGGCAGGGTAGAAAGTGAAATGTAAGATTAGATTTGATTATCTACTAATTAAGTGTAATTAGCCCTTTAAGTAATGTTATGGCAAGTTTGATTTCCTCACCCATGAGAGCTATTTGTTGTGGCACAGTGGCTGTTTCTCAGCTGACCTAGTTAGTAGGCATCAGTTTTGTCAAAGACAAACGGAAATTCCACACGCTTGAAGTTTTTGTCTCCTAAAAATGCAGTCATTTAGGTTTTTCTCATTTTTAAAAGGCTTCCATGACCACCTCTTTGTGGTGTCCTGACTTTTGCTTAATTTCTAACAAACAATTTTAATTTTTGAGAATCACCAGAATTTGATCTGCAAAAGATAAAAAAGTGTGTGCCTTTAGAAAGTTTTTACAACATAATGAAAAAGTAAAAGCAAGTTTTTATGTTTTGTTCTTGAAATAAATTGAAATAAAAAGATCATGAAAACTCTGAAAAAAAAATTCATTCAGAATTACCCTTTATTTTTCTGTATTCATCCTCCCTTCTTCCCTGTTTAGTCTACCAGTCCCTATTGCAGAAAAACATCCCCAATGGATGAAGCTCCCATTGCCATGTTTGACTGTGTGGATACTCCTGGTTTCCTGGTTTCCTCCATATGGGGATTGTAGCAAACAGATTAAGTTTTATTTCAACAGATCAAAGGATGTTGTTTCTCTTTGTCTGAGAGACATTTGGGTGGTTTAGCAAACCCCCTGTGAGCTTTTTGTGCCTCATGAGATGTTTTTCCATTGCTCTGTATGGTTTGGCTCTGCTCAGCTCAACTCTGTTTCTTCATTTCCACTGTAGATTCAATCTCCACAGCATACAGTGACATACAGACAGGACACACAACTTCCATGTGTAGTGTAGGAAATGAGGCATGCAAGTGTGAATGGCTTTGCATAGAGGTGTTTGACATCTTCCAGAGTGAGTATAACAAAGGAAAGAGAAAAGAGCCATGTGTAATATCACTTTTTGACAGTGCTCATAGATTTATTTTTTGTTCACATCCGTATCTGTGTTTGTGTGTACGGACTTCAGCAGAACTGCAGAGATGCTGGCATTATGTCCATAGATTCCCTCTGAGAAGTCCATGGTCTCCAGTGTTTTAACATCACCTTTTCGTATGAACTCACTTTACAACACAATCTCATTGGCTATAATCAGCATGCCACTTTAGGCTCTTTGCATACATCATACACACATTTTCAGCTTTTAGAGTGTCATTTTGCATTAACTTGCCAAATGTTTGCATTAGGGTAAAAGTGCATGACAAAGTT
This sequence comes from Atherinomorus stipes, assembly GCA_023101725.1. Taxonomy (NCBI): domain Eukaryota; kingdom Metazoa; phylum Chordata; class Actinopteri; order Atheriniformes; family Atherinidae; genus Atherinomorus; species Atherinomorus stipes. Next base: position 390,834 of record JALJCO010006991.1, on the reverse strand, counting down.
TCATTCTTCTGTGGTATATATAACATAAAATAGGCAAAACTACAAAAATGCAAAATAGTAACACATCATGACCTGAAACGCAGTAACTTTTTATGATAGTAGGATATCACCTCAGATGAGATTGGATCAGAAAAGTCACAGTATGAGATGCAGAATCAAAAGAACCTGGGTTGAATAGCGTCAAGATGCTGGGCTATACCATATTATATATTTGGGGAGTAATAGCCCTGGGTTCGAGTCCCCAGTGTCCCAACAGAGGTAAACTACTGTTGGCTGAGCCTTCGTTCACTGCAACAGGACAATTTCCTGTTTCTGATGTATATCACTTTCATCTGTCCCATGTGAAAGGTCAATGTTGCATTTCATGACATCTTGCTTCCCTTTGTGTTTTTTCAAATACTGCTGCACTTTCTTTTTTGTTGCTGTGTTTTGCTCTTAAGGGCCACTGATAGCTTCTGTGTGGAAACTGTTTCCTGGTTGGGGGAGTGCAGATTATTATCCTTATATAAATTTTAACCTTTTCCAAGGAATGTATTTATTGCTACCTGTTTGACCTAAGCTTGTTGAGCAGCTGGATCTAGTCACTCAACATTTAAGCATAGTTTTTAGAAGTAAATCTGAACTTTTTGGAAAGCACCTTCCTTTCAATCACTGCAACTTTAACATTGTCATTTTTGCTGAGAAACAGTGAAAAAATTTTCTTGAACATTTGCTGTAGAATTTGAGTGAACTGCTTCACCCATAGACTGGAGGGAAGTCATCTAAGCAAGGTTAGTTTATTTATTTATCACATTTCATATATACTGTAGGACTATTCAAAGTGCTTGACATAAAACAATGACAGCATTATAGCGGGGAGCAAAAAGAAAAAAATAGATTAAAAAAAGTAAAAGAATTGATGCATGATTTAAATTTAAAAACCGAAGGCAGAACATACAGGGCCATGCAGATTTGAACTTTGGAATAAAAACTATTCAAATGCAGCTAAGAACAGGCAGGTCTTTAACCTGGATTTAAATAAACTGAGTTTTTTAGCTGATCTGAGGCTTTTTGGGAGTTTGTTCCAACTATTATGAGATCATCTGTCAGTCCTGTCATAAAATTTGGATGTACACCATGCCTTTGTGTTTTTATGCAAGCAGAGATATATTTTTCTTTCTGTAAATGGGGCTGTGTGGACTTGATTTATCTTGAGAGCAGAGGGGAGGAAAACCCCGTTTCTGTTTAGCCAACTGTGATTCCAAAATTCTTTCATTTGAAAATGATTACGGCTGCCCTGACACAATCCTGTCAGGTCTACAGTCTATACTCTTACACCTGACTACCTAGGAAAACACTGGAAGTAGAGCCTCCACCACTGTTGAGGTGGAACTTCAGTGCATGTGTAAGTAACTGGTGAGAATCAGACTATTTCATTGTATTCCTTTGTGTTGTATTGTACAACACTTTGGCCGGCTGTTATGTTGTTTTTACCCTAAAGTGTTTTAGGGTGTGTTCACACTCTGTTTGGTCCGCTTTAAATAGACCATGGTCTGCTTCCATGGATAGTCCGCTTCGTTTGGCACAGTCTGAACACCAACCGCACCCTGGTGTGCAACAAAGAAGCAGACTGGCCCGCCTGAATATCGGGGGTCTTAGTTCACTTGCAAACAGACTATTGGACTATCCAGGGCATAGACATCCAGCGCACCTCATGGAAGTGACATTTGTCGACCGCAATAAAGCATCAAAGCATCAAGAAGAAGAAGTAGAAGGAAGTGGGGTACATTAGCATGGAGGGAAAACAAAGTAAACAGTGAGTTTTCGAAGAAGCCAAGGTCAAGACAACAATGAAAAATAACTGGAAAATGTGTAGAAAGAGATGGAGTTGTCAAATAATAAGAAGCAGAAAGATTTCCACTTTAATTACAGAGTTTGATTTTCTTCTTCTTCTTGCTTTTTCATCATTGATCAGTGGTTGTATTAGGGGGCATCACTCCCTAGCGACCAGTTGTTTTAACTACGGTGGTTTAACCAGGTGGTTTGGTCCGCTTCAGTTACTGCAGTTTGATGGGAAACCGAAGCAAAAAAAGGTATGAAATTTTTCAGAAATTCTGCCCAATAGGACAGAGACCCTGGACTATCCTTGTGTAAATGTACCCTGAGAAAGAAAATGGTATGGTATGGCATTTTCTCAACAATGTCAAGGAAACATGGAAGGACTAGTGCATCTCTTGGCTGTGCAAACAACAGTGGAAAACTTTTAATTATGGTAAAAAGTGAATGAGAAGATCACAGACATTTACTTCATGAAGATTGCTGTTGTCTGTGTGTCTATCTGTGTGACACAGGTGGTTGATGCTGTTTGTACACTATTGTTAGTATTTCATAGGAATAGTAGACACAGAGTAGGAATGGCATGTCACAGCAGACGAAACACTATTGTTCCCAACAACAAAACCACAGTAAGTTTAGGTGTACACTCATCAATTGGACACTACTATCCATCTTACTGTACAGCTTAATGTGACACAACAGGTCAAATTTGTTATGCTAGTTAATGCTTCCGGACTATGAGACAGGGAGCTGTGGTGCTGCCAAAAATTGTTGACTAATTTGGGAGATATTGTGAATGTAGCTCTATTTGCTCTGATCAGAGCAACATTGTGACCGGAAAATAAAAATCATTTAGTCAGAAACAGATCACATACATGGTGTTCTGCAGCCTAAACTAGTTTTAGCTAAACTATGTCAAACATTTGACTAAATAGAAATTGAACAGCCTTTACAAAAGTTTTAAACTATATCTTTACCAACTTTTAATAATAACTTATAACCAGATAAGTGTTTTAGAAAAAAAGTAAAACAAAACCAAAGTGTTCAAATCCGCTTACTAATCACTCTTTTGTTGTGCTGGTATAGTAAATGAGATTTTTTCTTGTTACATAATATGAACAACACCACAAAAAGTGTTACGTTCTCAGAAACAGTGTCTCCAAGCCTCTCAATACAGTTGACTGGTACTTTACTGTAACTCCAATGAGGGCAGTGGTGGTGCTGCTTCTGCTAGTGCCAGATAATCCTGTGTTTATGTTTCCATGTGTGTACTGAAACATGCACAGTGTCACTCCACATCAGTACAAAGGACCTGTGATGTGAGGATTACCACACAGAAGCCACACGACGCTTTTGGTTTCATGCAGTGGGATGACGGCTGTACTGTCCTAATGATGTTGTCTGAGTACTGAGAGGTGGGGATATGTGGGGTGCACAGAGGAGGAGGGCAAGGAGGGTGGGGGGATGTTACTTATCTCTACTGCTCCCCAGCATTTCTCTTAATTAAAACTCGTATCTGTGTCTTTGAAGTTCGTAATGAGTCAGTTTGGTTACGCAGAGGAACCGGGCGAAAATAAGGCCAGAGCTGATATTTGTTTTTCTTATTTCTCCACCTTAGATTCCTCTCGGTATTGAGCACCTTTCCAGCATGGACATGGCTGTATACTATGGGAAGGGACAGATATTGTTGCAGATGTGTTGTAGAGTCTCACATTTTGTTATTTACATTTACATAAAAATAACCTAGAGAAGAGATGACATGAGAAATGGGCCTGATAAAGAGGAACTAGGGCTGCTCGTTTTTCATTATATGATGTGAATGGGTTTAATCTTATCACTGGCTGCTTCTCACAGCTTGTGCTGATCTCTCGCTCTCACTGCACACTCCTGCTTTCACAGGCCTTTCAGATTACAGTCAAATATTACAGCCCGTGACCAATCTCCAATTAACCAAATGTTGTAGGGGTATAGTATCACCCTTGGCTCCTTTCATGCTCCTTAAATGCCTTTTCAAGGGGCTTGAATATTCTTCACTTCTCTGCTATGGAATATCATTTTGTTAAAGCTTCGTTACTTTTCTGCAAGGCACCAATGGCAGCTTAACCTAAATAAATCAGTCTTCCTGTAATGTATTCCAAATCAGCTTGGATTTAATTGAACCCCAAAGTTGTATTCCAATCAAGTAAATTGCCACAGCATCCCAGTTTTGAAAGGCTGACCAAGGAATTTCAGTGTCTCTAATTTTCTTCGGAAACTACCAATCATAATCAGGCATTAAATGAGCTGATCTTGGTCAAGCACTGCGTGCAAATATGCTAGTTTACACAAATCTTCTTTTGTGTATTTTCCTTTACATCGGTGGTGGCTTCAACAAGAATTTTTTTAAATCATTCCTTTGTTGTGTTTATGTTTAACCCTTGAATCTACATGTTTTCAATCCATTAAAGCAATCAGTTAAGAAATTAGCAGGTAAAATGCTTTATCCATAATGTTTTAGTAAGACATTGTGATAAGAATAATTCAAAGAAAGCACCTCCAGTAATGACAAACAAAATCATTTCTGTCGATGAAGGTATTAAACATAGAGTTTCTCTCAATAAATATACTTACAATGTGTGAAGCAATGTTTGCAAACTAATTCAGTGAGTCTTTCTCAAAATGAGAAAAAAAAAGTTCTGACCCTTTTTATACTATTTTGTTTGTTTTTCTCAATCAAGTCTAACACCTGCCCTGTCACTTTGTCACTCACATAGGCTGTTTCCATAGCCTGTGCTGAGAAATTTCTCAAGCTATGAAGAATTTATGTTTTGTTGTTTCAAGAAACAAAAAGTAAAAGAGCAAGACTAATAAAAGATAAAAGAAATTCTGTCTGAAGAAAACAAGCTAATTTCTAACAGTCACTGATTATATAGGATTCATATCAAGTGAAGCACTGTTTCCCACCTTTTTCAGGCAGATTCCCCAAAATAGTTGAGTTGCCTGGAGGTCCCAACCATCAACCTGAGAACCATTTAGATATAGAACCAGATGATCTATACTGAAATTCATCCATCCATCCATTTTCTTTCCACTTATCGGAGGTTGGGTCGCGGGGCCAGATGCCTAAGCAGGGAAGCCCAGACATCCCTCTCCCCAGGCATATTCATCAGCTCATCCTAGGTGGATCTCAAGGTGTTCCTAGGCCAGCTGCTAAATGTAGTCCCTTCAGCATGTCCTGGGTCTTTCCCAGGAACGTAGGTTAATCAAGAGCTTCGCCTTACGGCTCAGCTCCTTCTTTGCCACAACAGACGGATGCAGAGTCCGCATCACTGCAGATGCCGCACCGATCCGTCTGCAAATCTCCCGCTCCATTCTTCCCTCACTCATGAACAAGACCCCTAGATACTTGAACTCCTTCACCTGGGGCAGGACCTCACCTCTGACTCGAAGAGTGCACTCAACCCTTTTCCGGCTGAGGACCATGGTCTTGGATTTGGAGGCGCTAATTCTCATCCCAAGCACTTTACACTCCGTTGCGAATTGTTCCAGCAAGAGTTAGAGATCACAGCCCGATGAAGCCACCGGGACCACATCATCTCCAAAAAGCGCAGACCCAATCCTGAGGCCACCAAACCAGATCACCTCAACACCTTGGATGCACCTAGAAATCCTGTCTATAAAGGTTATGAACCTTTACACCAAGATGGCCATAGGACTCCTTCTTCAGCTTGATGGCATCCATTACTGCCGGTGCCCACCAGCGAGTTTGGGGATTACCAATGCGACAGGCACAACAACATTACAGCCACAGCTCTGACTAGAAGCTTCAACAATAGAGGTGCGAAACACAGCCCACTTGGACTCAAAGTCCCCTGCCTCCCTCAGAACATGTCTGAAGCTCTCCAGGAGGTGGGAGTTGAAGCTCTCTCTGACAGGGGACTCTGCCAGACGTTCTCAGCAGACACTCACAACACATTTGGGCCTGCCAGGTCTGATCGGCATCCTCCCCTACCATCTAAGCCCACTCACCACCAGGTGGTGATCAGTTGACAGCTCACTACACGACAACATAGTCAATCATTGAGCTGCGGCCTAAGGTGTCCTGATGCCAGGTGTAGATGTGGAAACTCTTATGCCTGAACATGGTGTTCGTTATGGACAATCCATGATGTGCACAGAAATCAAACAACAGAACACCACTCGGATTCAGACCAGATGGGCCATTCTTCCCAATCTCGCCCCTCCAGGTCTCACTGTCATTGCCCACATGTGCATTGAAGTGCCCCAGCAGAACGATGGAGTCCCTGGAAGGAGCTCTTTCTAACACGCTGTCCAAGGACTCCAAAAAGGGTGAGTACTCTGAACTGCTGTTTGGTGCATAGGCACAGACAACAGTCAGGACCTGTCCCCCACCCGGAGACTGAGGGTGGCAACCCTTTCGTCCAATGGGTTAAACCCCAACACACATGCATCAAGCCAGGGGGCAATGACTATGCCTACCTTCAATTGGCGCCTCTCACCGAGAGCAACTCCAGAGTGGAACAAGGTCCAGTTCTTCTCAAGGATGCTGTTTTCAGAGCCCAGGCTGTGTGCTGAGGTGAGTCTAAATTTATCTAGTCGGAACTACTCAACCTCGCTCACCAGCACAGTCTCCTTTACTGCCGGAGGGGTGACATTCCACATCCCTAGAGCAAGCTTCTGCAGCTTAGGATTGGACTGCCAGGGTCATCCCCGCAGCTTCAGCCGCTGCACATCTGCACCTTACCCATATGGCCCCTCCAGCAGATGGTGAGTCCACAGGATCTTAATGCATGTTGTCTTAATAGGCCAAAAGCCTACTACCAATTAAGCATATCAGGTGATGTGCATCTCTGTAATGAGAAAGGGTGTAGTCTAATGACATCAACACCCTATATCAGGTGTATTAGGCAAACAGAATTATTAGGCAACTTAACAATAAACAAATATATACCCATTTCAATTATTTATTTTCACCAGGGAAACCAATATAACAGCTCAACATTCACAAATATACATTTCTGACATTCCAAAACAAAACGAAAACAAATCAGTTGCCAATATAGCCACCTTTCTTTGCAAGAACACTCAAAAGTCTGCCATCCATGGATCCTGTCAGTGATTTGATCTGTTCACGATCAACATTGCGTGCAGCAGCAACCAGACACCCTGACACTGTTCTCCCTCCTTGTAAATCTCACATTTGATGAGGGACCACAGGTTCTCTATGGGGTTCAGATCAGGTGAACAAGGAGGCCATGTCATTAGTTTTTCTTCTTTTAGACCCTTTCTTGCCAGCCACGCAGTGTAGTACTTGGATGCGTGTGATGGAGCATTGTCCTGTATGAAAATCATGTTTTTTCTTGAAGGATGCAGACTTCTTCTTGTACCACTGCTTGAAGAAGGTGTCTTCCAGAAACTGGCAGTAGGACTGGGAGTTGAGCTTGACTCCATCCTCAACCCGAAAAGGCCCCCACTCATCTTTGATGATACCAGCCCATACCATTACCCCACCTCCACCTTGCTGGCGTCTGAGTCGGACTGGAGCTCTCTGCCCTTTACCGATCCAGCCACGGGCCCATCCATCTGGCCCATCAAGACTCACTCTCATTTCATCAGTCCATAAAACCTTAGAAAAATCAGTCTTGAGATATTTCTTGGCCCAGTCTTGACATTTCAGCTTGTGTGTCTTGTTCAGTGGTGGTCGTTTTTCAGCCTTTCTTACCTTGGCCATGTCTCTGAGTATTGCACACCTTGTGCTTTTGGGCACTCCAGTGATGTTGCAGCTCTGAAATATGACAAAACTGCTGGCAAGTGGCATCTTGGCATCTGTACGCTTGACTTTTCTCAGTTCATGGGCATTTATTTTGCGCCTTGTTTTTCCACACGTTTCTTGTGACCCTGTTGACTATTTTGAATGAAACGCTTGATTGTTCGATGATCACGCTTCAGAGGCTTGGCAATTTTAAGAGCGCTGCATCCCTCTGCAAGATATCTCACTATTTTTGAGTTTTCAGAGCCTGTCAAGTCCCTCTTCTGACCCATTTTGCCAAAGGAAACGAAGTTGCCTAATAATTCTGTTTGCCTAATACACCTGATATGGGTGTTGATGTCATTAGACCACACCCTTTCTCATTACAGAGATGCACATCATCTGATATGCTTAATTGGTAGTAGGCTTTCGGCCAATACAGCTTGGAGTAAGACAACATACATAAAGAAGATGATGTGGTCAAAATACTCATTTGCCTAATAATTCTGCACTCCCTGTAGAATACAGGTGTACTTAGGTTTGATGAGAGCTACAAGTTTTATTTCTCCCTGCCAGTAGGTGGCGCACCAACATTCACTTACTAAATTTGCATTAGCAACATTACAAAACCGACTAACCATTAATTGGCATGAAGAAATGTTTAACTTGCATGTCCAGAAGGAAACCTCTACAGGACTTTTGAGCCCCTTTGCTACCTTCACACTCATTCAGCTTTGTTTTTTGTCTGCTTGAATTTGAGAAGTAAGTCACGGAAGATGTTATTTCTATACATAGCAAACATAGCAATCAAGCTAGCAATATTAAAATCAAAAAATCCCACGTTGGCATGGTAATTTATTTTTGGGGATCCATCAAAATTGATAAAACAATTGTTTATATTTTATTTAAAGATTTTTAGGTGAAATTATTTTTATGCTGCACCCCTTTTGATGTTCTAGATGTTCTGAGGATATGTTATTTTTTAAAAATTGTTTTGATGAAAAAGTTGTGGCTGTCACCTTTAAATTGCATCGTCTTTTTTAAACTGTTGGGTGATCAGTTTTACTGCAGCTTGTTTGCTAATCCAGTTTCCTGGTTTACTGAACAGCCTCTTCTAAAATCTTTTGCAAAAAAACTACACATTTTTAACACATCTAAAGCAAATTGAGTTTCTCACTGCATGGGGGTGGGGGGTAATAGTCATGGTATAGGAGAATAACCTGAGTGATAACCAGAACTTCCTTAGGAGAACACATCTGAATCTTTATAAATTCTGCAATTAATGATTAATGCTGCGTTCCATTTTCATCGGAACTGGGAAGTGGGAACTGGGGGGTGACGTCACACCCGACCAACTTGCGTTCCAGCTCACTGGTCGGAAAACCAGTTAGCAACCTAGCAAAACAACGTGTTTGCTAAGGCTATTGTTATTAGCCGTTGTTGGCACAGCTGGTGTTGTAGTTCACATATACGACATGAAAAATGTGAATTACACTACAGCAGCTTCCCCGTACATCTTTATAAACCAATACTACGTGTACGACTGATTTGTGCAACAAAATATAAGTAAGAAGTGTAAATAAATGTAACATTACAGAAGCTTCTAAAACTGCTAACACAGGCGCGGCCATCTTTAAATCTGAACTCGGAGCTGCGAGAGTTGTCCGACTTTCCGAGTGGGAAATCCGACTTCAGGGGGGCGTTCCAGTTGAAACTTCCTACTCGGAACTGGGAATTTCCGACTTCCGAGTTCAAATGGAACGCAGCATTAATCCTATTTGTCTCAGAATAACAAAAGAACACAAAAACATTTTTGATGTCGCAAATATTTCAGATGAGGTGATACAAAGATTAGAGATGGAGAGGTGAAAAGATCAATACTCAATTCAGTTCAATTCAATTTCAATTTAATTAACAACAATGTCATCTCAGGGCACTTCACAGACAAATAATTTTAAACCAATTTATAATATCCTAGCTAAGGAAACCAACAGATTGGATCAAATCATGACATCCATTCAATTCCCCATCCTGAGCAAGCATGGGGTGGTGAGCAACAGTGGAAAGGAAAAACCAGGAACCAGGACCCAGGAGACCAGCAGCCACCCAGGAGCACAGACCCCAGCCAGCCCACTGCAGAGACCACCACACATCCACCCAGATAGTGTCAAAAGGAGGCCCCAGCCAGGATGCCAAATGGTCATGAGGCAGAGGCACCCGGGGACCAGGGAAAAACTCTTTTTAACAGGATGGAAAAACCTCCTGCAGAACCTGGCTCAGGGAGGGCATACACTTAGCAGCAACCTGCAGTCTCCAGGGCTGCAGACCCATGCCTCCCCTTACCAAAAAGAAGTATTCCTTAAGTACATGTCATTAAGTATATTCAGGTATACTAAAGTATATCCCCAGAGTGTATTTTTATTTACCAAGTACACTGCTATCAGTGTAATACCAGTATACTAACAAATGTACCTCTTGGGACTAAATTTGCCCAATTTAAGTGTTTAAAAGTATACTTTTAAGTATACTTAAAGTAATCTCCTGGTATACCGAGTGTACTCGTACTAAAACTTCAAGCTTACTTTTACTTTTAGAAAGTACACTTTAAAGTATACTGAAAGTATACTTCTAGGTATACAGTTTGTTTACTCATACTAAAACTTTGAGCTTACTTTTACTCTTGCAAAGTACACTTTCAATATACTAAAAGCATTCTTCTACTGTATGTACACGGTTAGTTTTCTTTCAGTGATCCCCTCAGTGTCTTTTAATTCTAGAAAATATACCACCGTTGTCAATTCTTCTGCGTGAGAAATCGCCATTAGCTGTTTGATGGTCACTTGCAAATACTAGCTGACATTATTGAGGTAAACAGTTAACATCACTCAAGGACAGTACCAAATATCAGCATACTATGTTGATCTTTTACAAGGGTACTGAAGTGGTGACATACACATTTGAGTCATGGTGCAAAGAAGACCCAGTTGTGCCACAAGGCATCATGGGAAATAATGTAGATGAGGAAGCGTGGTCATCTCACAGCAGCTCCTGATGAATGGGTGGAGCGATATAGGGAGCTACTTCCGCACCATGGGGCCTAAGAGACGAAAAAATATGAATGGAAGTCAATGAGGAGAAAATAATTATCTTCTGGTCCCAGTCAGTCTCTGTCCTGGATTCCAGATAGGTTGGTTATGGATTTAAATGAAAATTTTTTGTGCAAAGAAAAAAATGAAATACCGCGAAGATTTTTTGATAATTTCGGGATTTATTTGAAGCCGCTTTGTGGACTACTCTTCTCGCCGCAAGTGATGCGACGGGCGTGAACGAGACTGGACATCGTTCCATTGGCGTAATGGAAAGCCTCAGCATTTCCTGACTTAAAACGGTCCTCACCTCTGTTCATGCTCTTCTTCCTGTTCTTGAAAAAAAAAAAAAGTAAAAAGTGGTGACTTCCTGGAGTAAAATCACAACGGTAGTGTATTTAGGCAGCTAGTGGTGCATGTCGGTTGCAACGAGAGCTGTAGTCCACACAGAGGCTTCAAGTAAATCCTGAAATAATCTAAAATCTTCGCTGTATTTTATTTTTTCTTTGCACGAAAAATTTTCATTTAAATCCACAACCAACACATCTGGAATCCAGGACAGAAAACGACTGGGACCAGAAGATAATTATTTTCTCCTCATTGACTTCCATTCATATTTTTTTGTCTCTTAGGTCCCATGGTGCGGAGAGGGGCATGACTTCGGCTCCCTATAAACTTTATCTGTCTCCATGATCACCAGGAAAAGTCCAAGAGAACCTAACTGCAGTTACGATGACCGATAAGGGTGCCGCCATACATCCAATCCATACAGGAAGTCTCATGCGGAAGTTGGTTAAATACAGCCAAGAGTAACTATCTGTGGCTTGCAAACAGATGTGCATAGTGTAGTCAGGTGGTTAGGGTTAGGAGAAGGGTCAGGGTTAGGGTTAGATTTTAGTAAGTTACATGTAAAAGAAACTTCTGATTGGGACTTCGGCTTGGATTGGATATACAGTATGGCGACGTACCGTGACTGCAGTTGGGTCCCTCTCGGAAAAGTCGCTAGATTTGTCGCTATGCGCTTTTTTGAAAATAAGTCACTACAGGGGTCTGAAAAGTCGCTAAATCAGCTTGTTACATACTCCATTAGAAGCAAGAACTTTGGTCTTGCCCGTGAGGCGGCAAGAAGAAGAAAAAAGTTTGTTTTCGTCAAGTCATTTCATACTCCACAAGAAGCTCTGCAGCTGGGCACACGCAGGGGGGGGGGGGCAACTGTGTTCACCCAGTGATTATACATTTACAATAAACTTTGTCCATGGCAGAACGGAGTTAAGCTCACGGTGGTGTCCGTGTATTTAAATGCCACGTGTGTAGTTTACATAAGAACTATTAGCTGTTTCTTAAAACTATTCGTTCAATGTCGCATCTGCAGAAATGTGGAGGTGACAGCTCTCTGCTTCAAGCGTCTGTTAAACCCCGCCCGCCTCAAATGTCCGACCAAACACACAATACTTCTTGGAGCTCCCCAAGAAGAAAGTTCTGCTCAGCCGAGGGGTCAAAAACAATCCTCAAACAGGCCCACGAGAACAAAATGACGTCATTTTGTTTTCGTAGCCTCGAGAAAAAGAAGAAAGTTCTTGCTTCTCGCGGAGTATGTAGCAGCCATAAGTTGGCAACAATGAAATAGACTTTTAGTAGACTTTAAAGTATACAGAAAGTAACCTTTTAGGTTTGCTATGAGTTTATTGGTAATACACTTATAGTCCACTGTTTAGTGTTTAAAAATACATTTTCAAATATACTCAAAATTGCCTTATTATACTTCTACTCCACCTTGAGTAAAATAACTGTTACAAAATTTATGTCAAAAATAGATTTATGTGTTTTATTTGACTCCACCAAATGGTCCAGTAACATTTAAACTTTTAGTATCAAAGAAACCAGTAGCCTATGTTTGAAAATGTACTATGAATGTACTACTATTAAAGCATATTGTTCAAAAGTTTAAATATAACTATAGGCTAAATATGTTAAACTTCTAGTATATTTATTAGTAAATGCCGAGTATACTTTAAGTATATTTCTGATAAGTACATAAATAGTAAACTGAATGTATACTGTCTTATTTAAAGTTTTAAATCAGTATACTTAAAGCATACTTGCATACACTACTTTTTGGTAAAGGTCTTCACCATAGACCGTTAATAGAGAGGGACAAACCTTCCGCTCACGTGACCCATTGGTTTCTTAAGGGCTAAAAGTGAAGCCAGTTGGGTGTGTCCCATCGTCGCCATCTTGCCGTGTCACGTGTGTCATCACTCCCAGAAAATACTAAAATGGGCAAAGGCAAGGCCGCTCCGAGCTGTGGGGCAAATGATTGACAGCTGATGTACTCTGGGCTAAACGCTAACTGAGCAAACTCGAAACTAACAGGAGCTGACCAAGATAAACCCCCTAAGCGGCAGGGTAAAGGTAAGACACGCTTAGACTTACTATTAGCTGACTAAAAACCGCCATTATGCTACTCTACTACAAACTGAGACCATACAGAGAGCAAGCAAGGAGCTAATTAGGAGCCATATGCCAGCAGGTTGGGCTTCCGGTCCGCATGTCAATCAAAAGGACGCCCTGAATTATGTGTAATTTCAAGATTAAATAACATCTAAACAGATTAGTCATAAAAAAATTCACCCCCCTCACAGTTGACATGAAGGTAAACTTGACCTATTAAACCTAAAATGATTTTTTGATCCAGGCTGTAAACATTTTTACATGCGAGTCTATGGGGATTTGCTATGTTTTGCAGCCAGCCCCCAGCAGCTCAAGGGAGAACTAAATAACCTCCTCCGGGTAGCCTCATACTTGGCCACCCGAGGTTGCCGCTTGCTTTCCACACACTCATGTTTGAGTAAAAAAAGAGTTGCTGTGTTCTGTTGTACGCGGCTGCACTTCAGGCTTGAAGAGGTTCGTGTTGAGCCTCTGCAGACCTATACAAGACGGTGATGGGGTCACCAACCTCACACAGACGCAGCGCGATTATGATCAGGGTAGATAACAGCATCGTAGTTCGAGAAACAAGTTTCCCTGAATTATTTCTTTCACCCATGACCTGAATTCAGTTAATAGTTAATAATTTAAAATTACATCAAAAGGAACATTAAATAGTAACGGAATTATTACTTTTCCAAGTAATTGGTTATTTTTATAAAGCTGTAACTCAGTTATTAACACCATTACTTTTTTGGAGAAGTAATTAGTAACTATGATTAATTACTTTTTAAAAGTAATGTTCCCAACACTGGTGTTGAAGCTATGTAATAAATTTCACTATGTGGTGGTAAAATCCTACCAGCGGGGGCGATACAGCCTAAAGACAGCAGAGAAAGCCGCCTGCGAGCTGCCGTCTTCCTGTCACAGCAGCTGAAAGAAGGCTCATATAAACATAAAGCGAGCATGGTGAAGTCTGGTGTGGGATCATTTTGCATTAGAAAATTACACTTCACATTGTAAATACTGCGACATGTTTTGTAAAAACAACTCAACAACAACTCCCATGATGTACCATTTAAAAAACGCTCATTCGACCGTGCTTAAAGGTAATGAATCCTCTGTTCAACCCACTGTTGCCTCAGTCTTAAGCCAGAGGAGCTGTGATGCAAAGCGGACAGACAAAACAACGGAGGGCATCTGTAAAATGATTAAAGTGGATGTGTTGCCCAGAAGTGTCATCAATGGGAAAGGTTTCCCAAGATTTGATGAATTTACACGAACCGGTCTATCAGTTTCCTTCACAACGCACCATTACCAGGCTCACTGAAACATGAGAAGCGAAAGCAGGAGCTGCTAAACCAGTTAGCCACAGCAGCTGGTGTTGCCATAACAACAGACTGTTGGACCGCTTTAACAGCAGAGAGCTATCTCACTATAACGTGCCATCACTGCCGACCTTCTAGCCAAGAAGATGATGAGGCTACAGAGCAGTGAGGAGTTAAAATAAATACGAATTTTTAGAAAAAAAATAACAACCTGCCTGTGGTATGTGTAATAATTTTTTAACATGCATTTCTTAATGATTTAATCGCTAATTGATTGTTAATTCTCCCGATGATCGATCAAAAAGATGTTCGCAAATGCCCATCCCTAGTGGAGAGGACAGGAAAGAGAGACCAACAGGCTCTGCAATGAACAACAGTATATGTATCCTTCGCATATGAAGGTGAAAGAGAGAAAATGCTCTTTACATGGGAAAACAAATCAAATACCTTTGTGTGATAGCTTTGTTTCATATTTGATTCATATTAGGGGAGAGTGGGGTAATGTGACAGTTTTTACATTTGCCCCCCTCTTGCCAAGATAAAATGATACATCAGTAAAATTTTCACATTTCCCATTAATTCAGGATGTTTTCTAGTTATGGAAATGATCAGAATGTTTTTAGGACAAAGGGTAATGAAAACATGATTGTTTTAAAAAAAGTGGTCTTGTGTCTCACTTTACTCCAGCCTCGGGGTAAAGTGAGACAAACATGAAAAATCTGTGGGGTAAAGTGAACCAGTTTGTGGGTAAGCTGATCCTCTTACATTTTCCACTCTAAAACTACCACAACAACCCATTTTTAACAATTACAGCTAGACTGACAAACACACATTCCAAAACTACTGTCAGAAAGGTAACAGAATCATGGGGATTGGTCAAATAAGCAAAATTTTCAAACACTTGAAATTTATCCAAAGGAGGACTTCCATGATGTCGACTAATCGACTAATTGTCAATTATCAAAATAGTAGGTGACTAATTTTATAATTGACTGATTGTTTATTGTTTATAAGCTTTGTTTTTGCTCTCAAAATTGCTGCTGTACCTTCTGCTGCCTCGTCTTTCTGTCTGCTCAGCTTCTAGAATTGTATATTTACATAAATGAACAGAAGCACTACCCAAAAAGGTTTGGACATGTTTTTCCACTAGATTTAATTAGAAAGTCTCCTAACTTTTCTGTAAATATGCTACAATTTCCGTACCATCCGATTAGTCAACTAATTACCAAAATAACTGGTGACTATTCGATATTCAAAATAATCGTTTGTAGCAGCCCATATCCAAAGTACTTTAAAAGTAAAAGAAATGCCACATAATATGATTCGAAATGTTTTAATTAACATTCAGAGTGTGGGGTCAGGAAAAGGGACAATCAGAACCAGCTTGCGCAGCCTCGGGGTCAGAATATAATAAAATGGGAACATCAGAACCTGATGGAAGAGCCTGGACTCTGGGCTTTTTATGACGTACAGTAAAAAATAAATCATAACGTAATATTACATTAAAACATGTGTAGGACTAAACTAAACTTGTGCTTCGTGCTTCAAGACAGTGTCCACTTTCTTTTGTCTCACTTTACCCCACCCCCAAAAAACAACATTTCTGGGAATTAAGGCTGATCATTGACCAGCATCAAGCACACGGTTTTACATGTTAGAGGTTCATCAACATGCTTGATATAAGTTTTTCTACCTGAATCACTTTGCTTTGACACAACAGCTGATAAAGCTCACAGCAAGAAAATTTACTTTTACATGCAAACATACTTAAAAAAGCACTAACACAACCTCTTCTTCCTCTCTCTAAAAATATACTAAATTACGTCATTTTGAGTAAATTATGGACGCTACCCACTCAGGACACTTAGATTACATTGGACGAGCAGTATGGAGGAATATTGACAAGTTTTTGTGGACTTTTAAGGACTTTGTTGGCTTGGGTCCCAGCGAACTCCATTATATGAAAGTTGGGGGGAAAAAGAGAAGCCTTCCTGATCGCCGGCTGCATTTGAGATATTAAAAAAGTGTTCCAGAGTCTTGCTCACCATGACGGTAAGTGGAAAATAAAGTTACATCATTCTGTGGGTGAACTATTCCTTTAAACATTCAGAGATCATTATCAGACCACAGATAGAAGTTTCATTTCCCGACAGTTGTGAGTTGACAGTCATTTCTGGCGTTACAGTTACACATCACAGTCAACTATCTACACACACAAGCTGATCCGTCCGTATATTTGTGATATTATCAGCCGTATGTGACAGTTGGAGGTCCTGTCTCTCTGTTCCCGAGAGATGGTCTCACCTGATTATTTAACCTTATAACTGTCTCTGACTCTTGGTGAACGGTCAAGGTGCATGTTTGTCATGTGGTAAGCTAGGGTTCAATACCAGTTGTGATTTCTTTTATGTTGCCATACGTTTCCCCTCAAAGCAGATAGGCTTTCCCTGTTATTGAAGCCTATCTAAATAGATTTTTCTTTCTTTCACTGGAGATGCAGGGCATTTGAGAAATGCGACGGTTATATTTCATCTTGATGCTGCTGACAAGAGCGCTCAAGTTAAATAAATAAAAAGGCTGCGATAAAAGTATAAGGCTCGAAACATCAGCCTTCGAGGTGGTGATCTAATGTTTTTTTCCTGATGAATTTTCTCTTTAAAAGCAGTTTTGATCATCTGTATCTCATATTCTGATTCTTCAACTGTCTTTGCAGCTAAATCATAGAATCAAGCAACATAGGTTTTTCAATAAGCCAAAAACAACAAATGGGAAATCTTCTAATTACCACAAAATTAGGCACACACACTTAACTGATGGAGCATTTATGGTGATTTTTATGCTGACACATTCTTTCATTTATTTTTGTGGTTTATTCTTGCGTTCAGGGCTGTTGATTAGATTGTTCTAAAAAGATCAGAAACAGGCCTGGGATGATAACAAATTTTGCTGGACGATATATTGTCCCACATATTATTGTCAATAAACGATATTATTGTCGACTTTACCGAGACCAAAATAACCACTTATGCAATGTTAATATACCATAATAATGCAACTGCATCCTTTCAAATGCAACAATTAAACTTTCACTTCACACTGGAATGTCCAGAATCAGAACTTTTAAATATCCTAAATAAACAAACAAATAACAAAGCCAAATGCTACACCGGAGCTGTAGCATTTGGCTTCTATCCTCCCTCGAAGCTCACCTGCTGCAGGTCTGTCTGTATGTGTGCTTGCGGCTCCGCCTCCTCCCAGAGATACAAAGATCCTGAATGACTGACAAGATGCTTCACTCCCTTCATTTAATTTTACTAAACCACAAACATGCCCAGATGCTAAGACCGATGCACAGAGTGAACCCTCTTGTCATCCAGCGTGTTTAGAGGGGAGAGAAACGTGGAAAACAAATACACGCATGCACACGGCGATATATCGAGGCCGGAAAAATTATTGACTTTACTTTCATTTATCGTGCGAAAAATGATTTATTGATTATCGTCCCAGGCCTAATCAGGAAAAAATTTTTCTGAGCTGTATATTATACATCTGACATTAAAACACATCTGAATTGTCTCTAGTGATAGGATGAATATTAGATATTTATTCTCCTTTCAGTCCAACAGTCACTTGTGAAAATTACTTTTTGAAAATTAAATGAAAATGCCAGTTTCCTTGCTGTTACATATAATCTCTCGTCTTCTCTGCCTGGTACTGGACAGGATGTATGCTGTTGAATTTCATCATTTCTTCACTGAAATAAACTCAGTGTAATACCGCACATAGTGTATGTGCAAATGGTACATAGACTCCAATCCCACCTGAAAGGGTCCATATCCTTAACGATCCCCTCACCTCAATTAACTACTATTCTGACAGTTAAACTTGTAAAAACTAAATAATGAACTTAATCATTAAAGGTGTAAAACAGAAGTAAATTTTAGGACACATGGAAGACAGTGAAACCAAATCCCAGCTGCAAGTTGAAATACATCCAAATTCTCTGAGGAGCTTTGTTTCTATGACCGATTCACTCCAAGTTTTCAAAGACATTGTTAAGAAAATCATAATCAATGCAGATCTTCTATCAAGTTTGAGGTCAGGCTGTGAGGCGGAAGATGGAAAGCTGATGAATTTATATCCAGCTTATATCAGACTTTCCATCTCTATTACAGATGCACACGGCCCGGGGCCTGGAAATTACCCTTCTGTGTCCAGAGGCAGAATTCATGGGAGCATTTTGAGAAAATGCATCTGCAAGGACACAGAAGTCCTCTTCAGGTCTAAACCTTTGATCTTTAAGAGACCCCCACCTTTCTTTTACCCCTTAGGTACTGGCATCAGTGTAATTGAAGATCATTACTAACCCACAATACAACCCTCTCAGTGACTGTCTCCATAATGGAAATGAATTGTGTGGCACAGAGCAGCACACAACAGCAGAAAATGGAAGCCAAGAGGTAGAAGGAGCAAAGGGACGTATTCCAAATTGAAATGAAGTGGAAATATCCTGTCCGTGGTGCCATTGGTTAGCCAAGGAGCCGAAACGAGCAAGATTACTGGCTTACATTTGTAGCTCCTCAGTGTTTTTGTTTTGTTTCACTGAAGTGGGGTGGTATTGGGGTGGGGGTGTGTGTGTGTGGCGTGCATGTGTGTTGGGGGGGTGCACTTCAAAAGAATTTGTAACAAACCTAATTCATCTGAAGCGTAGGATGAGCTGGTAAGAAAGATGAAAGATGAAAGTGAGTTGGCATGGAAACAGAAAGCACATCAGTGCTCGCTGGCACACAAAAGGGCTGCCTGTGTTGCATGTTGCATTTCTGCGGGAAAGGATCCAGAGAGGCTTTAAGTGCTATCATGACCTTACAAACAAAATTAGCCAATTATGACTAACTAGGGTGCTCAATTTCCACTTTTTATTAGACCGTGTTTATCATGTTTTTCTCCATTTTTTTTAAACACAGGCTTAGAATTAGGAGCATAGAATCCATATTTTGGTTACACACCTCTGAGTATATATATATTTTTCTTCACACTTGTTATGTTGGAGTGTTGCTGATCAGCATAAGAGCAAATCCAAGATTTCCAGAATATGTAAAGCTCATTCTACAGTATCTTTGTTTTGCACTTCTGTCAACCTCTGGCTGGCCTCATCTCTTTTGATCATATCACACATGCAGGTTATGTATTAATTGGAAAGCAGTTAGAGTCCATATATCTTTCTTGTCTCCTTTCATTTGATCTTGGTGAGGGGATTTCCTCGCATATCAAATGCACAGACCTCCAGTGCTGCTTTTCCTGCCACCAAACACACACACACACACACATAAAAAAAATCACACGTATGTGCATGCATATGCTTTTAAAAACAATAAGAAAGTGAACTTAATAAGAGAGAACAGTGCAGATCTCAGAGAGAAAGTTTTTCTGCAAACTACAGCAACACTCAGAACAAACACAAGTAAGATTAAAAAAAACAAAACAAAAAGGAAAACATTAAAGCAGACAGTCATTTCCAGAAAAGCAAACATTGCACAAGACTGTTGCCCCCAAACTTTTGTGGTCAGAACATTTGAGACAAAGAGTGCCTCTAAACAGGTAAACCGCCAGGACACAGTGTTTACCTTTTTATGTTCTCTTGGTGCGGAGGAGTTTGATCTTTTCCTCCTGTATATCCTGCAGTGTCACAAACACAATACAGTGTCTCACAGCTTCAAAGACCCATCGGTGACAGGTTCAGGGGGGAAAGATCAAATATTCATTTCTAAGACACAGAATGGAAATTTAAATGAAATACTGTGAAAATAGAAAAATAACAGCTTGTGTCTGCTATGACAGGGACCCACGAGAGAGGAAAAACCTTTAGGCTCTCCTTTTTTGTTGCGTTTTAGTTTAGAATATTGTTCAGCACTCTGACAATCCCTGTCCTATTCTTAAATGTGCTTGCACAGGGTTTTTAACTCAGAATGAGTTGTTTTTGACAAGAGGAAATAATAACAGGGAAACTGCAAGACTGATTTTAATTATTGCTTCCATCTAAAACCATTTTTCAGTCCATTACGAAACCTCTGGGTCTCTCACTCCTCTCGAGTGCCAAGTCTGTGCGCAAAAGATCGCAGGCTTGTTTTGCCTTTAATTAAAACTTTCCAGTTTGTTGCTTGTTATGGCACCAAATATTCTCATCATATCATCACATTAACTGGCAATCCTCTCTCGGCTCACTTTTTTGCTTGCTGCACACCATCAACAAAATATCCCTCTGGGCTTCCACGCCCCTCCCAGAAAGAAGCTAATTGAAATAAACTGCATTAATATGACACACTGTACGTCCTTACAAGCAAAAAAGAACATTACTCTCTAATGCCCTCATGTTTATGATTGTAGGGGATATTGATTCCAGCACTTGAAAAAGATGTGCATTTTATCATATCGTCCAAACAGTCCTCTCATGGTTGCTTGTTTACAGCTCAAAAACATCTAAATCATAAACACAGACGGCAAACATATGGGTGCATAAAATTCCCACAGCAATTTGAATATCATCCCGAGCAAATAGTCCTTTTTACCCCTTTTTATGTGCATGCAGAGGGAGCAACTTAATCTCTTCTCCTCTTAGAGGCACTCTGGGTTGTCAACTGAAATCTGGGCAAGCTTGGGACCACTTGTAAACTGGGTGCTTCATCAATATGACAACGATCACAATGGGTCTGACCTTGTGAAGCCTCTAAAGCCAAACTTCACAGTGGGAAGAGGAGCTCCCTCTACTTCTGTCGAGTGTGTGAAGAGGTGGAGGGCTTTAGTGGATTATAGTGATCCCTGCATGGCTGGCTTAAGGAAATGGGAGCATCTGCACAAAAGGTCTGCATCTAAAGCAAATCTTTCACCATCATTGTTTTCCTGTTTTCACTTTTTGTAGATTTTGAAACTGGGGGGGAATTCTGGCAACAGGTATGCTAAAGATATTTCACACAGTTTTTTAAAAAGAAAAACAAACAGTGCAGAAACATCACAACTTGAATTTATCTCTTCTTTTCCCCAAAGTTGAATCAGAATATGCCTTTTCCAAACTTACATTTTTGTGTACGTACAGATGCATCTTAAATTTGAGGGGGTGCTGCAGCAGCAGTGGGGAAAACGGAAGGGGGTACCAGCCGGCACATGTTGAAAGGCATGGCTGCTCTTTAATGTGGCTCCAGCTCGGGAGACTTGGGCCTAATGAGGTGCTGTGGAGCTCTGCTGTTCCATCTCCCATCGCCTACACACCAACAGCCCACATACTGCCACAGAAGCAACATTCAGGATCATTAAGGAGATGCACCCAAATTCCTCAAGGGACACTGTAGAGAAGGGGGGTGGTGGTGGGGGCAAAATAAAAAAACATAACAGCCCTTCAGATTGGCACACACGAGTCTGAGTGAGATAAGAACTATGCTCTGGATGCCAGCAGCTGCATCCCTCAACTAACACTCACACATACACACACACACACACACACACACACATCGAGTAGATACTGTACTTTGACCAGCACTCAGTCAGCAGAGCAAGGCTATCACCCCACATTCAGCTGAGAAGAAGAGACTAGGCAGGATGCTGCATGTGTTTTATCCGAAAAAATCATTCATGCATCACTTTAATGTAAAACCCTCTTACCTTCATTATTTAAAATGTTTTTTCTTTCCTGTAGAACATTAGCTTATCTGAATGACTGACAACAAACTGAAAGCAGTGTGTGGGGTTAACAAACATATTTACTGTCTCACAGTATTACAGTAAGACCTACTGTATTAGTTCAGATGGATGAAAAGCAGGTTATTAAATCTAATATGAAATCGAGCTATTGTTTAATAACCAAGTCTCTATTCTTTTTTTATAAAGTTTTTAAAATGTTTTCCTACTAATTTGAAGCCAAAGTCATCTGTATGCATACCTTTCATTGTTCAACATACACGTTTGCTGACATACAGAGATGTAGATGAAAAGGCCCCAAGTCCAAAGAGTTGGCAAGCAGGTTTTGTTATAAATGTTTTTACTTCTACATTTCAAATTATTTCTTTCCAGGATGATATCAACCCAGACACATATGCATTTCTTAAGTTTACAATCTTGCTGCATCAATATATCTTTTTTTGAATATTTTCCAAACAAAGACCTGATAATTCAAGACCCCTAACATTCATTTAGTGCTGACAATTTGCTCTGATATGGGCCTTTTCCATTGCAGCTGCACACGGCACGGTACAGCACAGTACAGCACCACACGCTAAAGATGACCAGGACGGCTTTTGTTTCCACACAGGAGAAATACTGTAGTAGTCTACCACCTGGAAGTGGGCAGAGTAGACACGGTCGAGACTGCTGTGACGTCACTGCTGTGCCACACGGTGGGCAATAAAGTAAAAACAATGGAGGCATTGGACGATGTTGAGGTGTTACTGCTGTTGTTGTTTTCTCTGTGGCTCTAACTCACTGCTTACAGAGCCAGATATTTTTAGAGGAGGCGAGGCGAAACACGTGTGACGCATATGACGACAACTTCCTTTGGCCAATCAGTGGAGAGTCATCAGGTACGTCACGTTTTGTGTAGGTTCAGCACAGTTAGAGCTAGCTCTGAAATGGGTACGAAAAATCGTAAGGGCTCGTAACGGGTTTTCCTAGAGGAAACACAAATAAAGCGTGCCGTGTGTGGAAGGGTTACGAAAATGGGCAGTGGAAAAGGCCCAATAGACTGAATCACTAGAGAACCGGATCACATGCAGTGATGTGGTATGGCATCTGAATTTTGAGTGAGCATAAGAGCATTTTATCACAAAAACACACACTTGACTCCATCAGGGCGAAAAAAAAATTCATTTTGCTAAAATTCAAATATTTTTAATTTTGAAAACATAAAAAGCTACAATGCTAACACAACTTTTTATTTATTTTTTATTTTAACAGAAATAATTGACAGATATTTTTAGTGCCGTGAGACATTTGGTGTGGAGCACACAAAAATGAAAGAAATACTTGTGAAAGCACAAATCCATTTCCTTGCATCATTTAATATCCAGCAAATGATGATTGCACCATTTGACGAGCTAAGACTCAGCAGTACATCATAACTTAAAAATATCTTGATAACAACAGCAGTTCCAACATCAAAGTGAAGCAGTGGAAATAGTCAAACTTCCTGTGTAGGAAATATTGGTGCAGTTTTATTAATCAAGAGTGTGCCTTTATGCGTATGCCTGTACATGCATGTGATGCTACTGCTGCTGTGTGACAGTGGAACACGGCCCAACGAACGGGATGAATAATCCCCAACACCATCAAAGGCTCCTCAACTGGGGAGCTCAGGCCATGACAGCGGCACATACAGCGAATCTCCCAGCCTGTCTCATACCCCCTGGGGACAGCAGAGGCCGAGGAGAAAGGGGAGAGAAATGGAGAAATGGGGGGAAATGACGGGAGAAGAGGAGGCAAAGAAGCCAAGAGGGGAAATTGAAAAAGGGAGAGAAAGCTAAAAGTAGAAGAGAGATGGTGGTTGAGGGGAAGAGATAAAGTGAACTGCATTAAGTTTGACTACATTTAAGAGCTACTGCTTTGGGTGACTGAGACAAGGAGACTGTCAACATACACATGCACCATTTAGTTATTCTTTTGATTCAATATCTGGCAATTAAACTCTCCCCCCACCCTCTTTTTTCTTTCTTATATTCATATATTGGCTGTTGACATAATAACAGCATTAATATTAATAACTTAGGGCACTGACTTATCTAAACATACAGCAAAACTAAACATGCAGAATCGTCTGTATTGCAGAAGAACTCATGATTGTCTGTGTCGGGACTTAGAGACCACAAAGGCCATATACCCCCCAAAATGCAGTGACATTTGTAAATGAGGGGGTGATGAGACCTACTTATAGAAGAATTTAAATTGTAGGAAAATTATACAGTAAAAGCAAATAGCCAGGATTCTTTTTTTAAATCAGTATTTGTTTACTTTGGTCTAGGATAATCTTGCATTGTATGGCGTAAATCACTGCTGCACACGCTTAAACTTCATTGATGATGAGAAAACTTCACAGGGTTTGCCATGAGTGGGCCCCTCTTTGTCAAAGTGGACAGGCCCCCTACAAGTGTCATGGTCTGTGAGTTTTTTTGGTCTTGTTTTGTTTTTCATCTGATTCTTCTCTTGTTTCCTGCTTTCGTTTCTAGGTTTGTCCCCCTCTGTGTTCTGTTCATTTAAAGGTGAGGTGGATAATGTTTTCCAGGAGCATTTTTTTTTTACAATATTGCTTAAAATCCCCTTCACACCCCAAATAACCAAGTAGTTGAATGCTCTAAAGGCCCATTTACGCTCCCTTCCGTACATAAATAGGGAGATCCGTTTCAAACGTCGCCATACATCACGGCCCTCCTACTGTCATGCATCTTTTACCTCGCCATGGCTGTTAAGCCAGTTTGTCCACTGTTGCTGAGTTCAGACTTCATTTCCCATCAGGGTACTGTATTTTTTATTTTTGTAAGGCAAACTTTGAAACTGATCTTACCTGTCAGCAAGGCAAGATGAGTTTTGAAATTTTGTACCACAACAACAACAAAAAACACCTTAATTGTTAAGCTGAAGATTAAATTAACATTATCAATGTAGACTTCACTTCTGCTATAAAGTTGTCCATCTTCTGCATTAACTGATGGATCCACTGAGCCTGAAAATGCACCAAAAATGGCAGGATACGGACAAAACTGTCTGTCTGTCTGCATTTTTTTCTCCCTCTATTTTCTTTCTTTTCTTTTGTGGTACATCTTGACTTTTTACTTCTTCCTGATCCTGGCAATCCAATCACCAAAAGGAAGCATGATATATTAATATATATACAGCAGGGACAAAAATATTGAACACGTCCTCATTTTTCCCAGAAAATATACTTCTAGTAGAGCTATTGTCATGAATTTTTCACCAGATCTTAGCAGCAACCCAAGTAATGCACACATACAAAGAAATCCTAACATTTATGTCTATAAATTATGTGTAATATACTATTGAAATGACAGGGAATAAGTATTGAATACGCTTACTGAAATTTATTTAATACTTAGTGCAAAAACCTTTGTTGGTGATTCCAGCCTCTAGATGCCTCCTGCATGGAGAAAGCAATTCAAAATCAAATTAACTTTATTTATCTTGCACTTTTCATGCATAAAAACAAGTGCTTCACATAATAGAACAACCAGTGGAGTACGTTGCTCAGGTGTGATTTTAGTCCATTCTTCCACACAAACTGCCATCAAATCTTCAAGGTTCCGGGGGTCTCTTCTGTGAACTCGGATCTTCAGTTCTTTCCAGAAATTTTCAAGTGGAGTAATGGTCTGGGCCATTCTAGCAGCTTTTTTTTTTCTTTTTTCTTTACCAGTTGCGTTTCCTTGGCTGTGTGCTTGGGATGGTTGTCTTGCTGAAAGATCCAGCTTCTTTTCATCTTCAGCAGCTGCAGATGGCAGCAGAATCTGATCTAGAATGTCTCTACGTTTCTCCATTCATTCTTCCTTCAACGATATGAAGTCCTCCAGTACCACATGCTGAAAAACAGCCCCCGCCACGATGTTCCACCTCCAAACTTCACTGTTGTTGTTTTACAGCTTTGTAAAAAGAACTACTTGGAAAAGTAGTTATTCCGTTACTTTTGAATATTCCAATGGGCTCAACTTTAATCTCTATGTTGAATTATTCATGATAAAGTGGATATTAGAGCTCACTAATGAATGAAATGGAAACGTATCAAACGTTTTTGCTCATAGCATAACGTCACATGCAGTTTTTATTGTTAGCTGCTGACTGCAGCCGGTGCATATAAATTTGTCTCCCATCACCATTTCTGATTGGCCAGCAAGTCAGGAATGCGGGGCTCAGGATTGTCCCTCTCAGAAGTTGCAGACTTTTGTGCATAAAGCTGCAAGTTGCACCTGCTTTTCAGACATACTAAAATAGCTGCAAAAAACCAGCAATGCAATGCGTCTCACAGTTGATAAATCACCTTGCGAGTGCTTAATTAATATATTTACATTTTCTCCTCCCATTACAAGCAAAAGTGCGTGTAAACGCCCCATATTGCATATTCATCGCAGAAAAAGTACTAAATGGATAAGAGGCGCTATTTTGCACGTTTTAAAGACCAAACCCTTTTAGCATGTTGCTTTTACAGTAGATCAGTTTGTACATTTTTTTGCGTGTGGAGCAAGATAGCTCATGTTTTTATACACGCAAACCTTTTATAGATCCGGCCCTAAGTGGATGTTTTGTTTTTGTTTTTTCCCCCAACGTGTAAATTATATTTATTTCCAATACTGTATATAAGCACATTAATCCAAACAGGCAATCAGGTCACAATTATAATTTGTATGATCAAAAACACCTGTGACAGGAAAGTGGGAGAAAGAGCTGCAGATAAAAGGCCAAGAACAGTAAAGAATACGAATATTTGCTCAGGTTTGGTTGTTGGAAGCAGAGGTGGGAGGAGGAGGTTGCCAAACCCAAACGCTGCGCATGTGTGAGGTGCATGCTGGGATTTATATCTGACCAAGAATGCACAAGCCTCCTCTTATGCATGCTCGATAAATGGAAATGGAACATGTCTTGGACATGACTCCACGAGCACGCAAGTACGCACAAGTACGCGTATTGAGAAACGGCCCAGCTGCTTTCTTGGCTTTTTGTCCCTCATTTCTTTATGTGTTCAATACTTATTCCCTGTGTCATTTTACAAAATTACACATAACTTAATTTATGGACAAAAATGTTAGGATTTCTTTGTATGTGTGCATTACTTGAATTGTTGCTGACATCTGGTGAAAATTTCATGTCAATAGCTCCACTAGAAATATATTTTCTGAGAAAAATTTGGACATTGTCAATACTTTTTTGCCCCACTGTATGTATAATGTGTGTGTGTGTGTGCGTGTGTGTGTGTGTGTGTATGTATATATATATATATATATATATATATATATATTTTTTTTTTACAAGTATGGAGATGAGTAAGTAATGAGAGTGACCTCATTAGGAGCCAAATAATTGTAATTTGATCAAGAAATTGGTTATTCTATTAACTGAAGTTTCCACTCAAAAACAGTTTGTATTTCTCACTCTTGACAAATACACAGATATCAAAAGCTTTGCTCTTTATAAAAGAGAGTATTTTGTTGCAACCTCAGGAGTTGGATCAGAATGGGATATGAGATGTTTGAAGGATGTATCAGTGCCTTGGACTTTTTAAAATTTTCCTTAAGCTGGTCCTTGGCAATTTCAATTTCAATATGTGAAATTTTGTGTGAATAGAAAATTATTCTTCAGAAATTTTGAGTGCAGCTACTCTCCTACTTTGAATCTTTGAAAGTGTGTAATGCATCCACATTTAAAGGTAATGAAAGTGGAAATAGCACAAATAACAGTTAAGGTCTGCAAACTGAAAAGAGGCAGTAAGACCGAATAATTTCTGCATCCACTGTGCATTTTGTTTTATAATGCATAGTCTTTGTGTCCTCATATGTGCAATGATCATCGCTTTCCTTTTCCTGTTTCTGTAAAGTTGACATTCTCTCCTCTCCTCTTGGCATCAGAGCGTCAGTGGTCTGTCTGACAGGGAAATACAGTAGATCACAGCTGGCTTGATGCCCACAGATAGAGCAGCTCCCCAGCGTCCTCACACTACTGCCTCAGATCCCGGGCCAATTCTCCTGCCCCGCCTCAAAGGTCAACCTTGGCTGTTCTCTACAGCCTTGCTCTCCATCCCATGAGCTTATGCCCATCCCATCACTCCTGGCATAGAGAACTCCTGCCTTTCCCTGCCAGCTTTTTACACACACCAAAGAGGATGCAATGCAGTGTTTTTGTTAGGAGATGGACATGTAATTAACCTTGGACTGTGGGTGTTTTTACTTTGTGTTAAGGCTTCCAGAAAATTATGGGGGCAGGTTAGAAAATAATCAAGGATGTTAGCAGCGTGAGTGGGGGTTTAAAATAAGGAAAAGCCATCCATTAACCTTTGAGGCTCACAGGCTGCTCACTCAGCCTGGTATCCTGGATGGATCACACATCCTGAATAAAAAAAAAAACAGGCTAAACTTATGGTTCATACTTTGATTTGCAGTAATTGTGAAACTTTTTTTTTTTTCTCTTTTACATGTCCTGTCCATCATAGTAGCAGAATGGGGATCTGACTGCTGTGTTGTGCCAGGCAGATTTGCTTTGCCAAGAGGAGCCTTAAGGTATAAGGCTCCTCTTGATGTACAAATATTGTGCTTTATTTATTTACTTATTCATTTTTTCTTTGTACTGTAATTATTTTATTATTGAATTATATTATTGCTGGACATGACAAGAGGGAAAATAGAGTGAAAAAGAAAGAGAGAAAAGAGAGCTGATAGAAAAAGAGAGAGCTGCTGCACCTGTAAGAAAACAAAACCTGTAACATCTTCAACAGAAACAAAGCTGACAATCATTAAGACCTCTGATAGACAGACAAGCTGGAACAGACAATAATAACCACAAAACCAGACACTGACCGCACAGAGGAAGGAACAGCTGTAGTTAGTGGTGATGTCACCACATGACATCACAGTGATATCATCATCAAGCAGGTTAGGAAGTGTGGGAACAAGATGTTAGATGGAAGAATGAGGAGTGATCGGTGACGAGAGATTGTGTGAATGTGACCAAGCCCCCACGAAAATCAGAGGCAGGCCTGGGGGGCACCAGGACCCAGGAGACCAGCAGCCACCCTGGAGCACAGACCCCAGCCAGCCCACCCCAGAGACCACCACACATCCACCCAGATAGTGTCAAAGAGAGGCCCCAGCCAAGGCGCCAAGTGGTCGTGAGGCAGAGGCACCCGGGGACCAGGGACAGTTGTCGGCCCTGCCAGGCGCTGGCCCCCCAGAGGCAGGCTGTACCCTAGGATCAGGGCCCCAGGAGACTGGGGGCCCGACACAACGCCCCGGAGGGCCAGGCCCTCCCCCCCCAAGCAGCCGCCCAGTGTGGGTAAGATTGGCCTGAAGCCCCAGCCAGACCCCCCACCCCTTCACACACGCCCCCAGCCATACACAGACAACCATCCACATTCCCACCCCAGATACCCTGACCCCATTACACGCCTACACCATCCTCCACCCTCTCCCAACAACCCCCAGCCCCCTACACATACACACACACACCCTCCCCATGCACAATCACACCTGAACATATGTACGCACACACCCACAAACACCCACATCCCACACACTCTGTCATATGTATGCACTCACACCCGCACATGCACACACACATATCCCGGGCTGGGCCCCAGTTCCAAGGACCCCCACCAGGCCCCAAGCCATCCACCCGCAACCTAGCCCCCCCCCCCCCCCCCCGGAATCGTCTAAGCTGCTTCCTGTTTCCTCTATGATGGTTTTATACTATGGAATTTTTTTTTTTTTTTTTTAAGAAACTTCATCAGCTGTCTTAGGATATGCTTCAAAAAATGTTTACATGTATACCATAAACGCAATAGGAAATTTCTAGATGTAAAAAAATTATGGGTGATATTAAAGTGTATTTGCAGGGATTATATGATTGTTTTGACTGGAGGAACTAGTCGAGTTGCTGCACCTTAAATGTAGCCCAGGGCATATTGATGTTCATACTACAAAAAAATGTGTTCTACATTTCTTGGTGTGGTCGTAGAATGTCTAAATTTTGGCTTCATTGTGTGCTAAGGGCATTTACACTACAATGTCTGTGACATTGCAATAAAATAATCAGTTTATTTGGTTTCCCCTAAAACAGTGTGAGGGAGTTTGCTCTCTGCTGTCTTGTTTTTACTATAAACCTTCCCTCTTGAGAAGTTTAATGACTCATAATATAGACTAGAGTACAGACCTTTTCAAAGGCATGCAGGCAAGTTAAAACAAGAAAAACTTTTTAAAAATGAAAATGAGATGTACAAAAAACAATATAATTCAGAAAATAGTTTTAAAATGTAAAAGTCAGCAGTTAGTAATTAGGCTCATCTCATTTCTTATATTTCAATCAATTTTTTTTGACGCCTGCTAAGGCTGGGTATTACCACAAATTTCCTGAATCGATTAAACTCAATTCGATTTGATTAATTAACAGATGTTTTTGTAACAACACATTTTTTGAATGAATGTTAAAGACTTTCTCAGATAACTATTTGCATAAAAGACTCAGTCAGTTTACATGACCACTAAAATTAAATACAGTATCTGGGAGTGATTTACAAAACTGTAATGATCTGATGTGTCTGTCTACATTTACAGGTCAGTTTGTCCTCCAGGTTCACAGCCAGAAATGTTGCGATAAAAAGCACTTGGGACAGAAAGAATGTAAACTTTTTTAATGTCCTGATGAAGACCGTTTCATTCATAAATTTTGTTAAAGTACCAGTGGCATGAAATTCCCGGCGACTTTTGGTCCCTTTTTAGTCAGACTCTAAGTATCTGAATACTGTATGAAAGGATTGTTCACCGTAACTCAGCCTTGTCATAGAATAGCAGGCGCTACGAGTTAGCGCTACTGTTAGCACTGCCGTACAATGACCAACCCCTACCAAAAAGAAGTATTCCTTAAGTACATGTCATTAAGTATACTCAAGTATACTAAAGTTTATCCTCCAAGTGTACTTTTATTTACCAAGTACACTGCTATCAGTGTACTACCAGTATACTAACAAGTGTACTTCTTGGGACTAAATTGGCCCAATTTAAGTATTTAAAAGTATACTTTTAAGTACACTTGAAGTAATCTTCTGGTATACTGTGAGTGTACTCGTACTAAAACTTCAAGCTCACTTTTACTTTTAGAAAGTACACTTTAAAGTATACTGTAAGTATATTTCTAGGTATACTGTTAGTTTACTCATATTAAAACTAAGCTTACTTTTACTTTTGGAAAGTACACTTTTAAGTGTACTAAAAGTATTCTCTGTATACTGTTAGTTTTCTAGCAGTAAATCTCTCAATGCCCTTTTAATGCAAGAAAATAAACCGCCACTGCCAACTCCCCAGCGACAAAAGTCACCAGCAGCCGCTAAGTGACGCCATCGATGCAGCCAGTCAGCATCTCGCACAAGCAATACCATTTAATGGCTGACTACATTGGTCTTTTACAAGGGTACTGAAGGGGTAACATACACATTTCAGTCATGGTGCAAAGAAGACCCAGTTGTGCCACCAGGCATCATGGGAAATAATGTAGATGAGGGGGCGTGGTCAAGAAGAAGAAAAAAAAGTTCTTTTTCGTCAAGTCACTTCATACTCCACAAGAAGGACTGCGTTCACCCAGTGATTATACATTTACAATAAACTTCGTCCGTGGCAGGATGGAGTTGAGCACGCGGTGGTGTGCGTGTATTTAAATGCCACGTGTGTAGTTTACATTTTTTGTACTTTCTCACCACCTCTATCAGATGTTTATTAAAACTATCTGTTCAGCGTCGGGTCTGCAGAGATGTGGAGCTGACAGCTCTCTGCTTCTCAAGCGTCTGTTTTAACCCCCGCCCGCCTCAAATGTCCGTCCAAACACACAATGCTTCTCTGAGCTCCCCGAGAAGAAAGTTCTGCTCAGCTGAGGGGTCAAGAACAAGCCGCAAGCCGTCCTCACACAGGTCCGCGAGAACAAAATGACGTAATTTTGTTCTCATGGCCTCGAGAACAAGAAGAAAGTTGGTGGAGTATGTAGCAGCCTTAAGTTGGCAACAATGAAGTAGACTTTTAAGTATACAGAAAGTAACCTTTTAGGTTTGCTATGACTTTACTGATAATACACTTATAGTCCACTGTTTAGTGTTTAAAAATACATTTTCAAATATACTCAAAATTGCCTTAGTATACTTCTACTCCACCTTGAGTAAAATAAATATTATAAAATTTATGTCAGAAATAGATTCAGGTGTTTTATTTGACTTCACCGAATGGTCCAGTAACATTTGAACTCTCAGTATCAAAGAAACCAGTATGTTTGAAAATGTACTATGAATGTACTACTATTAAAGTATATTTTATTAGTAAATGCCAAGTAAACTTTAAGTATATTTCTAATAAGTACATAAGACAGTATACTTTCAGTTTACTATTTATTTAAAGTATACTTAAAGTATACTTGCATACACTACTTTTTGGTAAGGGTAAGTATAGGTTAAATATGTTAAACTTCTAGTATATTTATTAGTAAATGCCAAGTAAAATTTGTTAAGTATATTTCTTATAAGTACATAAATAGTAAACTGAAAGTATACTGTCTTATTTAAAGTTTAAAAATAGTATACTAAAAACATACTTGCATATACTACTTTTTGGTAAGGGAATGTTCGGTGAGCTCCAGAACAGATAGACTATATATAGGGGTTAGACAATGAAACTGAAACACCTGTCATTTTAGTATGGGAGGTTTCATGGCTAAATTAGACCAGCCTGGTGGCAAATATTCATTAATTGCACATTGCACCAGTAAGAGCAGAGTGTGAAGGTTCAATTAGCAGGGTAAAAAGCACAGTTTTGCTCAAAACATTGCAATGTATACAACATTGTATCAGAGTTCAAAAGAGGACAAATTGTTGGTGCATGTCTTGCTGGCGCATCTGTGACCAAGACAAGTCTTTGTGATGTATCAAGAGCCACAGTATCCAGGGTAATGTCAGCATACCACCAAGAAGGACGAACCACATCCAACAGGATTAACTGTGGACGCAAGAGGAAGCTGTCTGAACGGGATGTTCGGGTGCTAACCCGGATTGTATCCAAAAAACGTAAAACCACAGCTGCCCAAATCACGGCATTCGCTTGGCCCAGGACTTGTGCTAGATGGGCCAAATACTACTGAACCATTCTGGAGGACCATGTGCATCCAAAGGTTCAAACATTGTATCCTGAAGGCGGTGCAGTGTATCAGGATGACAATGCACAAATACACACAGCAAGACCGATGAAAGATTGGTTTGATGAACATGAAAGTGAAGTTGAACATCTCCCATGGCCTGCAAAGTCACCAGATCTAAATATTATTGAGCCACTTTGGAGAGTTTTGGAGGAGCGAGTCAAGAAATGTTTTCCTCCACCAGCATCACGTAGTGACCTGGCCACTATCCTGCAAGAAGTATGGCTTAAAATCCCTCTGACCACTGTTCAGGACTTGTATATGTCATTTCCAAGACGAATTGTCGCTGTATTGGCCGCAAAAGGAGGCCCCACACCACAATTATTGTGGTCTAAAACCAAGTGTTTCAGTTTCATTGTCTAACCCCTGTATATATATATATATATATATATATATATATATATATATATATATATATATATATATTACAGTCTAGCTGTTCTGGAGCCATCTTTTATGTTTGCCACTGTTTTGATTTTACATGATTTTACATGTAAATCAATAAGCCAACTGCGACTGTATCATCTCCTGACATTGTGTCATAGAGAGGCCAAAATGCTAACGGATAGTGAGCTTTGGCTTTTCAACATCGGATGTTTACATAAGTCTGATTGACTTCTAACTGCACAGAACTACCTATTTTGTTTTGTTGTATTGTTCTATTGCTAATTAACTTGAAGTTAAGGTCGTGTCATCAGCACTTGAAAGGTAACTATGCTTAGTGTTTGCAAACACAGTATTCAGACTCAGAGCCTGTACTATGAAGCATAGCCCAGCAGTATTATTAATTCATTAGTTAGGTAACTTGAAGGTTCAATTGCAGATTAACTTAAGCTTCAAATCTTTGAAACCTTTTGAGCAGGTTAGGCTTTGACTAACTGGTTTGAATCACTTTTATGTGCTTTATGTGGCTCAGAAAGCATTTAACTTTGCCAGAGTTGCATCTGACAGAATAAGACTGGGGTCAACTTTTGACCAGGAACGTAGCATTAGTGTTACCTGTACATTGCTGAGCTATTGCACCATGACTGCGTGTTTGTATTCACACCACCAACCTTTCTGCTACAGCTCAGTAACAGTCTGCAGAGTTGCCTTAGTTTAGATTCTTAAAATCACGTCAATCAAAAATCAATCAAAATTATGTTCTAAAGCACAAACATGTCAGCATTTTCTCATTGCATTGGTAGTGAAATCCTCACTCTGTGATAGAAAACTGAATGTGGATTGTCTTATTTTTCTCATCTTCATCACCTAAAGGTTTCAAACCAAAAGTAATGCAGTATAAGCAGAAGGAAGTGGCTCTGCAGAGAAAGACAGTATATCACTACACATTTTTAATGTGTCATAAGACATAATAGATTCCTTTTAACATAAGTCCAAATGTTTAAGAATACCCTGCTCAGTCTGCCTTTAAATACCCCTCTGTCTGAATGATCATGAATATATTCATTAGAATATTTTCTGTGCTATGTTTAGACATAAATATACATAACCCATCAAAATTCTATCTACAGTTTCTTTTCATCTTTTTTCACTCAGATGCCCATTAAATGTTTAAGAACAGCTAAATTCACATTTACACTATCATAAATCTCAGATAGTACCTTCAGTATAGACACTTCACATCACATGCCCTCTAAGCTTTCCCTCCCCCAATACGCCAGTTCTCTGACATTGTTCATAGCAATTACATAAAGCTGTAGCCAATGTTAGGCAGCATCTATTCACATGCAGATGCTGCTAAATCCTCTTCTTGTTTTGTTTTGGGGATGGCTCATTTTGCTGTGATTCCCCACTCCCACAGCTCCCTCTCCTCCTGTTTATGTGTTTCCCCTTTTGCCAAGAAAAGGAGGTTAAGCCCGAACACGGAGGGTACAGAAATGTTAATTAGCGATGTGATCTATATAATGAATCTACTTCAGTGTATAGGTGAGAACATGTCATTGTCGGCAAGAGGCTTGATTTTATATAGTATTGCTTGCATCTGATTTCATATCTGTTCTCTACTACAATGCCAGCAACAACAGGCCTGATATTTGAAAAAAAAAAAAAAAAACCCTCCTTCTCATTTCTGCCATGGCATCTTTAAATAAAGACTCACAGCTGCCCTATCAGCAGGGACTCCCTTTCATCATGCTGTATCCATTGCTCACCATTTTTGTTCTTTCATCAGCCTCACAATAAGTGAGGGATCCTGGCGACATTACGCAACGAGCTGAAACACTATTACCTCATTGTCACATTTTAGCATTATGGTGAAGGCGGGTACAGTATCTTCCAACCCCACAATCCAAAAAATTCAAGTGTCCCCTCTCATGTGTGAGACTCACTGTGACTTCCTTCCCCTGCCAGACAATCAAGTCACACTGTGGCTGGCTGGCCATCTCTAATTATTTCATGCCCCTTGGTTCTGCATGTACAGGACGACGCGGTATAGTGTTGGAGAAGAATGAGGCTGATTGACAGCCAGCCCCCATCCCACAGGAGCTCATTAGGCTTCCTGACTAAAAGCTAGTGGGCACGCTCATGCTGCTCTTGCCTTCTTCTTCCTCTGGTCCTCCTTTTAGTCCTACATTCGGTAAGTTGGAAAAAGAAATGCCTGAACTCAGCTGCAAGCAGAGAGTGAACTTACTGTGCTCTTATCTCATCTGATCTGAAGATCAGCTCACAGTAAAAGTTTCTTTTCTTTTTTGTCTTGCTTTCATTTCGAGTTTCTTTTTTTCTGTGAGGGTTTCTCTGCTCATCCCAGCCCCTATAACTCTTTTGCATTTTGGTTTTAGAGTGTTCTCCCTCTTGCTTGCTGTCTCTAGTGTTCTCTTTCTATTTCTCTTTGGCCCTCTTTTCTTCCCCTCTCCCGGGGTGATACAAGGCAGTAGTGCGGGTTCTAAGAAGCCCTTGAAGTGTTGGGTCCTCTGAGAATACTTTAAAAGGCCATTTCATCATGTTCATGAAGCAGCACTTGAGACCAAGCTCAAATATGACTTATGTGAAACTAGCATAACTCCCTGGAAAGTTTTGTTGCACCCTTTACAGTTATATACCACTTTTCTGGGCTGTGGAGATCTTCTCATGGTGCCTGTTTGTAGTCTTGCAGTTGGTTTTCTTCAGATCTTCATGTCTTAGTTCAAGGAAAAAGAAAAATGAGTTACAGGATGCTTTCTGACATCAAACTGTAGGCTACAAACACTAAAAGTACACACAAGAACTACAGAGACTGTGGGATTGCAAGGGCACCTAATTTTAGATATTCAATGTCCAGATATCACAAGGATGTGTGATGTTCCAGTTCACAAAGCCTGATGACGGAAGCTGAAGCAGAAGGATGCATGCATTCTCTCTAGTTTCGGAAACTGGGAAGTTGGATTTGCTCCACACAGATTTGCTTCACTAACCACCCTTTATCAAACACTAACACTCATGCATGTAGGGATGAGCACACGTGTACACTAACATAATCACAAGAGAAATCAAGCTAAACCTAAACGTGTGAGTATATTCATGGCAAACTGTCATGCCATCTGACAGTATGTAAAGATTAAAGTGTTTGCAGCTGAACGGTGGGGTAAAAACGCAGTGAATAGTGAGTGATATATAATTATGTAAAATTGGATATTTAAGGATATTTAAGTTGTGACCATGTTCAAAGACAGTCACTGCTTGCTGTGGGTAGATTGTGGAGGCAGCTCAGGAAGTGTTAGTCTCAACAAACAGCTCCTTTTACCTCAACCATGCCATGTATGCATCATCTACGCGCTTCAGACCCAGTCTATTTAATGTCAACATTTCTACATATGTCTATGTTGTAAATGCTCATATCTCATTTGTTTTGTCAAGAATGTGAAGTTGTCAGACTGTGTCGTGTGTAGGGATGAACACAGCTGTGCAGCTGTTCCTGCTGCTCTGGTTACCTTTTGTTTTGTTTGGTGCAATGGATGAGAAAAGAGATGGAGAGGGGAAAGTACAGAAGAACGGATTTTTGGAGGAGAAATTAAATCGCAAAGCCAAGTGAGAGTATTTGGAGACGAAAGAGTTTTTGGACAAGTCTATACACTGAATTGGATAACTGACCTTGAGGCAGTAACTTGTGGTCACATTCTTGCACATTGTCCCAAGTTGTTGTGACATACATTAATATTTCCTGTGAGCTACATTTTCAAATATGAACTGATTTAAGGTTTTTTAACCTTAAATTTTTTATTGGTGACTAAAAAAAAAAAAATGCTGCAATGAGATTATTTAGTGGTAGGTAAGTTTGAAGCACTAAAACTCAAATTGTCCTTTTTATTTCAAAATAAATTTTGTTTTTCTTTTGAGGCAAAGGCGTTTGATTTAGCTACATTTGTAGCTAAATGTAGCTACAAATGTAGCTAAATCTGTGTGATTTAGCTACATTTGTAGCTAAATCACACAGAGAAGTGTTGAATCTTACTCTTTGCGATCAAATGATCACCTGCGGCTCTCTGTTCCATTTGCCCATACAGAATTTGGAAAAAGGGCTTTTGCTTATGCTGCTCCTTCTACATGGAACAGTTAGCAAAAAGACTGTAAATTATCTGAACTTATTTCTTTGAATGCTTTTAGGTCTAGACTAGGTGCACTTGAAATTGCCTCCTCGATTTGTAACTTTTAATTATTGTTATTGTATATTTTGTATAATGTTTTGTAACTTGTAACTGCTGCCTCTTGGCCAGGACTCCCTTGGAAAAGAGGTTTTTAATCTCAATGAGACTTTCCTGGAAAAAATAAAGGTTAAATAAATTTTTTTAAAAACATAACCTTTAAAGCAATACTAAATAAGTTTCTGACCTTAAAACTCTGTGCTTCTGACTC
This sequence comes from Atherinomorus stipes, assembly GCA_023101725.1. Lineage (NCBI taxonomy): Eukaryota > Metazoa > Chordata > Actinopteri > Atheriniformes > Atherinidae > Atherinomorus > Atherinomorus stipes. The sequence goes on along the minus strand of JALJCO010006991.1, from coordinate 352,684 downwards.
ATTTTGATTTCACATTGGCATTCATGATTTACTACATCGCATCACACACCAGCATTTAAATATTCACACACTTTTAGTGGTTATTTTGGATGTGCACCGTGACTGATTCAGCAAAGAAATGCCAACAGAGGTAGGGAGGAAAAGAAAAGAGAAAGTGACAGAGAAAGGGAGATTAGACAGGAGTTAACATCGGACTGACTTTTACTGACTGGAAAGAGATCAGTGAAGAGACAGGATGAAAGTTGGCTGTGAAGTAAAACTTTGTTCAAAAATCTGTTCAGTGGTGCTGCTTCAAGTACTGTATCTGGTGTAACTGTACTGCTAATATTTATGCCAATTAACCATTTCAGAGAACACAACAAAACCCAAATTATAAAGGAACAAGATTTCACAAACATGACATTTTACTACAAACTTTTTGTTTTGTATGTTATTGTTACTATGTGTTTTGTTTCATTTGCTGGAATATTAATGTAAAAATGTGTTAAAATATGAAACATTTGGGGCTGGTGCAGCAATTATGCTGGAGATGAGCTTCCTCCAGGTTGTACCATATGAGCCATTTTATAGTGGATGTAATAAGGTCTATAATAATAATAATAATAATAATAATAATAATGTGATCGGTAAATATTAGACCCCATGTTGGAGTATATTCTAAGCTCTCTGTTGCTGTGTCTTTGCAAAATTGATTTACAAAGTGTCCACTGACTGAAATTTCCCCTGAAACTTTGTTCCTTTCAGATAAATTTAAACGCACCTCTAGCCCTGCTGGTGTGTTCAATATCTCAGCATCACTCTTTGTAAATTAATTGCAGATTTTTATGTCCTCATTGTTCCTTTACAGTTTAAATACACACCGTAAGTTTTTCTAATTTCTAATTTCACATTTAGAAAAGAGGCATTTTTGTGATGAAAGCAGCACAATAATCTTCGTTTGTTGTTATTCTGAGGTTTGTTCCAGCCCTGTAGTGGAGGTGGCCATGCTGCAGCTAGACTGTCTTGGTTACTTTTGCTTGTCTTGTATACATAATTCCCCCTGCATCATGGCTACCCTAAAAATCCTGAGCAGAAAATCAATTAAAATCAATCAAAATATAGTATTCTATCTTTTTTTTTTTAAAAAAGGTTTTCAATCTATGATGTGCTAAACATCAGCAAAAACAACAGCAAACTCCACTGACTTGTTCAAACCAAAAATAGACAGTTGTGCAACTCCAAACTCCGAGTTTCCAGGTGTCCTTGTACCCATTTTAGCCACAGTTTGCATTATGTTGTCAGACGTCATTTCATCATAAGGGGGAAAACAATGACAAACGAAGCCACGGTAGCTAGCACCTATATTTTAATTCAGGAGGATGGATATTCGCAAATGGCTGAATAAGAAACTTCACCGTCGGCATCCCTGCTGCCTGGCAACAGCAACAGAAGTGCCGGAGAAGCCGAGGAGCACTCCTCCAGGTGCGCATGCTTTTCAGACGTCAAAAAAAAAAAAAAAAAAAAAAAAAAAACCCAGCAAGGCAATGCATCTCAAGGTTGATAAATCGCTTTGCAAGTGCTAAATTAGAATATTTGCATTTTCTCCTCCCATTACACAAGGAATTTCATGTAATACCCCATATTGCATATTTATTGCAGCAGCAGCACTAAATGGTTAAGAGGAGCTATTTACCACGTTTGAAAGAGGGAACCCTTTTTGCACGCTGTTTGTAGATCAGTTTGTACATTTTTGTGTGCGCAATGAGATAGCTCACGTTTTTATACACGCAAACCTTTGACAGATCTGGCCCTGAATGCGTTAGTCTTTAGAACAAACTTACAACCAGCAAGACACAAGTCTGTTGTCTGCATTTAGTTTAAATTGTAGCCCAACAAAGAAGTTCTCAAAAAATCCCAACTTTTCCGTCTGTCTGAGCAAAAACTCTTTTGAAGGATAGTTTAATTACTGAATTAATTCATCACTGCCACACACAGACCCCACCCGCCACACCCACACACGCTGAATTCATATTGACCATAAGCTGTTTGCTGTGTCTGTCTTCCAGTTACTTTTCAAAACATCTGAGCAAGTTCCCATTGGAGCTCGTGCAATACAGTGCCATCAATTCTACTTGTAGCACCAAGACTTATAAGGCTCAACCGCTTGTCGTGGGATTGGGGGTAAATGCAACGCTGTTTGAGGAAATGTTGATGATGAAGTCATGCATTTTCATCTGCGATTAACATTATTTATGACATTATTTGGCCTGGGCTTAGCAGTAAGAAATTAATGATGGATTTTAGAAGGCCATAAACACAGTCTTTATTTGGTGCCAAGCCAGTGGTTAAATATAAATTAAGAAGAAAGCAGAAGATCAATGGGCTTTCTATCATTCTTAAATCCCTATTGCTTTATGTTTTGTTTGATGTCTCAAGTGAAGAGCACATTCACGCTAAAATCAAAGACCTGCCAACTTAGTTGCAGTAAGAACAGATAATATCATGGTGCGGGACTCTGGGTGTATGGGTTAATTTCTAAGCCTTTAGGAAATTGTTGTTTCCACAGGGAGGTTTACTTGGGATTGAATTTGACTCTGTTAGTAGCAGCTTGCTGACCAGAATAGTACTACTTACCGACAGTCTCTGCTGAAGAATGAAGAGGGTAATTTGCCAAACATTACCTGCAAGCCCTTTTGAGAGAATCATTAATATATATATGTGTGTGTGTGTATATATATATATATATATATATATATATATATATATATATATATATATATATATATATATATATATATATATATATATATATATATATATATACATATATATATATATATATATATATATATATATATGCCCCTTTAAGAGCAAAAAACACACAAAATGCTTTACAGTCGGAGCAATAGACAAAGAGTAGGAGAATAGGAAATAAAGCAAATTCACTTGATGGTGAATTTGACCTAGTCTGTTAAAAAAAAAAAAAAAGAAAACCCTTCCACCACTGACTTGGTGGAATAACATAAAGTTTTATGTGTCAGGACTTAGTAAAATCATCTGGTGCCAGGGATTAAAATTAGTTGAATATAAACTCAGATGAATAACAGCATATAGCACATTGCACTTTCATTATTAGTTTGATCAAAATACAACCAAAGTGAGTGGGTGAAAAAACTAAGTGTGTCTCATGATTTAATCGCTTGTAAAAACCACCTGTAGCAGCAATAACTTGAAGTAATTGTTTTTTTTCTGAAGTCTTTCTGAAGTTATCAGTCTCTGTCATCATTGTGGAGGAATTTTGGCCCATTCTTCTTTACAACAATATTCGGTTCGTTGAGGTTTGCTGGCATTTGTTTATGTACAGCTACTTTACATATCCTGCAGCAGCATCTAAGAAAGGTTGCAGTCTGGACTTTTCATTTTCAGACAATCTTTTAAAGATTTCCAAGTGTGTTAATAGTTCAAATTTTCCTTTCTTATTACCTAATTTCAGCCAAGCTTTATCCGCCAGATAGGTGGTCTCCCATTTGACTTTATAATATTTCGTATAGAGGATACCAATGGCTGAGAACAGTCCAGGTCCTGTGGCTGCAAAAGAAATCCATTGACCCCCGTTTCCACCAAGTCAGTGGTGGAAGGGTTTTCTTTTCTTTTCTTTTTTTTTTTTAAATAAAGACTAGGTCAATAACTCATATCTTTACCTCCTTTGACCTTCTTTTGCAAGAATTTAACAGGGTAAGTAGCAAGTAGCTGCTGCAACATAGCAGAGTTGAATGGTCAGTCTTCACCTGTGAGCAACAACTTAAATAAATTATGTTCATCAGTGCACACAGCTCAAATAGAGATCTTTTAGAGATATTTTCTTTCCTTTTAGACTGACAGAGCAGAGGGCTACAGCACTCTTATGACCACTGACAGCAGACATTGAAATGGTTCTGATCTAACTACTCCCTACTCCTGTATACTTACTTGTAAGCCACTTTAAATTAAAGCATCTGTTCAGTCACCATAAATACATAAATAATAAACACACATTGAAGTTGTGTATCTTGTCTTTCGGACATGCTCTGCGTAGAAAAGGTGAAAAGGTGAAAAGGTACTTTCTGTATGGAAACAAAGGAGATAAAAGACATACTGAGTTGTAGTGTGCTGTAGCGTACTGAACAAGCACCGTAACTGTACTATAAGAACCTTATAAGGGCTGGGACAATCCCCAATTAAATCGTATATCTGCAATTGGAAGATTGCCAGTCAATATGCTGTTTATCAAGGCAATTTTGAACAAAACAAAAACCAGCGCTCTGCTGTGCATTTAGAGATGTTTCTGGAGGAAACACATGACTGTTAGAGAAGCCCTGTTTACAAACAGACCTGCAATCCACATTCTCTCTCTTCAGTGCAGGTACACTGTCAGCAGCCCTGTGACGGTGACAGGGAGCATCTTTTCGATTCAAACCGATGCAGCCAGTTTGCTTATGCTTTGGGGTCATTCAGCAGAGTAGGCTAATTGCAAATAAATATTGTTTTAATGTGTAACTACTGAAATGTTTACACAAGGGCTTTCATAAAGAGAGTTAGTGCAGTCTAGCCTGGATGGAAGGTAAAATATTAAAGAATTATACAGTTACATAGTATATTATTGGTATTACTAGTAATATATACATATACAATACATGTAATAAGTATAATAGTACTTATTACAAAGCCACGTCACAGGATTTTCAGCTCACACATAAAATCAAATTCAGATTATTCATGCAGCCATGCTGACTGGCAGCGATCAACATAAGACCCCGCCCCCTTGCCAATTTAATCGTGTATTGGCAATCTTGAGCAATGACGATCTACAATTAGAAATTTAGAGGCAATTGCACAGCCCTAGACCTTATACCACTTTCTAGTTTGATGAGCAGCAACAACTGCTATACCTGTTAACTCCTCACTCCAGTGAAGTTTTACTTTTCCACACAGCTTCTGAGTTTTGGATTTTGTCTTTGTTTTCAGGGGTGTAATGTGTCATATGTTGTAAGGACCAAATTATTAATAATTATTATTTCATGTTATCATAAATTATCATAGAATTGAATGGGAGTGTATTTCCTTTTTGAGATGGCTGTACTTGAACTTATAGCAGCATTAACCTGGTGTTTCCCGTAGTTCCAGTGAATTGCCTGTTCACTCACACACTATTTAGCAGGTACAGCCAACACAGACAGTAGATTCACGAAGGGATAAGAGTAAACAGCTGTTGACATATCCAAACACTTTTTGGATGTTACACTACAAGTGCTTGGTTTTCATAATTAATTCTGCTACATATCCAAACATAAGAACATCTGCTTCTTCTTTGAAGCCACAGACATCACAACATAGCTGCAGTGGCTGAAGGTTGTACACTCCCCAGACAGAAGTTGATTCTTTTCATTCCCACCATAGAGGTTTAGAAAGTTTTTAATCTGCATTTGGTGGGTGTTGATTTAGAGCCCTGGAGCTTGGAAAGGCATCTAGTGATGCCAGACAAAGCACTGCACGTGGTTGCTGGCAATTTTTTTTTTTTTTTGGGGGGGGGGGGGGGGGGGGGGGGGGGGGGGGGGGGGGGTAAATTATTTTCTGAAACTTAATTCTAATTTCTGCTTATTTCAGCTTTGAATATTGCTTTCATATTTAAACTTTGTCCATGTGATTGTAGACCATATTACATGTTACAACCTAGATCTACTTTGCTGTGGATCATGGACAATGTAACAAGGACATTCTGTGGTGGATAAATTGTAGTGGCAAAGTAGGGACACAGGATTCACAGTATAGCTCTTGCCAAAACCAATATAAAATAATTTTAGATTTTAGTTGCTTAGATGCTGAATTAAATATGTCCATCATAAGTCCCCTTACTGAGAAGCTCTTAAATTGGCCTGTCTGTCAGGATTTGTTTCTGATTCTCCAAACTAAGAGCTATCTGACCGCTGTGTGCTGCAGGTGAGACACTGACTGTTATTAAATGCTTCACACTATCCCTCTTCAAAATGTACAGTAGATGAGCAGTTTAAGCAGACAGCAGTGTTGGCTGTCTCTCCCAGTGCAACGAATGTTGTATAGTTTTAGCATGCTAACGTGCCAGATTTACTGTTCCTCTGGGTCCCATTCCCCACTTCTCACAATTTCTCATTCTGCCTGTCCTGCATGAGCACCCCCTGTAGTGGAAGGGTTGGAATAGAAATTGGTCCAAATTACTATGTATATTTCTTATTTACCAGAACCAGAATTATGTACAAAAGCCTAATCTTTTTTAAGCACACAGAATTTCTGCCTAGTTAGTAGCAAGCTTTATATTTTGTGAATTAAAAAGAATGATAAAAAAAGAGATATATCGACTTTAGATGGCCCAGTTCAAATTTTACAGTAATTGTGTCTTTTATCCTGTGATTCAGTGCATCAGTTTGTTAATAAGCATAACTTTTCAATTGCTCACCTTTGTAAATATATGTAGAGTATACAGTATATTCATGACCAGATGCTTTCCTGTAAGCACCCTCCAAAGGTTATTATTTGTTTTCATTTACTATAAATAAAGGGGTATATTCTGTAAATAAAATATTTTTCTTGTTTAGGAACATGACTTTGGCATATGTACCTAATTAATTAACCTGTTGTGCAAACTCAGTATATTAGTGCGTCTAACCTGTGTTAGTTTGCAGTTGCACTGATGCATGTGTGTGTCTTACACTACTTTACAACAGGGGCTGCATGGTGGCGTGGTGAACAGCACCGCAGCCTCACAGTAAGAAGGTTGCTAGTTCAAGTCCCAGCTGGGGAGGGAGCTCAAACAATTCCAACAATGGCCTTCTTCTCCTAGTTTGCATGTTCTCACCATGTATGTATGGGTTCTCTCCAGGTACTCTGGCTTCCTCCCACCATCCAAAGACATGCATGTCAGGTTAATTGGTCACTCTAAATCAGGGCTGTCCAATTTGGGGCCTGGGAGCCAAAGTTGGTGCACGAGCTATTATTTTTGGCCAGTTGTTGTTCTTTTCAAAATTATGATTTTCCAAGCTATGTGAAAAGTTCTTTGATATTTATTTATTGTTGCACTTCCCCTCCTGGCCACAAATGACCATTGCATTACATTGTTGGCAGGGTAGTGTTGTTTTTCTTTTATCAACTCATATCTGGAAGCCTATGATCAGAGAATAAGTGAGAAGATGCTGAAGTCAAATGTCAGAGATAGCTCGTAATAGGTAGTGGTACACCGACAGGAGAAAGTAGTTTTACTCTGGACAATTATGCTATAGGCTAAACATATTGAATTTCATACACTGCAACATGAATTTCTAAGTTTTGGCTCGCGACCATCCACCCAGAGTCATTTTTGGCCCTGGAATGTAAAGAATTTGGACACCCCTGCTCTAAATTGTCCCTAGGTATGAATGTGAGCGTGTGTGGTTGTCTGTCTCTGTGTTGGCCCTGTGATAGCCTGGCGACCTGTCCAGGGTGTCCCCTGCCTCTCGCCTGATAATAGCTGGAATAGGCTCTAGCAACCCCCGCGACCCTGAACTGGATAAGCGGTACAGAAAATGACTGACTACATTGCAAAAGTTCGTAAAAGCAATCATTTACACATAGATGGAAATACAGTTGAACCCAGCTTGTCTTCACACTGTATGTATGTATATGTGTATGTATACAGTATATCACTGCAGGTCTGTATGCAAGTTCCAAAGTTTTAAGAATCTTTAAGGCGTTGGTTTGATACAACTGTGTTACATGTCTTCTTTAAATAACTGTGCAATTGAGGAGACCAGTTGCTGGACCTTTTAAAAAGAAATATTGACTATTTCTTGTCTGATAAAGAATTCTATCAGAATTCTGGATCCTTTTTGTTCTATGTAACATAGTTTACACCAAATGCTTCGAATTGGTAAAAGACCTGAACTGCAAGTAGGCCAGCTTAGCATCCAAACTCTTTATGATGAGGTATGCATGGCCTTCCCTGAAAAAGGCATTGTCTGGATTGGAGTATATGTTGCTATAAAACCTACATTCTATATACAGTATATCAATCAGCTCCAACTGTGTCTTTCAGGCGTGTAAGTTGCCATAGGCAACACATAGGCACTCATGCACCTGCATACCAGCAGAGATGCAGGCTTTCAAACTGAGTGCATATGTCTAGCTGTATAGTCCCTCTCCTCTAAAGTCCACAGGATACGTCTGGTTTCCAGGAATATTTTCGAATTTTGATTAATCTTAAACTACAGAATATCTTTTTATTCTCATTTGAAACAAGTTTTGGCCCACAAAAGAGACAGATGTTTCTGGATCGTGTTCAGATATGGCTTCTTCTTTGCGTGGCAGTGCTTTAAGCTCCATTTAAAGGGATAGAACACCCACAGAATGATGTGCCTTCATTTTCTACTCACCCTCATGCTGAACAAGACTGTGAAGCACTTTTTTAATATCTCAAATGCAGCCGGAGATTCGGGGGGCTTTTCGTTATCCACCGGCATTCATATAATGGGATTCACCGGTGCCTGAAACAAAAAGGTCCATAAACGTCCACAAAAACTTGGTGATATTCCACCATGCTGCTCATCCAATGTAATCCAAGTGTCCTGAGTGGGTAGCGTCCATAATTTACTCAAAACGACATCATTTAGTTAGCCTAAACAGTGGTACATCATACTTCCTACAGATCTGGGCATGAAAAAGTTCCTCCTTTTTCTGCCAGAAGTGATAGTGCACTATTGCTGCACTATCACTGGCTGAATGATTTGTCCCGCGAATACATCATCACGCGCAGTGTCCAAACTTGGCGTGTGGAAATGTCCTTGTTCCTCTTTATGCTCCTGATTTATGCTCTGAAATCGTTTCCCCTGGGTACACAGGTGTTTCTCTGTACGATTGAATTGAGACAAGTCGCTGGTAAGTGGCTGGCAGTCGGCAGAAAGGGGAACTTTTTCATGCCCACATCTGTATAAGCGCATCCATGCATATTCACAACACTACTGAAGCTGCGGCAGAAGAGATTGCGCATTATTTCTTTCTTTCTTTCTTTCTTTCTTTCTTTCTTTCTTTCTTTCTTTCTTTCTTTCTTTCTTTCTTTCTTTCTTTCTTTTTTTGTTTTAAATCAATAGCCAACCCCTCTTGTGTTTGTCCCGGTTTGTCCGCAGCTCAGTCGCTCATATGGGCCTTTTCCATTGCAGCTGCAAAGGGCACAGTACAGCACCACACGCTAAAGACGACCAGGACGGTTTTTGTTTCCACACAGTGGAAGCAGTATTCTACTACCTGGAAGTGGGTGGAGTGGGTGGAGTAGGTCCGGTAGAGACTGCTGTGACGTCACTGCTGTGCCACGTGGTGGTCAGTAAAGTAAAAACAACAAGGGAGGCATTGGATGATATTGAGGTGTTATTGCTGTTGTTGTTTTCTCTGTGGCTTGTTGTCAATGAAAACAGAGCCAGATATTTTTGAAGAGAAGAAGAGAAGAACACATATGACGCGTATGACGACAATTTCCTTTCACCAATCAGTGGAGAGCCGTCAGGTATGTCACGTTTTGTGTAGGTTCAGTACAGTTAGAGCTAGCTCTGAAACGGGTGCGGAAAATAGTAACAGCTCGTAACGGGTTTTTCCAGAGGAAACACAAATAAAGCGCACTGTGCTGTGTGGAAGGGCGACGAAAATGTGCAGTGGAAAACGCCCATTAGCACAACGTAAACAGTAAATGTCTTCTTCTACGCTTGCATTATCAGCAGAGTACAGTGGTATTGAACGCCACGGCTTCCGTAGTGTTTTGACCTCACATGGATGTGCTTATAGGAAGTATGATGTACTACTGTTAGGCTATAAAAATATACTAAATGATGTCGTTTCGAGTAAATTATGGACGCTACCCTCTCAGGACACTTGGATTACATTGGACGAGCAGTATGGCGGAATATTGCCAAGTTTTTGTGGACTTTTATGGACCTTTTTGGATTGGGCTCCGGTGAACTCCATTATATTAAAGTTGGGGGAAAACGAAAACCTGTCCGATCTCCGGCTGCATTTAAGATATTAAAAAAGTGCTCCAGAGTCTTGCTCAGCATGAGGGTGAGTAGAAAATGAAGGCACATCATTCTGTGTGTGTTCTATTCCTTTAACAATGGCGTCTGCTGTGATGGGAATTCATACAAAAGTATCATTCCCCTCTTTGTGTTTGCTGAAGCAGTGCTTCATAGAAAGTATATTCAGGAATATTCAAGGGTATGAAGAAATGACAGTGATCATTTCAGCTGAGAACTTTTGGCTACATTTACGCTGCAGGTCTTGATGCTCAAATCCAATCTTTTACCGAAATCCGATTTGTGTGCTTGGTCGTTCATATTATCATTTACATGTGACCTCCATCAGACTTCAGTGTGAACTATACACGGCTCAGAAATAACCCGCATGCGCAGAGGCATGCTGTATTTATGGAGGTAAATATAGATCCTTCACGTTAGCATGTCGCTATTAGTTTTTGAGTTGATGTGTAAAAAAATATATAATGCAACATTGTTCCGTTCATTGTTATCATTCGATCTTGCATATCCTGTCTCCTTCAGCACAGAAATAAGACGTATGTCTCACTTTTGTGTCAACAAAGTCAGATGAAATACAACATGACCATTCAAACTGTGGCTGCTTCGACACAGATCAGATATGAATCTGATTTAGGACCACATATGAATGTGGCTGGGGTAGGATTTTAAAAAATTGGATTCACCCTATTCAACCATTAAAAAATTTTATATTAGTCACATATACATGTAAGCAAAAAATCTGAATTGAGCTGGCGTATATTGACCTATTCCCAGTTAACCTGAACATTTTAAACATGTTCCTCCAGTGATTGGCAACCCATCCTGGGTGTGCTCTTCCTCTCGCCGAGAAGTTGCTGCTGGGATATTCTACAGCCCCCCCCACCCGCAACCCTTCGCTCTAATAAGTCGGTAAAGAAAATGGATGGATGTTCCTCCACCCGTTTCTTTTTAGTACCACTTACTTTCCAGCATTTGTTGGGCCTGTTTCAACTTTTTGAGACTTGTCACTGCTGTTAAAGTCAAGATGATCTAGAATGTTTCCTGAAATAGCATCACTTTATACGTTTCATGTTTATTATGTTCTACGGTGAAAAAGATATGGGTTAATATGATTTGGAAATCATTGCATTCCTTTTTTAGTTTGCCTTTTACACAGCATCCCAACTTTTTTTTACAATTAAGGTTGAATCTCTTTTTAAAAGACAATATATGTTTTCTATATTATAAGTTTTGGACTAGTTTTCAAATATATGGGTTAGGGTAGCATATCTGAGGTGTGGGGTAAAATTAGCACACCTTCAAGGTTTTTTTTAGTCTTCCTTAACTTTAAAGCAGGCTTTTTTTCCCCTTTCAACAAAGCATTGACGTGTTTGTTTGGACTCATTATCCTGACGCAATATGACTTCTTTACCACAAATATTCAAACAGAGAGGATCCAGTATGTCTTTGACAAGATTTTGATCTGTTCCCTGAATAATGAACCCCATTGTATTTACATGTAAAGATTTTTTTTTTTTTTCAGGTGGCAGGAACAATAAGCAGTTCTGTCAGTTATATCTCATGACGCAGTAGAACTCCTGGCAGACATGAAGTGTTTCATGGCCTTTCCAAGCATACCTTTACTTCAATTACAAATGTAAACTCAAGGAAGAAACCCTGCAGTACACGTCACTAAGAGTAATGAGATGAGACAAACACAAACCGCAAATAGCCGGGGGAGGATGTCAGACACTGTGACGAGAAAACTAAATGTAAATAAATGTGTTTATTTGACAGAAAGAGGAAAAGAGAGAGTGTGTATTGCTATAATCGTGTGTGACCGTAGATTTTAATTGTGCTGCACCCAGAAAGCCTCCACCAATCAGAGGGATTATTCTGGCACGCTTCAGGGTGACCGCAAAGGAACAAAAAACAAAAATCTGGGCAAACAAACCAGCCATGATGCAAAGCAACTGAGCCTGGCCTGTTTTAGCAACAACAGAGCTGTCACAAGGCTTTCAGGGGAAGACCCCCATTTCTCCACACTCTCTTTTAGATTTTCTCCACTGGATTTCCCTTCAACCCTTATTTGGTTCTTTTTCTCTTTTCCTTTCTCTCCTTCCCCCATTCTCTTTAGTTATTTATTTTTTTATTTTTTTACCTTCTTATTCCCTTTCTATCGTGATGCTCTCTGTAGCCCTCCCTTCCTCTCCCTCTGTGTCACTCAGCCCATCTGGGCTGTCTGGTGGAGTTGGGAACATCGGTCCCTGTCAGGGGAGCTCAGTGGGGCCCTGTTGAAGACACAAAGGGCGGATTACTGCAGCTGCCAGTCACACTAAGACCTATACAGCAACTCTTCGGAGTCTATACCAGTGTCTTCAACCCTCACGCCCAGCCCTTTCATGAAGGGACATCATTAGCTGTGGCACAAAGAAGCCCCTCCTTGTACCATCTTAAGCAACACAGCAATAAGGCTCACAAATAGCCTGATTAGTGAAGATGATATGCATGTGTAATGTATGCTAAAGCAGTGTCATCTGCTTAAAATGAGAAGAGTAGGTACTGTAAGGGGTTTTGTATCTGAGGGGCTCCTTTGACTAAAGTTTTCCTGTTTTTTCTTGCTCTTATTCATAATGCTTAATACTTGTTTCTAAATTGTCTGTTTTTGCACGATAGACCCACAGACATTTGGGGATTTTTAGTGGCTTTTCATACTGGGCAATAATTCTTCTTAAGTATCCATTCAAATAACAAGATAGATAAAAGTTTTATGTTTACATTTCTGTGTTTCCTATGCTTTCCTTAAAAAAAAAAAAAATCACATGATTTTTTTTGTTGGAAGATTAAATACAGGCCTCATAAAACTATAATGCTCAGCTGCAAAGTTTTATTATAAATTAAGTGATTTAAATTATACATCAAAAGGTGAGTTTTAATTGGACTTTCCAGGAGAATTTCACTACTGGTTTTGATGACAGCATCTACAGAAAAATGTTTTTGTCTGAGAAATCATTAGATTTTGCAAGAACAAAGGATTTCCCTCCCATAACTCTCACATCATAAAACAACCACAATACACATAGTTTCCTTTTGTTTGTTCTTCTTTTTAAATTATTTATCACATCATTGAGAAGAAACAGTTGTGCGATGTTGTGTTGGAGCAAACTTCATTTCATTTTCACCCACTGTGATTCACCCAGATTCATGCAAAGCACCTAGTGAGTTCTGCTATTCACTGGAACCAAGTGGCACTCAGGATTACCTTAAACACATCTTCACTTATCTAACAGTCATGCTTGTTCCCCAAAACTGCCAAGCAATACAGTTTATATACTGTTGGCTGAAGACTTTTATCATGAATATCTGTTCATGCAGTTTAACCATTTTCAGAGAGGAGGCTGCCTTATCTGAGGGGACATAATGTTTACCTTCTCCTCCGTCTTCGAAACAATTTTCAGTATCCACGTTTTTCTCTAAAGCTAGGGTTGGAAAAACGGTTTGAGCAGGCTAGATTAAAAAAAGAAAAAACACCGCCTGAAACAACACCTTCAGAGCGCAGTGACGTGCGTCAGAGCAGGTTGGCAAAGAGAACCGATAACAGCCCAGTGGATAGCTTGTTAGCTAGCTAGTTAACAGCTGACAAACCATGTTTCTAAAAGCATTCATTTGCTCACCACCAACTCCTTCTGCAGTGTAAAAAGTCCACACTGCGAACATCAACGCCTCCAAAACCTTATATCTGTTTTTTGTTGTTGTTTTTGTTTGTTTTTTGAGCAGCGCACAGAGTGATGCATGTGGGGAGGGGGGAGAGGGTGGGGACATAAAGGCATCGATTGGTTCTTTACGGTGCGATTGACCAGTTCCTGCCTTTCAGTGCGATGGCAGGGATTAGTCAGAGTTTTTACAGACCTGCAGCTCTCACAGAGGTCTGACTTTTTCCTTCCTTTTTATGTATATATGATGTATTGACTACTATCAGGATGGAAGGACCATTTCACCCAGTATAACAAAAAGTATTTCTGAACAGGATTAACAACTCTGGCTTTAAAGCCTCAATCTTTGCACATTGCAGTTATACTGATATTCAGGTTGTATTTGGACTGAAATGTTGTTGATTTCAATTGCACATTGACAAAGAAAATGGCATCTTTACAACAACAAGCGGGAAGGACAACTATGCTCTATAACTGGTTTCATCCTGTAGACCTCTTGAAGCTTGAAGAAAAATAGATGAATGAGTATCTCTTCAAGCAGTATCAATGGACCCTTATACGGTAGAGCTGGAACTACTTCTAGTAATGGTTTAAATTTTACTGACTTCTGCTGTTGAGTGAACATAACCCAAGAGTAAACAAACAGTTGTCATGTGGGTGTCAAACTTGCATCCATGGTTCAAAGCGCTGCATGAGATCATGCCACCCCCCAACCTTCCTACTTAATAGGATGTTGTGGCTTGTTAAATGAAACACTTGGGAATGATATTTGCTCTGAAGTACAAATGACCATTTGAGTCATATTCCCCCCTGCTGCCCTGGGTGGCACTTTAGACAACATCCCTTATGGTTGTACTGTATTTATGGGTATGAACTAATTACCTATCTGATAGCTTTGATTGGAAGACTTGTTGGAGAATTAAGGGGCTTTCAGCAGCACTTATGGCCTTGTCGATGATCTCAAGATATGCTGTCAAAGGTGTCTCTCTGACTGGGTGTTAAAGGTATTGTGTTCACTAAATGTACTATCTGTTTGTGGCATTGTGGGAAATGTGTGTTTGTTCTCTTGTGAAAAGTAAGATGAGAAAATGGATTCAACATTAACATCTGTCAGCTACAGATAATGGCACATACTGTACAGCAGCTGGCTAATTCCACTTTTTTTAAAAAGACTGTAAATTAAAGAAAACAGTTGAAATGGCTCTGACTTGAAGAAAAGTTATCCATGTTGAAAGAAAAGTGAAAGTTACTTTTTATATTTTTATGAGAGTTTTGTACCTTTTTTGTTTTTGCAGAAGAGCAGCTGCAGCCTTATGTCTAACAGGCAGCAATTACATTGGTATTCATTTCTCATTATACTTTCCACTAAATAAATGTTGACAAAGGATTGTCTTCCCCTAGATATGAGGCCAAAGATGTTTTCAAGTAGTTAGGATGTGCCTCCACCACACATACCTATGGAAAGCATGTGTCTGCAGCACTGACTGTCATTGCCATAACTAACGTTTAATGCACATTTATTATTGACCTGGGGAATTCTCATAACATGAAAACAGTCTTTGTGTTGGATTAAAGCAAAGGATGATATAAAAACGAGGCTCAAGGGCTCATGTAGGGGTTGGGAATGTCTTTTAAGTCTGAACCTGGACCTGTGGCATTCTACAAAGGGAGGAAACATTCACATGTTTTATTTGAAGTGGGAAGGATTTCTGCCTGGGGAAATGTGTGAACATTTTGACTGTCGCTTTCAG
Source organism: Atherinomorus stipes (assembly GCA_023101725.1). Taxonomy (NCBI): domain Eukaryota; kingdom Metazoa; phylum Chordata; class Actinopteri; order Atheriniformes; family Atherinidae; genus Atherinomorus; species Atherinomorus stipes. The sequence goes on along the minus strand of JALJCO010006991.1, from coordinate 337,201 downwards.
AGGATTGGCATTTGCAAAATCATCATCTGGACTTTTTCTTGGATGTCCATCTGTGTCTTTGTCTTTGCATTTGGCGATGTTGTCACAAATGTTAACCCAATGGAAATGGCAGTTTAAAAAAAAACTTCTTTTCAGTATAGCCAGAATCAAAACTGGATGAAAGCAGAAGTTGACAATGATATAAACCCCAAAAAAGGTAAAAAGAAAAAAAAAAAAGAAGAAAAGCAAGTTATATTTACATACTACTCCAAAAAGTTAGGGATATTAGGCTTTTTATATGATGTCAGAATGAACCTAAAATGCACTATAACCTTTCCAGGTCAACTAAATTGTGTCGGACCCCATAAGAATAACTGCAGTTTTGCTGCAGCTAATAGGGATCCCAATTAAACTAAACTAAACTGGATTTGACTTTCTGTAAACGTCTGAATGCTCATGTACAAATGTTGTGTTTAAATATTCACTGCACGTCATGCCTACTCCAAAAAGCTGATTAACCACAAAAAAATACAAAAGAAATTGTTTGAACCATAAATGGACGACTAATTGTTCTGGTTTAATGAAAACTTGTGTCTGAACAGTCTTCTTCATCTTACTGTTCACATTTACGACATCGTTAGACCATGAGAAAAGGGCATCTGATCTAACACATGACAAGTTTTTGAGACATTGTCATTTTTATGTCATGGTGTACTGCTGTAAGCATTTCTTTCAGTATTGTTTTAGATGAAGGAGTTACCAAAGGAAACATCTACTTAAATGTCGAACATTCATGATATAATATCAGTGAGGAATGAACTTTTTACATTTTCCTTAAATTGTACCCTAAAGTTGAATAACTTTTTGTGAGTAGTGTATTATAAAGTAAATCTGGACATATTAATGTTACAGAATATTTGACCATCCATTCCTTAGTCAAACTGTCAGTGGTGCATTGGTGCAAACACTCCCTCTTGCAGGCCTTCTGATGACAAGACTTTATGAAGCAGATGGCAGGGCAAGAAAGAGCTGGGCAAAGCCACTTTATTGTACATCCTGTGGGATTTAATGTTTCACATTTGGCTCACATCGGCCACACTGTGGGTTAGACTGAGGCCATGAGTTCAAATGCTTTCATGGCCACATATTTAGGCTCCAATAAAGTTAACAATAAGACAAAATAACATGTAGATTTACAACTGACTGTTCATCTCAATCCCCCTTTCCCACCATGATGTATATATTTCACTTCAGAAATATTACCTGTAACCACATGTTGGGGCTCAGAGCAATTTGGAGGAGGAATATGAAATTTCCAGTTTAGAGTCAACCCAGAAATTAAGCCCAGTTACTGAAAGACGAAGCCAGCCTTTGATCTTCCCTCCCAGACCGACAAGAACAATAACATACTCATTTACCATCGCATGAAGTCATACATCCATACAAACATAAACCTCAACAAAACCATTTCCACACAGACACACTCAGTCCTAGACAGAACTTTTAAACTTGTGTCTGTGTGAAACATGTTGGACAAATGCCCCTTTTAATAAATCCCTAAATTAGTTATCGCGGCTTTAATCAGAGGTAATCCAAAGTGGTGAGAGGCTGTGTAATCTATGTTGTCCTGCTAAAGATTATACCTTTTCTTATTTTTTTCCCTTGCTTGAGGCATGCCAAGAAGAAATGACTCATTTACAACAATTTCTTCATGTTAGGAGACGTTGAGGGAGAGTCCTTGGACAAAAAGAGGGAAATAAATGAGTAACTACTCTAGTCTGAAAGCGTCAAATACTGCTGGCTTAAAAATAAAAAAAGAAAAAAAAAACCTCTAATTTAATGCTTCTTAAGGGAGTAGAGCCAAGGTGCTCAACTAAACCTATCAAATTGGCAGCATGTGCCTGTGTCTGGAAATGCCTCCCTCTCTAACAACTCCTGGGAATTATGGACTTTTCCTCTTTGAGACTAGAAGAAATCAATCAGCATGAGTAAGTATCACACTCCAGTGGTTTTAACAGTTAATATCCTGATGGTGCACACAGGAAATCAGCTACCAGCCTGGTTAAATATAGCCGGCTCGGGCTCTTTGCACAGGCCGACTTTAGCTGTGGGCCCTTACAACCACCACAGTCCTCCATCACACTGAAACAGCAGCAGTATGCTGAATGAAAATAATCATGTCTGCAAACTCAAATTTGTTCTCTTTGGATTTTAAAAACTGTTGCATAGCGAAAAAATGAACATTTTCTTTATTCACCCCTAAACCAAGGCAAGTTTTACAATCCTATGGGGTATATCAAGAGAGGGCAAAGACAAGGGTCATGATCCACTGAGCATTACCACTCAGATCCAGGGTCCTTTTCAGCAGCTTTTGAGCTGTTTTTTGTTTCACAGCCCACTTTTAGTACGATTCAGCTTATACCGTTGTTTTTAGTGCCATTTCCAGCCATGGCAAGGATTACTAAAAGGAGAACTTAAAACCTGCTCTGTGCCCTCTGCTCAGCATGTCAGACAACATTATGGCAAACTTTGCAACTGAAAAGCAAGATTTTTCCCATAAGACAGAAAATAGTGCTAAAACATGAAGGACTGCTGAATATGTAGCCATAAAGTTGCCAGAAACATGATTATAAATGCAAAAGTTCATTGTGTAATGGATATAAAAGCTCTTTTATTCACCACAAACTTTATAAGGGGATGATGTCACTTTGGTCCAATCCCAGTATCCATACTCAGCAAGTCCATGAGAGCTCAGGACTGTCCCATGAGGAGGGTTTTTGCAGACATTTTGAGCCCCTTGTGCACTTTTTCCTAAGTCTGCATGTCTGTGGACTTTGCCTGAGGGAAATGCACATAGTTCATTGTATTGTGACATTAAACACAGGGTTAGAAGCAGAAGCACGGAAGTGCTTAGAAAAAAAGTAAACAAGCATGGAAGGAACAAGCAACTACTCTAAAGTTACCACAAAGCTTTACATGAAAGGATAAACACGTGGCTTATTGGTGATTTACAGCCCGGACGACATGAAATAGTTTGTCTTATGATGGTAGATTTCAGGAAGGAAGAGGTATGCACGGCAAAGGGAATCTGACAAGTTTTCTAAATAAAACAGCCTGTGCAGTCTCCTGTCTGTACATTAGGAGACTGCATTCGTCCTCAAAATTATTCATACCCTCCAATTAAAAACGGAAAAAAAATCAGCTGTCAGTGAAATAAGATGAAATTGACAAAAGTAATAATAGATAAAAATTCTATGAAAATCATGACATTGTTTTTTTAATTGTAGTTCAACAGAAATATTAAAAATAAATATACAAAAAATAAAACGATTAAACATACATGATGGGGCTCCGAAGCTAAAATTTGTTGAGCAACACTTTGAGGCAATCACTGCAATCAGGAGTTCTGTTCAAATTAGTAACGTTCAAAAAGATTTCTACACCTGTCGACAAGTATTTGGTCCACTGTTCAGAGGAAAGGTGCTCTAATGTGTCTGGGACAGTTCTGTTTCTTTTTTAAAATTATTATTTCCAGCAATTCAAAAGCAATATTTTGTTTCACAAAATTGTAATTTTGTACATTTTTATTTACTATTGGTTTCTTTAGTTTCTTGTTATTTGAATTACTATTGTGACTTTAGCCTTTCCTTTAACTGGGGGGGGGGGGTATGAATAATTTTAAGGACAACTGTACATGGGGACATGAGTCCAAGACCAGAATTCAACTGGTCGTATGATGTTCAACATAAAGAGAGGTTCAGTCAGAGACATGATTTATCTGACTGAATCCATCTAGTACACTCAGCCAGATAAAAATCTGAGCTTCTCCAAGGCTCCCAGTCTGAAATGGTTGAAACAAGTCACATTATAGACAGTTATGTTCTAGCCAAGATGTAGTGGATGCTTCAGATTAAGGTGGTAATTAGATTTGGATTTTTTTTTAGTGTTTATAATTTATTCCACTGCCCTAAGTGGACAAATTCCTTTTTTTGTTTATATTTGCTGAAAATATTTTTTATTTATTTCAGCATATTTTGAGTTGGTTCCATGGTCAAATAGAATTTTTAAAAAATCCCAACTAGTGCTCTGGAAGAGTAAGAAATGATTAAATTCCAGTTTAACTCAGAAGTGAGCTCCATGTTCATGTCACATACAGGACTTCCATACATATGCACGCAAACTTGCACACAGTCGCGCACACAAACAGACTGAGCCAAAGCAGGCAGGCTGTGTTTACTGTTTAGCCCTGCGTGCTGATGTGATGAGACATCCAAGCTGATAACACAGGGCCAGAGGTACTGCCGCTCCGTGTTTGATCTCAGGCAGCTTAGGCTGCCTGAGGCTGGGCGATGAGCTCAGACAGAGGAGTGGGGTCAGCGAGGTGTGCTGTGTGCATGATTACGGATTGGATGGGGGCCCCGCGACCTCTTAGCAGGTCAGCTCTGACCCCTGACTCCACACAGCAGGCACTGACGCACTGCTCAGTGCTTTCTCCAATAACACAGTGGGATGAAAGGAGTGGCTGTGCGCACTGAGTGGACTGGACCACTTCCCCTTTGGACCCGAAGAATGTAGCACAACACAGCAGCGCACAGTGGAGGACAGCTGGTGGTGAAGCTTGGCCAGCCCCTGGACATATGTAGGCCCTGTGCAATAGAAAGGAGCCTTGTCATGCCTCTCCAACCTGATCAATTACACCACTTGAAACTTTGCCCTTTCCCACAGTGTAAGTGAACTAAATCCCTCTAAACCTTCAATCAGAAAAAGATTTTTAGAAAAAGCGAAAAATGACTTCCAGAGATGTTCTGTATTAGTAATCTGTGTGGTGCATTGCGATACTGGCAGTTTTAGATTGTCATTGAGCACAGAATCAAGCACCTGCCTTTATGCATAGCAGGAAGGCTCCACAAACTGCTGCAAACTGTCCTCTGCAGAGAAGGTGGCTGTCCCAGCTGGGTGTAGTTTTTAGGTAAACACCCTCACAGACAGTTTCCCTAAAGGCACCTGGGTCAGCCAAGTGTTAATCTCCTCATTAGTCTTCTGGAGTGACAGCCGGACTGGGCTGCATGTGCACGCAGAGAAGAGACAGGCTGCCTGTTATGATATTATATGCCCCGGGGAATTTTATTTTGGCTGAGGTGAATTACCTCCTCCAAGCATCATCCAGTTGTGTGGATTTATTGTGTATAGAGATTCAAAGAGATAAAAATTTTCCTGTGCATGTTTTTCTAAAATTGTCTCGTGATGACGGTGGCATGCAAGCACCTTATTATTTTAAGCTTGTCGGTTAACCACGTCTGATGTGCGAGAGAGTCTCAGAGGAAAGGTGATCTCAGGCTCAGTGCTTCTCTCTCTCTGTCAGCATCACTGAATGGTGAAGATAGAAGGGTGGAGTCAAGCTCCACTTTAATCACTCTTCATCGCTGTCAGTAGAACAATAGAGGAAGCTGCAGATTGGATTTGAGATGTGCACGAGAGTAAACGTGTTTTTCAAGTTTAGTTTCAAATATAGAAATGTTGCACTGTATCATTTCATCCACACTTACAGGCGAGTGTCAGCTGGTCCGTGCACCACTTTGATCTAGACTTAAATATCACAGCAACTAATCCTGTGAAATTTTGCACAGAAGTCCTACAAGGATGGATGCTACTGATTCCTACAATTCCTCCAACGTCACTTTTCTTGCCCTGTGACACATCTGTACTTGGTGATTTGGCGTAACCTTCATGGTCCCAAGAAGATGATCAATGATTTTTTTCTTTTTATCTCCTTGAAATGACTCGTCCTGTTTTGATTTTTTTGTTTTTTTTTTATTATCATTTTTATTATCATCAAATTTGAGCAAACTAGACTAGAAATGCATTTGGAGAGGACATTCCTCTATGAAGTCCAAAACTAAATCTCACAATTTTAAAGAAAGTGATGCAGAGCAAAAACAAGATTTATTGGGACCTTTAGTTTTTGCCTCTCTTCTGCAACACATACTGTAACATGAAATATGACCCAGTAGTTTTTGCATCGTACTGCATACAGACAGACAGATAACATAACCCTGCCAATTACTGTCATTATCTATTCGAGAAACAGATAAGCTGATGGTTGGAAGATGGAGATGAGATGAACATGCAGATATTTAAGAGAGAGAGGAGATTTGGAGCAAGCAACAGAACATTAAACCCTGAGGATGGTAGACATTTTCTTACAATTGGTAAAATCTCTCATTTCTGTTTATGATCCACTTGTAACCATAGTGCAATATTCGTAGTAGTTATTAAATATTCCTTTTCATACCATCGAGAACACTGTAACTCATAATTTCAGGAAGAAACAGGATGTCCTGCAACTATTGCATATCAATGCCAAGAACGTGGCAAAGGTGTCCAGCTTCAAATTTGTGCGCACACACTTCTCAGAGGCTCTCACGAGGCATAAAAGTGGCTGTACTTCCTGAGAATGCTCAGGTGAACCTGTCAAAACGACTCTTGGTGTTGTTCCACTGAGAGTGTCCTCACACGTGGCCTCCTGGTGTGGTACAGGAGCAGCTCTGCAGCAGATAAAAGAGAATGATGAAGATTGCACAGAACATCATAAACCAACAGCTACCCACTCTGGACGGCTTGCTCGCCTCCCGCTGGCTGCAGAAGATGCACAATTCCCTTCACGACTTATTCCGCTCTGCCCATAAACTGTTTGAACTGTTGCCTTCCAGAAAGCGCTACAGGTCTATCGAAACATCAACCACAAGATTCATGAACAGTTTATACTGCAAAGCCATTACCATGTTGAAGTCTGGTTCTATTACAGGTGCATAGAACCAGAAGTCTTGGTCTTTTGAGGGGGGGGGGGGGGGGGTTACTCTCTGGTTACATCAGAAATCCAGACATATACAGTCCAAGTCCAAGAAGTACAGCCATTTCCTGTAAAATGTTCAGAATTTACCAAGTATTCACTGATAATTATCACATCCCATACATAATAAACAGCAACTCAAAACTGTACGTCTGCCAAGGCAGAGAAAAAGAGAGAAAAACACCAATCTGGACTCAGATCCAGATCTGTTAAAGGCGTTATAGAAGATGTTTCTGCATTTCAGAAAGCCGAGACTGTTAACGAGTTTGTGAATAATGCGCATGCCCAAGACCAACCTGCTAGATTCACAGCTCCCTCCACAGAATAATGTACACGAGCCACTCCGGTATTTAGCCGACAGCAGGTATCATGTCACAAACGCAAGTAAACAGATGTCATTGTCTGAACGTTGCTAACTGCTAGCAGAATGATGTTAGCTACCTGCTGGAAACTTCAGACGAGTGTGTGCAGCTTCCGGGTCGCAGCATTACTCTCGCCAATCAATCACTCTCATCATTGATCAGTCTCGCCTATTACCCGTTTTTTCTACGGTAGTAAAAGTGATTGACGAGCCAATGGACATATGATAAAGTTAAGGACTGCAGAGATGATTGGCGGATGTTTTTTCAGTCCCATTACTTTCACAGCTGATGTGTAATTATATTAATATATTTAAATCTTTTAATTAATCATAGCGTATGGGGTAGTGAGCCTAATTTTCCCAAATATTGCAAAAATTGTTGAAAGCCTTTAACGGCTGATCATTTCTCCATGGGTAAAGATTTTCACACAAATCCATCCATATAATTTTTTAGTAATCCTGCTAACAAATATTTTTACAGATAAAAGGTATCGTACCAACTACATTACCCCCTTAGTGGAGCTCGTTAGGGCGGTGAAGATGTTAAGCATTATACCTATTTAACATCAGTAGGGACACATTGACACAATGACACAATGACACGTGCATTTAGATCAAAGCTCTAATAAACAACATCTAAAGCCTCTTACATCGATGTAAAATTCTTCTCATGAGCTAGACTTCTTTCACAAGAGTAATATGGCTTAAATTTGCATATACGTCTGTTTATCTTAAACTTTCTTTTGTTCGGCAAAGTCTCACATTACCAATACATACACCACAAAATGTATAGCCTGACAAATTCCCCTCCTCTCCCATCGAGGAGTTAATTTCAACTTAATGACAGTTTGTCTGAGACAGCCTTCTTAGAGCCCTGCCATAAATCAGCAGATCACAGGTCTGCCTCGTCTTCCTTCACCTCACCCCCGAGACACTTTCCTCCCCTTCAACAAGGTGACTCATCCTCTACCAATCAAAGAGCGGCACCAAGAATCACTCACCTCGGACCTCCCCCGGTTCTGATTTGCACTTTTGATAAATGTGTCTACCTTCTGCTTTAATTGCACGCTGTTTTCATCATAATTTACTGTTTGTTTCCTGTCGTTTTCTTGAGGATGGCTGCGAGCGCAAGGGCTGTAATTTCTACATCAAGGAAGTTTTTATGAATGACTAGCAGGTGGAACAGACAGCAGAGTAATGATTTTTAACCACAGAAATCTTCGGGAAAGCATTTTTTTTAGGAGCTGATGTTAACAAACCATCCTACTAAACAGGTTTCTATCACACTAGCAAATCCAGAGGAACACATGCACAGCACAATAAGCGAATGGGAGATAATTAGGCTAATTTCTGTTTGAAGTATTATGCATTGCAATTAAAATAGAACAGATAAAAGATGAGACAATAATAGATCTAAAGAGGACCTTGACTGAGTGTTGTTCAACAAAGAGCATTTTGTTTGACACAGTTCACTCTTTATGATAAACTCACATCTTCTTCCAAACTCATAAGAGGAGGAAAAGCATCTTATAAAACAAAATATGCATTATTATCTTCGTAAACACTTGTACTATCCATTTATATACTTATTTCATCCTTGAGATCAGTTAGTGGTCTTAAAGGAGGGAAGTAAAGCATCAATATCCACTGGTGATGAATAATGCTGTGTATATAGATATATTTCTTCTTTTATATAACATGCAAAATGGAGTATCTAAAGTGAGAGACAACTGAATTCAGGTCACAGCACAGCAGGAAATTTTCCTTTTCATGTGAGATCCAGAGGGGTCACTCTTATGAACTCATTAGGAGAGAAATGCTAATGTAGCTCTGTTTTTCCTCCTCCTTTCCTCTCTCTCTCTGTCTTTTCTCCCTACTTCAACTTTCCTGGTTATTTTAACAACCGATGCTGCGATGCACAGGGCCTCGCTGGAGAATATAATGTAGTTTGATGTCAAGTGAAAGTGTGCTAGGCGGTTCTGACAGCGGCTTCATTAAAGAGGCTGTCGTTTGTTGCCTTGTCATCAAGTCACTAAACTAGAATTATTACACTGTGAACAAACACCTTATCTTTATCTATGATGACTTGTTACCGCTGGGCTCATTCTTGGGCTGCAAACAGTATTCATTAAATAAATGGAAAAGAAAATCTATACAGGCTGGTGAAATGTGTACGTCAGAGTAGTTTCTATACGGAACAAATTCTCTCTTCTCTCAGGCCTTCTAATCACAAAGATGGACTCTGTTGTTGTCTCTTATGCAGCAGAAAGCATCAAATGATGAAACTCAATCACTTATGACTGTTGACTTGTTCCTATCACAAAAGCAGAGTATGAAAACACATCAAGTTGATGGAGAACATGTTGAAAAAGTCCATGCAGGAAAACAATTTCAATTATATCGCAAGTGCCTTTCTTAAAGGTTCCTGATATTGTTACCAGTCTGTTCAACTGCAGTAGCCTACGTAAGAGCTGCATGAATTAAAAAACATAAGAAAAAGTCATTGTTCTGCTTTACATCTTCATCATCTCATATTTGCCCCTTGAACTTGTCATTCAGCCAATTTTAGGATTTTCTGGGTGATTCAAAAGACTTTTTGCAGGGATTATGATTTGCTTTTATCTATCTGTGTTCTTGTGCATTTAATGGCACATTAAAATTGTATTTATTTGTTTTACAGCAACAGCCTCTATTTCTAAGAATTTTCACAAGCTAATTCAATTGAAAATGTTGAAATTCTTAATAAGGTCGTTTTTTTTTTTTTTCTTTTAACTGTGTCTCAGTAATTCTGGTTGGTATCCATAACAGTGCATGCAATCATATATTTGAATGCCAATACACACACACACACACACACACACACACACAATATATATATATATATATATATATATATATATATATATATATATATATATATATATATATATATATTTATTTCTTTTTTTTTAAGGAAAATAATTTAAGTCTATTATTTGTATAATCTGTTTGTTTGGATCTCTTCTCTTACCTCAGGGCCTGCAGGCCTATAGTCTCTCTTTAGTATCTTATTTGCAACACAAAATCTCTTGCCTCCAGATTCCCACTCTCTCCCAATTTTATTATAAAAAAATCTAAAAAACAAATCCAGAATGAATGCCCCAAATCATCAGGAGAAAAAAATATGTAAAGGAAATGAGGTTGCTCCTGTTAGCGTGGTTTAAGGGTGGCGGTGAATGTAGGTAGCAGCATTTCAGACTGTGCCAGAAAAAAGTGCCGGATAATTAAATTAAATACGTACTGTAATGAAGTAGAACCGACACTTTCTACAGGGTGGGAAGGAAAACAGCAAGAGTTTTTTTTTTTTTTTTTTACCTTTCATCGCAGTTTTTGGCTGGAAACACGAAATATAATGTTGAAAGGTTTTTAAATGAAAGGTTTGGTTGTTCTTGTCTGCCTGTGTGAAATCTATCTAATTAGCTCTCTCTCTTTCAGTGCTGTATTTATGCGCGTGTGTTCCTTCTCGCGTGCGCGAGCATTTGTGCCTCGTACGCACACGTGTGAGTGGGCGCGTGGAGCAGCACGCGCTTTCCGCTATACTCTGGAATGCAGCCAGTCTCGGCGCTTTTGAATCCACACTCGGCTTCCAAAACCCAAAAGCCTTTGATCTTTTTTTCTTTTTTTTCCCCTTCTTCTTTTTTTTTTCCTTGCCGTCTCCTTACCCGGAAGAGAACCCCTTCTCTCACCCTCTCTTTTTCTCCCCTCTCTCTCTCTCAGCTGGGATGAACGCACACGTGGAAATGTTGGCTCTGCTCCACACTAGGACCAAATTTAGTCATACAAAGGCAGGAGAGAGCAAGGAGGGAGGAGGGTGGAAGCTGGAGGAGGGGAGGGAGAGGGAGGTGGCGGTGGTGGTGGGGAACCGGGGGGGGGATGAAAGAACCAGCCGCCGCAAGATCAAAGGGAGCCGCGACTCCGCCCAGCTAACCCCACCTCCGCGCTTTATAAAGATCTGCCTCCCTATCCCAACTCCGATTCTCACGCAATCTCTCAGTGCTCAGACAGACACAGAAAGCACGCCACTTCCACGCCTGTTTTCTTTCTCTTTGTCCTGCATTTTAAAATGCTCTTACAGTGAAATATAAGAGACGTTTTTTGTTTTTTCTTTTCTTTTCCTTTTTTTAAAAAACTAAAATAAAATTTGGAATCCTGATTGTGACCTAGTTCGCGAACTTTTGTTTTAGATTTTCATTTCTTTTTTCTCAGATGGGAAGAGGAAACTACATAAATACAAATTGGAAGACCAATAAATGTTAATCTTAATGCCTCTACAGCCTATTTTTTAAAGTTTGTGTGTTTGCCGCAATGATAAGCTTGCATATAACCATTTAATTTACAACATTCTTCTGTTATTTTGCTATTTTTAAAGGCATTTCGTTAACTTAAAAATGTAGGGATGAATTATTTTACGTATAATTGAAAAAGATAATATAGGGCAATTTAAGGAGACAAAAATAGTGAACAAAAAATCTGTTATTTTAACAAATAATAAAACAACAGTTCTCTTTTATGAGTAGGCCATGTCTGCAGTCAAACATGTAGATATAGACCTGATTTTTAATGTTAGAATCTTCACATAAAAAAGTGGCCTCAGCTTTTAGAAATTTCTTCTAGTCATCACCATTTTTTGCATTTGCTTTGAATTCCGCTTATTTAGTCTCGGCCAAATAAACCAGCACTCATCCTCATTTTCCCCTCTCTTTTATCATTTTTATTTTTCCTAATTGTTTTAAGCCATCTCACCGAGAGTGTCAGCCTCTCTGCTTCTTCTTCCTCTTCCCCCTGCCTGTCTGCCCATTTGTTGTGAGCTGTGTACAGATCTCTCTCTCAGGAGGAGTGTCAATCGGTGCAGTGTCAATCAGAGCCCCGGCTTCCCTTTCATCTCTCCTTCCTCCCAGTGACTGAAGAGAGAGAAAAGGAGGGGAAGGAGGAGGAAGAGGAGGAGGAGGGAGCGCGGCTACATTACCAACACACACATATACACACTGGTTACATTACACTGTGGAAGCGCTGCGGGAGCAGTGGGAAGTCAGTCCTCAGCGTTTTTCCACTTTATCTTCCTTTTTTTTTATTGTTTTATGACTTTTGCTTTTATCTCTCCTCATCCGACCGGCTTTGAGGATGTATTTTTAAGCATCGCGGTGGCTTATTGCATCGCGTTGTCTTGTCCAAGAGTTAAAACTGCGTATTCCTTCAGTTACGCATCCATCAGTTACCTTTTCACCTCCAGACGGTGTTTTGGTTTTGTAAGCCTACTTTTTCCCCCCACACTGAAGGACGCGTGTAGCCCAGTCTCTTTAACAGGAACACCGAGGAGATGTTTTTCTGACTTTTATAAATGCACTTTTTCATGTTGAAGCATTTTTATGGGACCACGGAGTCTTCAGTTGACTGAAACTAACTGGTGATGAGATTTTAACTCGTGGTTTGTCTCTCTTCTGATTTCTTCCTCATGACATTAAGGCGTGCACCGGACTCTTATTTTGACCCGTACATCTCCGTTTTTTGTGGCTCTGAGGTTCTAGATTTTTTTTTTGTTGTTGTTGTTCCTTTTTTTAAGGCTTAGCGTTGAAGAAGGACGCTGACAGCAGCCTCTCTCCTGTTGCTTCACTGTGAAAACAGACCGGCAGCGTGTTTGCACGCCGCTTCCTCTCCGGGTGACTCACGGTCGAGGCTTCGGTGGCGAGAGGGGCACGTTTTCCTACTCGGTTTCGGAGGGGGGGAATTTCAAGTGGGAGTTAACCTTCCCGTAGCTTTCGGACAGTGGTGGCGTGTGTGTTGCTCAGTTTTAGCTGTGAAACGAACGCCCGAAAACCTTAAAAAATGCCACAGTTATCGGGCGGCGGCGGTGGAGACCCAGAGCTTTGCGCCACAGATGAAATGATCCCGTTCAAAGACGAAGGAGACCCGCAGAAGGAGCAGATCTTCGCCGAGCTGAGCCACTCGGAAGAAGAGGGAGACTTGGCAGACATCAAGTCATCTTTGGTCAATGAGTCGGAGAGCAGCCCCAACAGCAACAACCACGATGTGAGTAATTTGTACACTGATGTGATGATTGATGTGGAGGAGAGCAGGGTGGGAACTCCACCTGCAGCAGTCTACAAAGTTTTATCTTTCGTGTCAATCATCACCCGAATTGGGTAATAATCGGGGATTTTTTTTTAGCTGCTTTAAAATTAGGTTGCCTAGCCATAATCTAAAAGGGAAAAAAAAGGCCCAAAATGTTTTATTTTCTTGAAGAATTGTTGCTTGGTGTCGTCATGTGTGCTTGCACTTTTATATGGATTAAATCATCTTTAAACTGAAGTGAAGCTGTAAAACCACTTTTTGTCTCTGTGTGACAGTGCAGACCAGAAACCTTTAACATGGGTCCTAAGGGCCAAATCCAGCAATTATTGGCTTTAATAATATTGGCAATATTTTTTGCGTATAAAGCTTATTTATTCAAGATTAAATTTCCGTAAAAACAGATAATTTGAGATGTCAGAACTGAGGCCTTGTAGCAGCCAACAAGGAGGCTGATGTGTACGCAAAAACTGCAGCTGTAAGCTCAGCACATGAATTCATTTAGCACACGTGGTTTAAAACCCGCAGGCAAACAATATTAATTTACCTTTTAAAGATAATAATGTATATAGCAGCTAATTATTATGTTGCAATGTTGCTGATATTATATTCATATCAGGTCCTTCCACGTGTGGCCTTTTATGTTTGCCTGTTTTGTGACTGAGAAATTGCTGCATTTTGGTTTCCTGATCCTAAAAAAGTGGCTCAAGAGAGGAAATCCTCAAATGCGTTAATCTGCTAAAATGAATATATATTCTTATTATATCTAAGTTAAAGTTTCATCAATTATTTAAAAAAAAAAAACTTTCAGGGTTTTTATTCTGTATTAAACAATTAGTTTTTTCAGTACAGACAAAGTGGTAGATGATTGGGAGGAAAAAAAAAAAACCTAAGCTGGAGACCATGTTGTGAATTTCTTTTTCTCCATCCTTACACCCCTGCTGGGACATCAGGCTGCAGCTTCTTCTCACACAAAAGTTAGTTGGCTGTTTTGTCATCAACTGCACTGTTAAATGAAATTTTGTACACATGCGTCACCAAATGTCCTGCAGAAGCATCAGACGGAGGTTGAATGTTAATTAGCAATCGAGTGAAGTTTCTTCACTCAGCTTGAAGCCATCCTGAGGGGTTTTTCTAAAAAAAAAAAAAAAAGCAGTCCTCTTCCTTATTTTGATTTGAGGAATAGAAGGAGATAGATGCTCCAAGTTCACAGCTAAAGCTGTCTGCACATTTTCTCTTTTTATTTGAGGATTTAGCTTCTGTTTGCAGACAGATTTTGCATTTATAACACAAATATATTCTGTTTATTTGAATGTGGAAGGAGTCTTAAACTTAGAGATGAAAATGAGAGTGGACCTATGGTATTGAAAACAAGTTAATTTGTAAGCTCCTTGAGGACATGAAGCTTAATTAAGTGCTTCTTCTAAGGCTTTGATGCAGGCTGCTCCATCTCCTCAGCACATTTAGTGGTGTGTGTGTGTATGTGTGTGTGCGCACAGACAAACCTGGTTGACTTTGGTGTCAAGCAGAGAAACAACAGTCGTCCCAGCAGTGTTTGTGGGTGTCTGACCGTATCAGTATCTGTATTTAACCGCGTTTAGGGGCCTTCCCATCTGATGCTCTATAATCTTGCATTTCTTTATTTTACAGGCAGCTAGACAGTCCCAAATACCGCAAGATTCATATCACGAAAAACACAGAGACCATTCAGAAGATGGTAAGTGACACAACCTTTAACCAGAGCTTACGCCATTATTCTTTAAAAAGAGCAGATTTTCAGAACAGGTGAAGGATAAAGAGCCACTTCATTTTACATGATGATGATATAAATGATGATCTTTTTTTCCCTTAACAGAGCTCCTGATTATTCTGATCCAAGTCTAGTCAGGACATGTCATACTTCATAAACACAGCTACCTGTTACTGACTTCACAGATGAGGGTGCCTGCAGAAATGGGAAACGAGGAATCTGGGGATAAATGTGCCCCTATCTCACATTTTCAATTGGGACAGATTGTTATGGCACTGGCCTTCCTTCAGTCCCTCCAGTTATATTTATATCTGGCTTCTTCTAATAATTCAGTTACCCCCAAAGCGCTGTCCTCCTATACATCAGCTCTCCGGTTGTGCTGTCACATGCAACATGTTGCTGCCCCTTGAGACTCATTGCTCCCTGCCTATTGTAGTGTGACCCCGCTGCTGCAGGTCATCATTACGGCTTGTAAAGAGGAGTGTGTCTCCTCTTTGTTCCCCTTTCACTCCTCAATAAGACCCCCTCAAAACCAAACACAGGCTTTCTTCACAACAAGATCCATGTTGCCATCGGGCTATATACCAGAAACCCTTTCAACAGCCCCCCCCCTCCTCCCCTCTTCTCTGGCCTTATTATACAGCGCACAGCTGAGTGGCGAGTGGCGCTGTATTGAGGCCTCTTGTATAAAGCTCCCTGTCTCAGGTCAAAGGCATAGAGGAACAGTTGGGGTGTCTCCTGTTTTGACACAGTCTGTATGTTCTTCTAATTGGTGCTAATTGGCACAGAGGGGCTCCATTGTTCCTCTGTATAATACAGCCCTCCTCCGAAAGACAGGAAGAAAGGGCACAAACAAAAGGCCGAGGTGAAATAGGGCACAGGTTAAAGCGATAGACGGCGATATCATTACCAAGGCCGATTTCAAGATCAGCTTTGTTGTTGCTTGTTTTGTTCGGCAAAGCGCAGTTGGAGCTTATTATCCTTTAGGTTGGGCTCGTGTTTAAATCTCTCTTTACAGAGCAGCTCTTTTAATGTTGACTGGATACATTTCCAGCATTGATCCTTTTTGTCTTCCTTGTATGTATTTATGTTGCCCAAACAGGCAACAACTGACTCTGGTTTTTCTTCCCCCTTTTTTTTATTTATCAGGAAAACATCCAGACATGTACAGTAAAGGCCACCCGTACACGGGGTATCCAGGTTACATCATGATGAGCAACATGAACACTGACTCCTACATGAACAATGGCTCCCTCTCGCCGCCCATGCCCAGAACGGTGAGTGGCAAGGCTTTATTTATTCTTTCATTTATTATCATTCATTTATTTCTGTTTTAAAACTCAGTGTATTGGCAGAGCTAAAATAATATAAACACATATCCTGATAAAGGGTTCAAATTTAGGCCTGTTTGTAGTTGAATATTAAACCATTGGAAAAAATAATCTAGAGATGGTTATTTTATTAGTATATCTGAGAAATGATTTAAAAAAACAAACAAACAAACAAAAAACAGTTTTTAATGCAGGAAAGTGATGCTGAAAACAACTTTTGGTTTTCCACTTTAAGTATAAAAAAAAATTTAAACTTAAAGGACAACCTTGATCCACCAAAGATTCAATTTCAGTTTATAGGAAATATCCCATGGTAAGGTTATTTATTAATTTATTTTTATTTTCCATTGTATTGTAAATTTTAGCAGTTATGCCTCATATTCGGCTCATAAAAGTTAAAAGGGGAAAGCCACTTGTTGATCTGCATCAGGGTCGGCTATGAGATGGAATGAAGTAGTTTTAAGAATTTGCCTATAATATTGAATATAACTGTTATTGGTTTTAATACACACAGATAAAGTTAAAACTGAAACGTTTAAAGTACTTTTACATATTGCATCTTTTTTCACTCAAACTGTCACTATTTTACAGAGAAAATAATAAAAAAAAAGAAAATATTTATTTTTGCTCTTTTGGTTTGCCATAGGCCACATAATAATTCTTAGTTGTTTGTTTTTTTATAGAGTTCCTCTGATACAAGTTATTATTTCTGCCCATTTATGGTCATTGCTAATTAAATTCTTCCTTTGGGGCATCGAAAAATTGGATCAATGTGGTTCCTTTTTGCTTTTTTTTTGTTTTTGTTTTTTTTCTTCTTCATAAACCAAGTTGACTGATTAAATTGAGTTCCTTATTTAGAGCTTTATGTGAGGTAGAACCTGGTACAGGATTGTTTGTAATGATTTTTGTTTTAAGATATGGACAAATATCATGACTGTTCCAGAGCTCTGGGGTTGAAATGCATGTACAGAAATCCCGCTAACATGCCTGATTAAAGCAATATGCTTAAACATTTCCTGTTGAAAAACATTTTAAATTATTTGATTTAAAATGCAGATATGAAATATTTCATTAATCGCCAAACAACCATTTTCTATTATCCGTTTCATCCTCCCAAATTGCTGCTTTCCAGTGTTTGATGTTGAATATTTGTGTTTGTGTTGTGTAGTATTTCCACTCCTCCCACTATTGCTGGCACCTGCCCTTTTGACAACTCTATATGACCCTTGGAAACCAAATGTCTTCCCCACTTTCCTCAAGATTAACATAAGATATACAGTTTTCCCACCCTGTTAAAATCTCAAGTGATGCCTGCCTCCATGACCCACGTAAACCCTCTAATTAGCTCAGCATGACTGAGGAGGCCTGAAGGCAGCATCACGTCTCTGAGGCTACCCTGTGGAAGAGTTTCCAGTGCTGTCCAGGGGAGGCGTGTGTTGCAGACATCGTCCCCGTAACGGTATTAATTTCAGGCCAGCTGCAGGCCTCTCGCTGGCGGCTTCCTGTGTCTGTCCCATTTGCAAATTTCTCCTCTCATGGCAGACATAAAATGCAGAGCGCACCAGCAGCTGTCCACTCTAATCCTGTTTTGTCCATGTCTCCGTATCACACTCGAGAGGACATACAGGTTCAGTCTGTCCATGGTTTGGTGTCTCCACACAGGAAGCGCTGCCACATGATGCGGAAGAAGCCAGCGCTTTTGCTTGTTGTGCTCTTTGCGGTGGGTGCGAGTTGGTTTCAGCAGGGTAAACTTGTGTTGTGCGGTGTTGGAGGATGCAGTTTTGGGAGGCAGATGTGATTGTCAGGGGTAGATGCCACATGCTGCGTGTAAAGGCTCTTTCTTCACACGCAACTCTATCATGAAATGATGTTAAAATTGCAGTGCTCCTCTGCCAAACTTGCAGAAGTGAAAGTATGTGATATCGTGGAGAAACGCACTCCAGATTACCTCATGCTTCGCCCTGTTGTGTTTACAAATAGAATGGCTTCTGAAATGTGGGATATGATGCTTCCAAATTCTCTTTTTATGGCTTGTTTTCTGGTTAATGTTAGCGATTATTCCACAGCACTGGAAAACTCAAAGGTCTATATGGAGACCAGCTGACAGTGTGAGAGGAAATTACCCCTCAGTGCAGATGTATTAGGCCAGGCAGTTAGGCGGCACACTTGCTGCCAAAACTTCTAAAGCCCTGCTTTCATTTCATTTGCTGTGGTTGTTCTTTTTTTTCATTTTTTTTCCCCCTTCAGTTCCCCCTCACCCTGTCTTCAATAAAACGGTAGTCATTTTATATACGTTTCTCTCACTTATCCAATAACAAGAGCCAAGGCTTGGTGGAAGGATCACGGAACATGAGTCCTCTGGCTTTCTCACTGATGTCAGCTTGCTGCCTCTGCTGCTGGCCACCGCAGCCACAGTATCTGCAGGCCTGGGATCGGTTTTCACCGAGATCAAAGGCACATTCTCTCTTTCATTCTCTTCCATCCCCAGCCCCATCACCGCCCCCAATCCCAGCAGTTTAGATTGATTTCCATTGACCATGACATTCCTGCACATGCCGTCCACTCATGATGGAGCTGTTGGGAGTTGCTGATTGTCAGCAGATTTTAGGACTGCTAGCTTAATGAGCTGACTCTGCTACAAGAGCTCAGACTTTAGTGTAAAGGTGCCTCAGAAGCCAGCTGCTTTATAGATATGAATTTATAAGAAAAAAAAGATGTTTATCACCTGAAAGAGTCACTTGTATGTTATGAATACTCTATTTTTAAAATAAGGCATCTGCAGTTTTATTCTTAGCAAAAAGTGTAATGATGTTGGGAGTTCATCATCATGTGATATGGAGCTTTCTGTGAAAGAGGAAAAGAGCGTTGTGTTTACTGTAAGTGATGGCTAAAAATTGGATCTCAGCACAGAGAAAAGCAGGTTATTGGAGTGGGAAAGGAGCTGGTATTGGTCACAACATTTGGTTTATGAAGTACATTTGGCCGTGAAGATTACCTGTGCTTATTTATTTCTGCACTGTCACCACCAAATACATGTTTAAGCTTGCACTGATCTCTGTTATGGACATATAGACATGCTAAAAACACACTTGGGGAATATATAATAAGAGATTTGTCTGATTTTTGTTGGATTATTCCAGTTTTTCATCAGCCCGTGTCGCTTGTTTTTCCCTGATGGCAGCCTGTCAGAGCATTTTTAGATGCATTGGGCTGATGTTGGTACACGCAGAAACCAGTAAAAGCTACTGCATGGAGGAAACACTACTTAAAATACAGATTTGGAATATATCTTACCCCTCCCAAATGGTTGGAAGGTTGAATCTTCAACTCATCATCATCACTCTGCAATTGATGTAGACGCTTTTGCTGCTTTGACTTGTTTTATCTCATCACTACATCGCTGCTTCTTTACTCGCCCAAAGACGAGGCCTGGATTTGGAAATGGCGGCTTCTAAAAAGACCGTCACACGTGTGAGGGTCAGCGCATATTTTTAAACGACCCAAAATCCATTCTGGGAGCATGCTGCTGTGGTCACACAAAACCCCTCCACATTAGTTGAAACCACATAAAAACTCCTGTTTTGCACGCTCCTCTATAGGTTTAAAACAAGTCCCCAGAAGCACCGAGACCATGACAGCCGACCGTGTCCTTTTAGTAAACTCCTAAATGCACGGCTGACAAGATAAGAAACACTACTGCAAGTTCTTGCTTCAGATGATATGTTGACAGTGCAGAGATGCAGCACAAGGGTTTTCACCTGACTGCGAGGAGGGAACTCCTGCTGTGTAAGAACAGTCTTGTGAGTCTTGGGTAACGGCTTGAAAAGAGAATCTCATAGGATCGATGATTTTCTTTTTGCTGGGGCTGGTGTTGGGGAGGGGTTTAGAGAGCTGTCTCTTCATTGCTTTGCACTTTTTTTTTCTCCCCCCTTTGGACCCTCAATTGCAGATCCTCATGGTGAGAAAGAGGGGGTGCAGTACTGCGCTTTCCTTTGATGTAGTGAGAACGTGACGGATCTGCTAGCCACTGTCTCGCAGCGTGGAATCACTAACCCAGGCTTACCTAACGGGATTTGGTTGGACCGCTCTGGTGTCCCTCAGTGCCATGTGTGTCCTGAGCCTATGCCCCCAGTGCTACCGTGGAAGATCCCTGTTAAAGAGAACAGTGTATCAACCAGCAGCCCCTCCATGCCCAAACATAAAGCTGTAGATGGCAGCTTTTGGCCCCTTTCAGTACTTTCTTAGTCTCCCTACAGGTTGCACATTCTGCGTGAGGTTTTTCAGAGCTTAATGTTGCCTTTTTGGTTTTAAGCTGCAAAACTTCATCTGATCTTCAGCTCATCTCATTTTCTCAGTGTACATTTCTTTTTCAAACTAAGTTAAGAAAATATAACCACTTTCATACACCAGCATAATTGACCCATTTCTATGCCACTTAACGGCAAATCAGAAACTTTTCATCCGGCATGCATATCAGAGTTTGTACTTGGACCAGCGTCATCTGTTGTGCAGATCTCACACAATGAAATGTGTGTGTGCACAAAAAGACTTCACCCGAGACCCCACACAGTAGAAGCACTTGGCGTCCCAGGCTTTTTGTAGTGCCGCTGTGTCATGGACTTTTCTAAACAGTGCCATTAACGCCAAGGCTTCTTCTCGTCCTCCATCATATGGCAACGCGGGTTGACACATTTACTCCATATGCGCGGTGCTAATGATGCCATGTGGTTGCAATCACCTTATCAGTGTTTTCATCTTGTTAAATGGAGCTTGGCAGAGTGATTGTCTTCCCCTTGGTTCTCATCTTAAACAACAGCACATATCTCTCTGTGCTAGTAGACAATCAAGACTCTACTTTCTGGGTGATTTATTTTTCTTCGCAATGTTATGCATTCTGATTTGTAAGAATGTGAAAAGTTAGTTGTATTTCTGTTTGTTCAAATTCTTTGTCAATGCCATTCATTTTTCACCACTGTTTCAGGATATCTTTGCTTTTTGTGGGACAAGAAAACAACAGAAAATGTTACCTCTACAAAACATAATAAGCAGTCAAAATAAGAAACTTTTATTTTGTTTTTTTACGTATGAAAAAAATCAAGTTTTCTTGAACATGTGAGTTTTTTACACGTCTAAAGAAAAAAAAAAAATTGCTTGTGAGCGTCACATGCAGAGATGCACATGACGCCCTGTTGTTTATTTGGACCACGTGTCACTGCTCAGTGCAGAGCCCTCATAGATGATGACACTTTCTTCGTTCCCAATCCTCCCTCTGAATTGGGTGAAGCTTAACCAATCATGCAGTGCAGCCTGGAGCCAGCCAGCCAGGCTGCAGCGGACAGACTGCCGCTTGGGCCTCAGCACCTGCTCAGAGGGCTTCACTCTTCACCGGCAGTCTGCTGCTGATCTCCAGGGGTCAGTGGAGGGCCTTGCCAAGGTTGTCCCCCAAAGCCCAGTTTTCTTTGAATGGCCTGGGTGTGGACTTCCTGTAAGGGTGGATAAGAAATGGAGACTCCAAGGCGGTGTGTGCAGTTTTCTTTCTTTCTTTTTTTTGTGCAACTCTCAGTGATGATGTTAAGACTGCACCAAGTTGAAAGGGATAGTTGGAGCTCAGGAACTGAGCTGCAGGCTTGTACAGAATATGCTCAAAATTAGATACTTTTCAGTCAATCTTATAAACTTGTTCTACAGTTGTTGCTTTTTATCTAAAAATACAATTTGTATGGCCTTGCGTCAAAAGTTTAGTCTTTAAGCCAAGATTGAAGCTTGGCAGTAGTCCCTGAAGGCTGATCACAGTACCTCTCTGTTCTCTGATGCAGCCATAAAATGAGTAAAAACATGAATAGCTTTTTTTGATTTCATCCTGACAGCTTGTAGGTCTATAAAGAGGCGAGCGGCGCTCCAACTAGTAAACTGCAGCAAGGGGGGGGGGAACAATGGGATCATAGGGGTGAAATATGGCTACAAATCCTGCCGACTGTGTCCGGACTTCAGAGAAGCTCAAACAGCCCTCACTTTGTCCAGCTAAGACATGAAGCTATGATCAATAGCTGCTCTGTTGTATGAATCTGGTCAGTCTCGGGCGTGTTCCAGCCCTCCCTCCTCTTTTTTTTTTCTTTTTTTGCTGTTTCATATTTTTCAGAAGCTCATTATTTCTTTCTGCTGTGGGTGTGAGTGCTAAAGAGGCTCACATGCAATGTGTATCTGACAGCGCTGAAATATTAATGGTCCCCTGTGTAGGAGGTTGGTATAGGGCCTGCATAGTTACAGTACAAAGGGTGCCTTCTTGCCACCAGGCTTTATTAGCCAAGCCATTAAATGAATAGATGGATATAGCTTGCACTCTTTCTTTATGCCTCCTTCTGTGTTCATGTGCTAAACATCAAACCACTTTCTTTTTGTCTAACAGCTTCCAACATGAGCGGGTGTCAGACGCAGACTTGCATGTGTGTGAGCTCACATTCATGGATGTATGTGAGAGGTTTGCTGCACTGCTGGGTTTTCAGTGGGAGGACAAAAAGGAGGGCTTTGCTATCAGTTCATTTTGTGTGGTCTTGCTCATAAAAACACCCTGTTCTTTGACTGTGAAAAAAAGCCTGTCTTTAATTTTTGGGAAACCCATAAAAGTTTGTCGTTCCTTTCATATTGGCGGCAGAATTGAAAACAAATGCTACATTCTCCCCTCCTCCGCCTTTGAACTGGCCAATTATGGAGTTGTGAAAATGAAAAAAAAAAAAATCAGTTTGTAGATCTTTTTACCCCTTTCTCTTTTATTTCACATCACCCCCTTTCTTTTCCTCCCTGTTCACGTTCTTCTCTTACTTCTCTCTTCTTGTTTTTGAAGAAACTGAGGGGGATCACTGATGTCAAAGTCAAAACCAAGAGCATTAAGAAAACTGGCGAAATGCAATACAGCTGCAATCCAACATGACGCTAGAAAATAGGGCTGAGGAGCAGAAAGCCTCTCTCCCGTATTCCCAGGGCGCGCAACTGCTCCCGGCCTTGGCTTTGATCTCTTCAAAGCCTCCTGCCTCCTACTAGATGGAGAGTCTTGGCTGCCGCTCGTGAGCGCTGGAGAGAGGCAGAGAGGGAGGTTGGGGGTGTTTTTTGGGGTGTGCGGGAGGGGAGGCATCGTCTTTTCCTTTCCAAGGCTGAAATCAATCACGGTGCCGAGGCAATTATGTGTAATTCAACCCCAGCCAGATTAGTGACTCTTGTTACCTGAGCGACCAGAGCTCTGTAATCTGTGAGACACACCGGGCTCACCAGCAAAAGAGTAGCCAGGAACAGGCGAGGGCACTCGAGGGGAAGGAGGGGACTGAGGGGAGAGGGAGGGGTGCTGAAAAGCAGGCTGCCATGCTGCTGCCCAGCAGAGCAGAAAATCGGAGCACAATGGAGTGATTACACTTGCAGATGTAGCCATATTTATGACGAGGTGGATGGAGAGAGCACGAAGAATGGAGAGTGCTGATTGCCATGGAGCTCGCTAGTTAGTGTGCTAACGAGCCAGGTCCCTTTTGTGTTAAAACATGTGCGTTCTGTCACCTCCGCTGCGCTTCCAGTCCTCCCCCACCATCTATGCCCTGTCCCTCCCCTCTAGTGCCATATCTCTATCCCTCATGCCCTCCACAGCCGGCTCTGAAATGCAAGCTTGGCCGAGGCTCCTGCCCCAGGCGCCCAATTTACTATGGCTGGAGAAAAACTCAGTGGTCTCAAGTCACAGAGGGAAAACAGCAGAGCTGAACGCTGCTCTTTCCCTGCTGCTGCAGTTCGGCCGATCTGTGCAACTGTTTCAGTGTCTTAACACACAGCAGTGGAACAATTTATACCCCTCTGCTTTTTTACGTAGCTTGCTGAGATGATTCATACCCATTATGTTTACTCATGGTATCAATAAATCTACAACATTGTAGGGGTTTGAAGCTTACGATTAATACTGCTTCTTCATTCTACATATTGTTTTGTATTTTACAGTTAATTGGAGGTCTAGCTGGAGGGCAGTTAGGGAAAGTGCAGACTCACATTTTTTTGGACCAGTAAATAAAAAAAAGTGATTGTCCAAGCTTTATGTCTCCCCCTGCTCCCTGTCTGTAAGCACTGATGTCACAGAGGATGAAAACAAAGCCTTGTTTTCATCCTCAGCAGTCACTTGATGCAGTATGATGAAACCCACAAAGATATCTAGCAAGAATTTGTTTGTTGATCTGATGAGCTCGCCTTGTACTTCATGTTTCTTTTGATCATCGGACAGCACAGTCAGTGATGGAAGGCTCTTTTTTTTTTCCTCATGGGATGTACACCCATAAATAAATGAGATGTATCGTCACAGAACAGGGTTGATCAGGACCCTAATGTCTACGATGGTTTTAACAAGGCAGGATGACGGGGAAGTGGAGCTGAATCTAAAAATATAAAGGTCACGCTGAATGGATTATGAGATATGAATGGAGCCACCGTCCAGCTCAGCAGGAACCTTTAAATCCACCATCAGCCACAACCCTCGGCTCAGAGGCCAGGTGATGCTTTTCATGTCCTCCAATGGAGAGACATCACAGAGGCATCCTCCACTTTGAGCTGCCCGTCATCAAACAATGCATCAAAACATCGAGTCAATCCACCCCCACTATACCCCTATCTTTTGAGATGAAAGATGAGGGGGGAATATAAGTGCCCTGTTCTCGCACATATCCTCTCCAAACTGGACAGAATACAATGGAAAAGTGTTAATTTACTTGGGAGTTTTTTACATATTTGGGTTTGCTATGAATGAGGGAAATTTAGAACATGTTCGTACTATATACACTCCCGTAACAGTGGCAGGGGTATCAAACAGTGGTTACGATGGTAGCAAGTTGTCAACCCATCAAAGCCATAAATTCTGCTTTTTATAAATGAAAGATGTGAACAGAATTGTGCAAAGATAAATTTAGTTGAATCTTATGTTAGAGAAGTGAAAAGGTTGCATTCATCTGTCCACATTACAGTTTAATTTCCTCAGGAAAAATTGGTGGAATCGCTCCAACATTAAACTACAAACATAAAATATGATCATGACTTTGGTTAGTTGTATTTGTAAAAGTTGCTATTTCAAATTTGGGGGCTTTAAATTCTCTTTTAATCTGATAACATCCCAGTTAAATAATCATAAGGTATGTCCATTCAGACTTGCCAAGGCCAAAAATTTTTTATAATGAATTGTCTTGTCTTAGCCAGTGAACATCAACCTATAATATCAAAACAGATATTGAATCAGTTACCAGTGATTAGATTTTTTTTTTTTTTGCTGCCGGAAATCTTGCAAGCTCATTCTCAGCTTCTGCTGACCGAGATTCTTAGAGGTTACATTCAGTCATGCATTGCTTTCTTAATAGACAAATGATTGTATCACTTACAGTCGCTCATTTTCAATTAATCCAGCTAAGAGGAGAATTACAGCATTTGTGGCATCAGGTGCATGTGTGATCCCTATAATGTCGCTGTGACCATATGTTCCGAGGCGAAGGAGTCCCTTTTGTGTTCCAGAAATTACCATTTCTTTGGATGTATCAAGGGATAAGCAGACGTTGTCCTTTGCCATGTTGTACATGGTCATTGTTTTGTTTGTATTAAAGTCCACTAAATCCTGCCACAAAGCTAATTGTCGGGGCGGAGTTTTCTTGTGACCACTCAGATCCTTGGAGAGGTTCTTTAAGAGTTCCCTGCTTCTGTGGGGTTGGAGAAAAGCCGTTTGTTCGGAGGGGGATCAGATTTGAATAGCTCGGTGCTTGCCATTCAGATCTTAACAGGGGCGTGTGCGCCTGGCTAGAAAGAAATCCTGAAATGTGTGGTTTTGATTAATGACTAATTCCTCGGTGAAAGGCAGTTGTTGGTAGTCTTTACCAGTTAATCCCTTAAAACGTGGAATCGCACCCAAACAGTGGGCTATTGGTATTGTTGCTTGGTCCATTATGCGATTGAGAGGTCTGCAATGAGATCCACAACCGTGAATGCTTCTTAGCTCTGTGGTGTGACCCATGCTTCAGTATACCCTGCAGCAAAATCGACATGTCACTGAGAATGTAATGAGAGGGGAGATGGAAAGCTCAAAAATATATTTTAAAAGTGAAGGGGAAGAAATGTGGATGAAGGAGATGCTGTGACAAAGAAGCCGAAAGTTCAGGCCAAGGCCTGGACACGGGTGTCATGGCACAGGGCTTCAGGTTGGCCTGCTGTTAAGATTACATAACCTTACTGAATCCTAACACAAGAAACAAAATCTGTTGACACAATTCTGACCTTTCCCCTTCTGTCTTCATCTGTTTGTTCCCTGAAGTCATCAGTGGTTGCTAACCCATCTATATTTTTATTCATTCTATTCTTACACATTATGTGGGTGGGTGTGCATCTGTCTGAGTGAAATACAGAAGGAAAACTAGGTCAATACTCTCTTCAGCTCAGGCAGAAGCAGCTCTCATTCAAATCACCTCCCCATCCACATTTTCCTGGTGTGTGCGCGCCACTAAAAACCTTCCCCGCAAACACAGCAGCGCCCCCACAGCTGAGATGACTGCCTCGTCCACCTTTTGCCGGTTAGGTTGCTTTCCTTATAATTCCTCCCATCCTCTCCATAGATGTAATGTGAAATTTTGCATTTGAGCTAGCTAGGGCTTAGTGAGAAGAGTACTGTCTATAGTGCTCGTCTCCACAAGTGGAGACACACAAAGACCCCCACCAGACTCTATTTTCCCCCTCAACGCTGAGCTCCCAAATCCAAACTGACAGCCATTCATGCCCAGAATACCTGGGCGAAAGCTGAGAGGGGGGGACACTATCTAGGTGTAGCAGGCAAATCCGCTCTTGTTCGACAGATATATGAAGCTCCTGCATAAGGCAACTCATCAGCACTTTTCCTCTCATTCTGCGCTGTATTTTCTCTCCCTCTTTCTGTGTGATTGTATGGAGGCTAAGGTTTTAGCACGCTAGCCACACAAAGTTAGCCTGTGCTGCAATTTTATTTGTGTACGTCTCTCAGGGCCTCTGAGTCTTGTTGTTGTGGATGTGGATGTTGGCACCATTGCGCTGCCTGGCATGAATGTAGCTACTCAGCAGACCAGAGCTGGCTTCTAATGATAAATCATGCAGTGTGTTAATGCAGCAACGGGGTTGCTATAAATAGTTGCTGAAGAAGGGATGTTGATTGATTCTGGAGGAAAAAGTCTAAATGTTTCTGCTTTTTTGGTTGGCTGTACGGACTGTACGACCTGTACAGATTTTTTTCAGGACCTATACCGATATATTTTCTCATCAGCCGATGGCCGATGCAACTTGCCGATATTTAGGGCAGATATTTGGGGCCGATAAAGCATTTGACTCCCAATTAAATATAATGAAGGATACTATGAAAAGTAATTTCATAACTCCTTTTAATATGAAAAAAGAACAAAGCACTTCAAATAAATAGGCCTATATCGAAAAGAAACAGTCCACTTATAAACAAATATTAAATAAAAACATTAAACTTATGATAAATATATACTGTATATGTAAAAAGTCTGTAAATTATGCCGAGTGGATAGTGGGGTAATCGGCCAACACACCTGACGTATTGGCTGATGCCAAGACCACCAAAAAATGCAAATATCGGCCTAAAATATTGGCCGACTGATGCATCGTCTATCCTTAGACTGAATCTCTTCCTCATGTGACAATTCAATGGGATACGACGCAATATGATTCAGGGATGATATATTTAATAAAAGACAAGAGAATCACAAGTACTTTTGTATCCTTCAATACTGTCTTACAGCAGCTTGATAGTATCACTACTCTTCATCAAAGCCATCACACATAACCAGCCTGTAAGTCTTCAGCAGTAAATATGGCAATAAAAGTTAGATGAGTGTTGAGACCTGTTGTTCACCCACTTGATTAGTCCTCAGCAGACTCTTGTCCAGTAGTTTCTCCTTTTTTAAAATCCTTAATCATCGAAAATCGTCAGACTTATACGTAAATGGATTGTAACCCCTGCCTGCCTTAGACGTTTTTGCTTACCTGCTGCTTTCACTGGTAAATATGAGTGGAGTATCCTGTGTTGATCAGACCCACTCAGTGCTCCGCCAGTGTGGCAGTGATACACACCCACAGTGATGTTTTCTCTCTGGTGTGATCTTTCTTTGGTTCTGAAAGATCTAGAACAAAACCTGAGCCAAATGGATTTTTGTGGTGGAATTGGGCTGTTAAGCAATTTCTCTTGCATCTAATCAAACTAGGGGTCATTTTACCAATGTGCACCCTTTTACAGTAATGTTAAAATCAGGTTCTAATCCTTTATTGCTGGTTTTTTTTTATCTCTAAAATCAAGGCTTTGTTTTTAACGTGACAGATTCTGATTACCTGTGTTTAACTTAGCTGCCACCATCATTCCATGACAGAACTAAGCAGTTTATTTATTATTTATTTATTAAGTTTCTCATGTAGCATACATCTAATGCAGACAGCAGCCATGTTCCTCACAGGGGTGAAGATGCTGAGTGGGTGCTCAAGTGTGGGTGTATGTGTGCGGCGTGCATTTTGTGGATACGTTTGTGTGTGCAGGCCTGCTGACAGTGGCACTTCAGCAGAATGTTTGCCCTTTCCTTAGTCCTTTGATGTGACCAGGTCCTGCTGTGATAATGAGCCCTGTGCCCCGCCGCAAGGTGAACATCCTGCAGTTCGCCCGGGGCTCTGCCAGAGCAGCGGCCCAACCTCCCCCCACAAACACCCGTGCACACACACTTACACGCACACACTCACTCTTTCTGCAAACATATCAGTGGAACAGCCAACCTCCATTCAGAGTTCATCCACCAACACACAGAGCGCAGACGGAGAGAACCGTGATGATCCTTGGTGTGTCTCATGGATATTTCAAGCCCAAAATCTCTGCCATTGCTTATGTGTACAATAGTGACCATATGGCAGATTATACAGATCAGTATGAAGATTATTAGGATACTGACTATTCTATGACACTGGGATGTATTAGAATGTGGTCAGCATGAAAATTTGTGCAACAAATGGTGGAATTTAAAGGACACACTGATGGTCAGAATGGACTCTTCTGAAATGTAAGTATGGAATTTGGGATGTCTTCCGAAATGAACACAGTTGAGCTAAATATGTCC
Source organism: Atherinomorus stipes (assembly GCA_023101725.1). Classification (NCBI taxonomy): domain Eukaryota; kingdom Metazoa; phylum Chordata; class Actinopteri; order Atheriniformes; family Atherinidae; genus Atherinomorus; species Atherinomorus stipes. Next base: position 307,686 of record JALJCO010006991.1, on the reverse strand, counting down.
ATCCAAGATGCTTTAATAAATTGTTCAAGGTTATTGACCAATAAAAGGCTCCCATAAGGGCTAAGGGGGTTTAAAAAAAAAAAAAAAAACTCTTCAAAACTCAAGATTTTGGATATGTGGGGCAGTGGCACAATGTTGCCAACTAAACGTATCCCACCAGGTGCAATGAGGGAGACCTTTTGAATATAAATCTCGATTCAAAATCAAATTAAAACACAACAGTTTGTTTTTCCATGATTTTACATTAATACAGATTATTTAGAATATATTTTAGCTTTTTTTTTTTTCAAAGAATCAGAGGATTTTAACTAATTGATCTAAAACAACCTCATTTCTAATGTTCATGTGACTTGAATTGACTAATAAAAGTTGGGCTTTGCTTGTCTTCCCAACATTGAAGATGATAAAGCTTTCAGAGTATGATCTTCTCCCGCTGACAATCTCATACGACATGTGTTTAAAACCACCGTTTCAGGGGTTTCTAAAAATTGGTTAAAGATCTTGCAAGTCAGTTTTCATGTAAAAAACCAACAGATTATTGAGTCGGAACTGGATGAGGGAGTCATTACTGAGCATGGAAACAAGCAGCCCACCTTAAGTGAAACTGGTGCTGCAGTCTATGTGCATTGATTTGCAGAATGAGTTCTAGTCCAGGACAGAACTGGAGACTGCAAAAGGGTGATCTTATAAAAATTTTGAAGCTTCCAAAGAGCTTGAGGCTGACCTGGACAATAGTGAAGCGATAGTTTCGGGCCATGCCATTACTCATGAAAACAAGTAGTTCCCCATAGGTAAGGAGAGCACACCACCATTTGAAAAGCACAAAATTGCATATAAATATTGACACAAACATTTATCAGTTAGTGACATCTACAGACAGAGTAAACTAGAGTTTCTGTCATGCTCTTTGCTTTCTTTGCTCTGGTTCTTCTGGCACTGATTTTATCAAAGGAATGGATGATATCTGAGGAATACCAAATCATTTTAGAGGGCACTTGTTATTCAGTGTCACAGAAATAATCAAAAGTCATGAGTTTTTAACAGGACAACAACCAAATGTACACAATCAATAGCTAAAAGGGGGGAGCAACAATTGGGAAAACTCTTGTCCTTGGAAAATTAAATCCTTTGTGCTATGCTTTACTGGCAAACAATGACAGGCGACAGAGATGCACATTTCTAATTTCATTTTGTAAAATCCTCACCATGAGAATGTGATCCCATCAAACAGTGATAACAAGTGCCACGCCCTCATATTTAAACCTGACCTCTTGCATGACTTTTTCCCAGTTTGGACTCCCCAGTTCCCCAGAAAACACCCCCCTGCTGTCTTATGTCTTCACACCTTCTACTTTCTCAGGCTTGACGCATGAGAAAAATGGCAACTGGGTGATTTTGAATGTTCCGTTCCTTCTCCCTCAGTTTGTTAATAGCACTGTGCCGCATAGAAATTAAGAGTTGAATACTTTAAAAAGCGGATCAAGTCTTTTCATCTGGGGCAAGCAGATTTCACACAAATTATCTTCCTTGTACATTGAGAATGTCAGCAACAGAGCTAACATGTTGGGTTTGCTCGGAGCGCAAGTTCTTCATGCCAGCTGAAGGATGATGGGTAATCCATCTTGTCCTATTCACTCACGCTTGGTGGTGGTGGAAAAGACGATGCTTGGCTGTTAATAGCTTGTTTGTGTTCGTATGCAGAATGTATGTGTTAAATTCATTAACTCCACGGTCTTTGATCCCTGCACCATGAACGTATTTTTGAGCATGTGCATGTGCCTTTTTTAAGCTGCTGTTTTTGTGGATGGATTCCATGTTTATTCATGTTAATAAGTGTCAGTCATGTGTGTTAATTTTGAAGTATTTTACAGTGTGTGTCCGAATGGTGCAACATTAGTATTTAGAAGACAGCATGACAAGTTCCTTGCATGATTAATTTGTGCTGCAACCACTAAACCACTTTAACTGAATATAGGGTGCATGCCTATTTTTGCTCCACCAAGCTCCACTGAACCAAGTTTGTGGTCATTTTTTTTTTTCATTTAACCAGCTGGCTTCACTGCCTCCCTTCTGCTTTTGGACTCATATTAGCATGAAGGATATTTTGATTGGGATGAAAAAAAAAAATAGGGAAAAGATTGGGATGCATCACAGACATGCTCTTCTCTAGGGCAGGCTTTTCCTGCTGCTCGTAGTCTCTCCTACTGCTGTCCCCATGGTTGGCTTCGTTTGTTCGTCTCATTACCCTGGGCGCGTGGTGCTCCTTCGCTTGCTGGCAGCCTGGCTTTCTTCCTCATTAATTGGGTTTCGTTACATTAAGCCCCCTGGCCAACGGGCAATCCTGCCAGTGAAACATTCCATTTTTAGCACTTCACTTGGAGCTGGTGGGGTTCAACCGGCTCTCCGAATGGTAATTGGTTATTTATTTAAGCTTCCGCAGGTTGGTCTCCACTGGTTTTTGGAAAAGGGGAGGAGGGAGGTACAGTGGCTTTTCTTTCCTGTACTATGAAGCTACTGCTTGTTTGCTCTCTTTTGTTGGACGAAGGTTGGACACAAACACACCTGAGAATGAACACCTGGTCTGGGGGTGACTGGAGGAATTCAGTACCTGGCACACCCTTGCTTCATTCTCAGACTTTTGGCATTTACCAAGGCTTTGTCTCTGTAATCTTTTGTCTATGAGTGCATTATCAGTGGAAACAGTAGCTAAATACTGTATTTACACACGTAAGGGTGTGTACGCTCTTGTGGGGATCTGATGTTAATTTAAAAACACTTCCCAAAGTGCGAATCATGGCACTTACCCAGGCGAAATTCACAGTAAACTTTTGTTAGTGCTATTTCAATTTCTTGCCTCATCTTTTTGTCTTCTCTGTTAATATCCCATGCCCTCTTTTTGAACATCCATTCCCCTGCTGAGTGTGGAAAATCATGTGAGTGGGTGAGGTTAGGTTCTTGGGGTGAGAATGGGTTTCTTCGTGAATAGATTTGGCCGCATGGGAATCCATAGCCACCACTTGAGCTGCCATCTCCCCAGCTGTTTTTGAAGCACCTCACATGGTTTCTACACACTTGATTGTAGCTGCAGGCGCGAAGAGTCCTCATTGCATATAAATTACAGAAGTGGGAAGTGATTATTATAAAATTCCTGCTTTCCTTTTTTTCCCCCCCTTCTCCACTCTGCAGAAGTGGTATAATTGAGTGCAGTACAAAAGCTGTGCTTTGAGGCACGAGAGGGAGAAAGATGCCAAAAAGGCAATATTACAGAGATAGCTACTCCATATATGACATAGATACCCATATAAACACACACATTCATGCGTCACAAACATAACATGTTGATGGAATTTGATAGGGCTCAAATAAACCCAATGTCATCAGATAAATCAAACTGAAACAACAAAATCAAACGTCACATTTCCTTTCCCCACCCCTAATTTCAGACAACACACCGAGTCACCAGCTCCCCGCTCTGAAACACACTGGAGTGTGTTGTCCATGGAGGGCTTCCTGCCAGCTCCAGTTCCGCACAATGAATTTCGCTTAAAACCACATCTGAAGGGTTCTTTAAAAGGGCCAGCCAAGCCTGGATATGAAATTCAAATGGAACATTTTCTTTTCAATCCTTGCCGCCTCTCCTCTTTTGCTCTCCCTGAAAAATATGAATAGAAAGATCCTAAGCCTATTATTTCTCCTCTACAATGAAAGAGACCTCCAATATGGCCGCCCTCCATTGCTACAGTGCTGCTGCTGCTGAGGGCTTTCAGAGTCAGAGTGGGGATGAGAAGGGATCAAATTGCTGCAACGTGGCATGACCTCCATGGTTGCGCTCAGCTGAGTATCTCGAACTACTTCGTCCGGGAAATTGGTAAAAGAGTGGTGTGATTTGTGAGCTCTTCCAAGAGCTGGTGAGCCAACAACTCTTCACCTGGTGTTAAAACCATAGCTCCAGTTTTCCATGACTTCAAGAAAGGGTCAGCTATTCTTTGCTTGATATGACTTTTCTAATCATGTTTTATGCACACAGAGTGATATAACGCTGCCTGAATCTAATTGGTAATTAAAGAAAAACTCTTCCCGTCTCCTGAAAGTGAACCACAGTTGTATAGAGCCATGCAGTTTGTGTAACTCTGCACCCAAATAGCCATATATTCTGTATTGGTCACAGAGGCCTGCAGGTTTTTCCACGGTGGATTTTTTTCCACAATGGAGCAGTTTATTAAGAAGTTGAGAAAAATGGGATTTGACAGCTGTAAAACTGGGAGAAGCAGAGTAGCAAGCTTCTTTGCTGTAGTGGAAACCTCTCACTTTATTGGGAGTTAAGGAGTCGATCATCTTTTCAGCTCATTCAGTACAAAAACAAGAATGAGGGGGAAAACAACTTGTTTCCTCTTTTCTTTCCCCCTTTCTCTGCAAGGAGTTGGAGAGGACTTGCAGCTTTAATGATAATCTCCCAGGTTCTTATCTCATTCCCACAGGATAACAAATGGGAGTGGAGAGGCGTAAAATAATATGGGCGAGAATGCTATTATTTAGCCTCCGGTGTAGGCATGTCCCAGTCCCTTCAGCCCTGGTTAGTCCCTCTTTTAGGTTTAGCAGACTTATTAACAAGCCTTCCCCTCTGTGGGGAGAGGTGGGATACTCCCTCGCTCACAGATTATCCCGTCACCTTTGACTCTTGGTGACTGAGGTCAAAGAACCCATTTCACCTTGGCAAGTGTGAAAAAAATCTGAATCCTGGTCCTCGTCGTTCCCTGGCTGGATTTATCCTTTTTACTTTTCTTGGAACAGGGTTGATGGTCCAGTATGAGGCTCGAATCAAAACTGGAAGAGGGAACTAAATTGATGTAGGGGATGAGACTCAACTTGATAAGGAGCATGGCTTAAATGTGGTGGGACACACATCACACATTCTGCCTTTGTTTTTGCTCCTGGTTAGGACTTTTCCCCCCAAAAAAGTGGGGAGAGGCAAAATAGAAGGTGGGGAGGGCTCTCTAGTTGAAGCTGGTGCCAGTCTGTGAGAGGTTCGGGGAAACTCAGACATTCCAGCCTCTTTTGTGTTTGTGTGTGTGGTGGGAGTGGGTGAGACGGGGCACCAGTCACCACTTAATACTGCAGGAATGTCATTTTGACACACACATCATTAGACAACAGAAAAACTGGTAAAGAGCAATCTGTTTCATTATATCTTCTCAAAACTTAGTGTGCCTACTGAACTATGAGAGTGTCTTTTACAGCTTTAAGCAGGTGTTGCTCAGCTGAGAAACTGATGACAAACTCGATGAAACTGGAGCTATGCGGTGTAAGACGTGGCTCATCCAACCGTGAACCGACGTCTCTCCGATTAGCCGTGTATCCTGTGGAGGTGATATTTTGACTCCAGCTCGGCTCTGGGCTCAGATTGTGAATAGTAGATTTAGCATGGCTAAGCATTGCCATGTGTTGGGTGCAGCTGAAGCATGTAAGCTCTCTTGGCTCGGTTGTTTCAGGCCTGGTTCGGCCCGCTTTAATTGTCTGGAGGTACAGTGAATCAGCTGGGAATGAGGGGTCTGTGGCCGAGCCACTGTTGACGTGATTACCCCTGCATTAAGGACCACTGCAGACATCTGTCTCACTCACGCTTTCTCTTCACAGCCACCCCCCTCCCCCCTTCCTCCTCCATCCCTCATCTCTCCTTCCCCCGGCTCTTGCTCTGTAATGAACTCCCCTTATTCACCAGCTAATGACTGCCTTTGATCTCCCGCCTCAGACCTCTGCTCTAACTCTACCTTGCAAGTCTCTCATTTCTCTCTCCTCTCTTTGCTCCATCGCTTGCTTCTATTCACTCCTCCTCTGTTTGCATCTTTTTCTCTCTGTTTCTCTCTCAGACATGCTCATGCACCTCTTTGACTTGTTTTTCCTCTTTCCTTTAGGGAGTGGGTTTTTCAGTCCCGCTGACCTAGGCTAAACAAAGTTTACAGCTACTGGGCTCAAAGAGGAGAAATTAAAGAAATGTTTTTAGTAACTTTTTGACCTAGCTGTTAAACTTAAACCGCGTTAGAAAGAGGGCTCCATGCTGCAGAGGACATCACCTGTGAGGCCTGGCTTTATGTGACTGGGGAGTGATGCCATCTTTCTTACCTGCTGTTTGTTTTTGTCTCCACAGTCCAACAAAGTTCCCGTGGTGCAGCCGTCCCATGCAGTCCACCCACTCACCCCGCTGATCACATACAGTGATGAACACTTTGCTCCAGGCTCTCATTCTGGCCATCATCCCCAGGATGCCAACAACAAACAAGGTAAACGGACGTGAAACAAAGCAATCAACAAAAAGTGCCAACAGGATTATTGTCATGGAACGATGTCAATGCTGAATGAAACCAGTTGCCACTGACTGATCTGATGCCCTCAGGTTGTTGTTCCTCCTTTTAAAAAGCTGTCCGTCTTACTGCATGGATGTCATTTATGTGCTTTTTTTTTCATTTTATATGAAATAAAACACAAAGTCAGAGATAACCCTGACAGACCTTCTACACCAAACAAATAGTTGTCGAGATGTGTAACACATTACTGGCATTGTCAGACTCTAGATTTGTTTTCTTTTTTTTTTTAGCACATATAACATGCAGATTTGCTCAGAGAGCTCAGTGGCTGTTCAGAAGAAGGCTGTGATGTAAGAAAGAAAATGGCTAGCTTGTCGCATACAATTTCTTCGTATTCATTATTGTCATTTCTCCCAAACAAGAGACACTTTCACAACAACACGGTCCTATGGAATAAAGTACGGAGTAAAGAACCTGAAAACTCCTGAAGAATCAGCTCTGTCTGAATTTACTGGAGGGACAGAAATCACACACTGCACAGGTGTAGGTTGGTCATCCTTGCAGGAAGTTGAGATATTTGGTGGTGTGTTCAAGTGCCACTTTGTTAGCTCAGACACTGATAATGTGAGGCCTTTAGTCTCTCCTCTTCACATTAGTTTCATGTAAGGGAGCCCTGAGAGTTTAAACCTTGTCTTTACCATCCCACTCCTGGAAAGAGTGAAAATTTAATCAGGTGTCTGGAGGGACCTGAAGTTATACTCCACCCTCAAAGAAACAGGGTTTTTCAGCTCTTGTTTAAAGTTATCAAGGTCTGAGATAAAGTTGAATTTCACTTAAAATATTGCAGTGATGCAGAATTGTGAAGTCAGTGTGCATTTAACAGAGTCTCATTTGATTCTTTTTTTCCTAAGATCTGTCAACACTGTCAGGAATGAGTAGAAACACACAAACCAAAATATGTCACAGCAAAGTCATCGTTGTATCATCGGAGTGTGAACTCATTTGAAGCAGCCTGCGCGATGGCACGCTGAGCCCCGCTGCCCTCTCCCTCTGTACTCTTTGCCTCTCAGGAATAACATCAAGCTGCAGCTCTGACAGCCGTAGAAGAGCTCCTCTGCCGGTTGGACGAGCTCCTCAGCCCTGCACAGCGGGAGACTTTGGCAGCTTCTCACTGATGCTGAAAAAAGACGTGGGCCAAACATAGTTTTGTCCCACACCTTTTAGCTTTTCTCCACTTTCTTCTCCTGCAAATGTCAGTTAAAAAGGAAAGGGGGGGGGGGGGGTTTCAGATGGGATGTAGGCGCTGATGATGAGATTCTGAGGGACCAGCTATAAATAACAACGTAGAACCGTTGTGAGATGAAGGAAGCGGGACATGTAAAGAAGCTGTGCTCCACACATGTCGTGCATCTGACACATGTGGTGTCTTTTTTTATTTTGTCCTGATGGAAGCATAAAAGAACAAATACGCAACAAAACAAAACATGCACTCATTGGGTTTCAGCAGTTCGCTGTCATGTAGTAAAGTTCATGCGAAAATGCTGCTTGCTTTATTTTTCACGTTGGGTTCTGACAATGAAGAGCAGTGAGAACCACCTTGCGGGTCTTTTTCTTACTATTTGATCTCGGTGCTCGCAGCCCAACAGAAATCCATGTCCAAGCAATCCAGTCTCAGAATTGGCTGCAAATGATTTCCCCGGGCATATTCATGTGTGTGTATGTCAGTGGAGCTAAGACGAAGATGCTTAAAACGGAATCTCGCTCATTCTCTCTCTCTTTTTTTTTTTTTTTTTTTGCTGTCCCTCTTGCTCTTTTTCTGCTTCTTTTATCGACCAATTGCTGCTCAGCTCCCCTTAGTGGGCTCAGACTTTGATCTCCTCGTTAATTATGAAAAACAATCATGGATTTTCTCATTATGAGCTCTAATATGCGCAGGGCCGCTACGTGGGATGGAAGGTCGAGCAGAGGGAGAGGGGGTGCTTTTTCCTATTTTGCATGTAAACCTTTAAATTAAAAATATATAACATGGGGGATTGTAATTTAAACAACTATAGCTGGGTTTTCGGTTGCTTGTTTTGAGAGGAAACGCAACTGTAAAGCTTTTGTTAGGATGTCAGCGGGCATGTGTGAAACAGGAGGAGGGAGTAATTAGGCACCTTAGAGGTGCGAGTGACGGGGTTAACACGCCAGACCCCTCTCTCTTCCTCCCTTGCCGCTTCACCCCTCGCCTCCTTCCCTTCTGCCCTCAGGAGGGCCCTATAGGAGTGTTAGGTGGTGGATTAGCGAGCGGGGAGCAGCACTATCCGTGCTATGAATCCAGTGTTGCAACATTGGCTTTGGAGATATAAGCCTCCCACTCGGCCTGCCTCTCGAAGGAGGAAGCCCCCTTCAGACCACAGCCTGGAGGGAGGAGGAGGGAGAGAGGAGATAGAAGCTGGCAGAAAAGGCTGGCTCCAGCAGGGATTAGAAGATGGTGCTAATCTGGAGTCATTTGCCCTTTTACTTTTTCTTTTGTGTGTCTGTGTGTGTTTGAGCGCTCATGTAGGGACATTCCACTTGTCTGTGCATGAACAGCATTTCCTGGTACCTGCTTGAAAATGAAAAACAAATTGGTACAGGACAAGAAAAAATGAAGTGAGGCAGATGTTTGTCATTCTGCAGCTCTGTTGCTACGATGCTCTGTCACGGAAAATAGGCCCCTTGACCTTGAAGCCCAGTAGGAGCCGGAGATAGAGGGGCTTAGTCTTGACAGCTAGTCCAACTCAATCCTGTGTCTACAGGGAGAACTGCAGCCCCTGCCATAAAGAAGAAGCCTCAATTATCCAGCTTAAAGACACTAAAACACACTAGAAGGAATTTGGCTAAGCAGGCAAAATATTATCCCTTTCTATTGGTTAATAGTGTGAGGTCAGAAACCATGTTCACACCCTGAAAGTGTGGGATGTCCTTGACTGGTAGTGACGCAGGATGGTGAAGGTGGGTTGCAGCACTGTAAGAAAAGGACAAGTAAGCATTTTTTCAGATGTTCTAAACCACAGCTCAAATTTTAAGCATTCACTGAGTTTTTATGGGTGAAAATTCTACAAAAAGCTAGTAAGTAGACTTTGAAGGACTGAAATTGGTGGTGCACCGGTGCACTGGTGCAGTTTAGATACCTGGATCTCACCTCCGTGTTCCAAACTCGCACACACACACACAAAAAAAAAAAAAAATCAGTGCAATTGTCAAACATAGCAATATATTAAACTGTCAGCATGACTAGATAAGATTATGCTGTGAACAGAGGACTGGGATCAGGAAATGTGTAACCAAGTGGCCCAACATATTCAAACATTTGGATTCTTTCTCTTTATTGTCCACTTGAAAATCTGTGATATGAACATAATTGCATCAGTGCTGATAAAGTTGCACATGTTGCTCAACTATATCTGCGTTTTACATATCTATAATGCTTATGTGTCACCATTGTTCACTTAGGAATGCCGAGGCATCATCCAGGACCAGACATGCCCAACTTCTACTCCCTGTCTCCTGGAGGAGTGGGACAGATCACACCACCATTGGGATGGTGAGTCACCAACAGACAACAGCAAAAGCATGTACAAGGAGTAATTACCATCCTTGATCTTTACATCATATGAACAGTGACTCTGTACCGGCTTTGTGCAGTGAATGGAGAGAGGCTGGCTCGCAGCAGCAGCAGCTTCAACAGGGAGGTCTGCCTCTGGCTGTTTCTGCTCTGCTGCTGTGGCCTCAACCACACTGCTCCTCTGTGTGCCCAGCACATGTCAAACACATCACCGCATACGTGCCCCTGCATGGCCATATGGCTGCTTAACCCCCATCAAAGCTCTCTGGAAGCACTCCTCTGTCTTAAGACTTGCTTCATGTTTGCAAAGTGCTTCTTTCTTTCTTTTAAGTATCTCTTATCGTTTCTCTTTTTGTCTGTTTTTTTTTTTCCAGCATCCTTTTTGCTTCCTTTCTTTTGCGCTTTTTCATTTCCCACCATATATTAATCTTCTCCCCCCTATTCTGTCTTTGTGTCAGCATGATCATTTGAGGCATACATTGAGTGGAGACAGATGTAAGGTGCAGTGTCAGGCCGTATTTTGAAGAACAGTGTCCTCATCCTCCTTATCCTCTACTCTACAGGCCCTCTTAAATCTAAATACCTACAGTATATTGGCACATTTTTTAATTTAGCAGCTTTTCCTCAGATAGAAGACTGGTTTTCTTGGAACTTCCCATGTTTTTCCACTTAAGGAACCAAGTGATTTTTGGATGTTTTACTCCATACGATTGAGGGAGTTTGGGGGTTTAGTAGTAAATGTTCTTGTTACATAAATGTAATGCATTTAATCATATTTTCCTTTTTCCTTTTTTTATATTGAACATAAATAAAACTATGTGCAGATGACTGAAACAACCCCAGTATGATGACGTGAGTTCTGAAATAAATATTTAAATGAAAAGAAATGGAAACTTGAGAGAGATCATTTATAGACCTCTGATCCGATGACAAGATGCAGACTGAAACTTATTATGTCTGAGGAAGAATCTAATAGAATTTAAGATGTGACAAGGGATGAAAAGCATATCTTAAGATTGTTTGGTGTGTTGCTAATCTGGATATGAATCATGTCTGAAAGAAACTTGTACAAAAATTACAACGGAATATTGTATTCAGCAGTGTTTCTTCCAACAGATTCCTCCTAAGTTACAATTAGGAGATTACACCTCACATATGTATTTGTTACCGTAGCCAGATTGCTGTATAAACCAAAGTATTGCATGTAAGACAAACATGTGGTTTCTTTTATATTGCAATAGCAGAAAATCCTGAGTTTCTGCCCAAGCGTGTCATGAAATTTGACCAATCTTTTTTTTTTAGAACCTGCTCAAAATAAGAAAGTAAAAAGATGTGTGTTTCACTCTAATTGTTATTGCAGGTTCTCTCACCACATGGTGCCCGGCCCCCCTGGTCCCCACGCCACAGGGATTCCCCACCCGGCCATCGTCAACCCACAGATCAAACATGAGCCTCAACACGACACTGACATCATGCACATGTGAGTCCTCCAAGCACGAATAGCCTCATTCAGACACACACTCAGACCATCGCCGCTCTGTTTACGGTTTTTCTGAGACGACATACTTCCAGGTATTTTGTGCACTCCACCACTGCAGCAGGCCATTGCTAAACAACACCTCCCCGTCAGAGCCTTGTTCTTGCTCTCTTGATGGGAGCAGATAAGCAGTGAGAGCCCGTGCTCCTCTGATAACAGGCTGCGCTTCATTCGGCCTCGGGGATCAAAAAGCACACAGCCGACAGATACAGGTCGCAGATTAGTGCTCAGATGAACTGAATTCACATCCACGGTGTGGGAAATGTTGTGGGGACCCTGAAGTGGTTACAACTGATTTTTGAAAAATTTCAATATTAATTGCTATTCTCACACCACAACTGTACAAAACCCGTGTCAGAGGATAAATCAGGAGTGGAAGCAGAGTGTTTTTCAGCTAGAGTACTTCCACATTTGGCTTTAAGCAGTTGCCAATGTTCTGTGGACAACAAGGTTTGGTTGCCATTACTGGTGAAGTAATCTCTCCGCATGAAGGAGTGCGACTGTACAACTGCACATGATTAAAGAGGCAGGGGCCCATGGCGTGGCAGCCCCTCTCACGCTGCCTCACCATTGGCTGAGAGCAGCCAGACCCTCGCTGCTTTTGTCGCCATCGTGGCACCACAATTTCCTCCTCCTGTTGCTCTGCTCTTTTATTCTCTGATTTTTTAAACCGTTTTCTTTTTCTGTTCCTTCACCTCCGTCCATTCAGTCTCTCTGACTTCTTCCTTCCAACAGGAAACCCCAGCACGAACAGAGAAAGGAGCATGAGCCCAAAAAGCCGCACATCAAGAAGCCACTAAACGCCTTCATGCTGTACATGAAAGAAATGCGTGCGAACGTGGTCGCAGAGTGCACGCTGAAGGAGAGCGCTGCCATCAATCAGATCCTGGGACGAAGGGTAGGTCGCACAGTCGGCGCAGGCTCGCGAGATCGCGCTCATTTGCTTTCCTCCTGCAGTTTATCTTTACAAATGAACTTAAATCATCCAAGAGATCACAGATCAGGGCATGGCCCTTACCAAGCCCAATTAGCTGAAAAAGTACAAAGATCCCCCTCTTTATTAACATAGTCTTTTATGAGGCAGTAGTGATGATTGTCATAATGATTGCCCAAGCCAATTACTTTCCTCTGAGCTGCATAGATAGTCTGCCTATCTAAGTGACATTTAATCAAATTGGCTTCAATAAAACATGCCTGGATAATGGCACGGTTGGAAATGACAAAATTTGTCTCTTTTGAGGATTGGGAAAAGAGTGGAACCACAGAGCCATGTTAAAAAGCCTTAACGAATAGGCCTAGGCAGCCAGCCACAGCAAAGCCTAGTTTGTGGCCTGCAGAGGGTAATTGCTTGCTGACACAGTTTGAATAAAAAGCACTGCTTAAATTGGAAGCAGTGTTTTGATATGAAATCAAAAGTTTTTTTTCTTTCCCTCTCCGACTCTTTTGCATGTTAATCTCTTCATCATGTTTCCCTCGTTTTCTTTGTCTTTTATCCCTGTTTTTGTTCTACACCAAACACTGAGAAGTTGAGCACCCCCCCCCCCCCCCCCCCTTCCCTTTACTTTCTTTACCAAAACATCAGCACACTTCTGTACGTAGGGAACATGCAAGTGCATGCCAGAAATTCACTGTATGCTATTTTTTTCCCCCCTTCCTAATCTCTTTTGTACTGAAACAGTGGCATGCTTTATCTCGGGAAGAGCAAGCTAAGTATTATGAGTTAGCCCGCAAGGAACGGCAGCTCCACATGCAGCTCTACCCAGGCTGGTCCGCTCGAGACAATTATGTAAGTATCAACAGAACAGATTGGCAGAGGTGCGCGTGCGTGTATTTGTGTTTATGTCTGCATCACATGACTTGCTCCATAAATGGCACACATATACAAAAAAGATTGCACACACACTAATTCACCCTATCCTTCTCCATGCTAATGGGGTCCATTTGCAGACCCTTTGTTTCAGCCTAATGTGTAATTCATAACATTGTTTTAGTACCATCCACACTAAAATGGATTGTAGTATCACAGACACTATTATTGCCACTATGAGTGAAAATTGCCTGGTAATGGCTATGCCAGCCTTTGATGTTCCACATCAGCATGGAGCTTCAGATGTAAAAGCAACTGTTAGACGGTGCTGAGGAGGCTGGATTGTTCACGCAGCATTCAGCAGCAGCAACCTTTGCTCTCCCCAGCTGCCCATTCTGTCTGTGAATGAGCTGGATTTAGGATGCAGCCTGTTTTTAAGACTATATAACAGTGTGTGTGTGTGTGTGTGTGTGTGTGCAGTCATGTCTGTGTGTGATTGGGAGTTGTCAAAATCTGTCTATGAGAATGGGGATGTGTGTGGATTTTTTTTTCTTTCTGAAAGAGAGCACCAGCTTTTATTAAAAGTGTGGCTCCGGCACTCACATTCACTCCACCACCGAAGTGCTTTGTGGTGTTTATCTGCCTCCCCTCGGACACTGACAGCATCCCTCCTCCTTCTGCCTCCACTCCTCCACTGCCAAGATGCCTCGCTGAGGGGGACACACTGAAGCACAGCGCAGTTAAAGACGAACATCAGCCAGTGACAGTCAGTCCTTACATCATTTAATTTCCAGTTTTGTAAGTACAAGTGAGGGAAGAGAGTAGAGGAATGGCTCTGCTTTGCCTACCAGCGAGAGATAAAGCCATGACTCATGCTCAACATTCCTTGGAAGATAATTTTGTCTCCTTGCAAGAGCTATTCTCTGCCTGCTCCCTCATCAAAATCATCAGCTGTATGCAGGGAGCGCATCGTGCCTGGAAACTCCCAAAAATAGGTAACACACTGGCACTGAGAGCCTGCAGCGTTCATAGCATCGCTGTGTACCACCTCTCTCATCCTTCCTCTCACCCACTCTCACTTGGTCTCTCCTCTTCCCCGTCTGCCGCAGTAGTAGAAGGCAGATTAGCTCATGAATAAGTGGATTAGCAGACTTTGCAGCAGGAAACCAAAGTGCTGCTCATATTTGACTAGAACGACTCTACACTGCTATCTATACCTATAGTCTCCCCCCTGGGGATTTTGTATAAGCTATAAATCCTCGCGCACTCCCACCACCTCACTGGAAGAAGAGTGGCGCTCTTCACAGCCGTTGAGCTAGACTGGCCTAATTATACTCAATGTTTTTAGCTGCATATTTGTCGTTGACACTGAACAGTCACAGCAACGGAGAAAAAATTTACCTCTATTCAGCTAGGAAGGAAACACTAGAAATAAAAACACTAGAAAGTTGTAGTACTTTAAACCATTTCAGCACCAGTGGAGCACACTTGTAGGGTTGGTCCCCTCTCAGCGTTGCAGAGTGTGGTGGAGTCTGGAGTCTGGGGGATGCTGGTTGGATGCCCAGCAGGGGATGAGTGAACATGGCAGTCAGCAGCAGGATATCAGAGTGGTCTAGTGAGCGTGAGTGCTGGAGCCACACTTTATGCGTTCCTCTGTTTATTTTCTAGGGAAAGAAGAAGAAGCGGAAGAGGGAGAAGATGCAGGAATCAACCTCAGGTAAGCAACAGTCTCTGCAGCTTTTTCTGTGGTGTCTGCTGCATCTTGTAGATGGGAGAATCCATCTTTCCATAAGTGCATGTCATCATCTGTGGTATATTTCTGCACAACTAGTAAACAAGCCATTTCTTTTAATAAAAACACAGACAACACAGATGCGGCTCTAGACAGTGATCACTTACAATCAGCATTCTGGTCTGACTTGACTTTATTTGTATACTGATCATCCCTTCATCCATTTGTCCTCTACCCATATCTCATCCCTGCTTTCACACATTACACCTACTTTGGGATTAGTCTGTCCATTCTTACGACTACTTACAGATCTTGGGCTTTGCACTATTTGTTTGCCTGCTGCACTACAGTATGTCTTTCTGCTGACCTTGTTTAGCTGCACTTTTGAGCCTCCTCTTAGCTCAACTGTAATCCACTGAGAATTAAATCCTAAGTAAAAATGTCAGTACTTTCTTCTTTTCTTTTTTTTTTTTCTCTTTTGGTCTGAACACTGTGTAGGCCAGGTGGATGGTTGTGATCCATACCATCCAGATACCTCAAAATCTTTTTAAAAAAGATGCAATTTTCTGCAGGTACAGGCCAGAGAATGAAAACGGCGTACATCTGAGAATATGGTAAGACAAACCCCTCTATGCCCTCCCTGTCTGGTCCACTCTTAATATATGTCAAGTTTGTACCTAAACTGCTAAACAGTGACTCGAGAGCTTGTGCTTACAGACTAATCCTAAACAGGTCCACACTAACCTCGCCATAGCCATTGTGTCAGCAATGTTTAGGCCCGCTGAGGGATTGTGCATATTTTGCATTTCTTTGTGTGTGTAAATGCGCATGTGTATGTATTCTGTGCTGGTCCTTTCTATGTGTTTCTTGTGTAAGCACTGGTTGGATGAAAAGGCAGGTGTTGGGTCAAAAGCTTATGGCTTATTTGTCTTCCACTGTGTGTTAGAAAAATGTCCAAACAAGAAGTGTTTTTGAAGAATAAATGCTTGATAAATCAGGCAGCTCATCCACTCCTTGTTGTCTTAACATGGACTAAATAATACATCTGAAAACACTTTAACTGGCCCCGAACATTTTTTTTTTAAACTGCTGGTAGAGTCCAGGATGTCAGCTCAGCCCCATATGGACTACATGTGTTGTCTTCCTCTGAGACTTTGTAAAGCAGAGCAAGATCCAGCAGCTTTTTGGCAGGAACTTAATGAGATGCTATACCTTAATAAGATTTCATGGTATCTGGGATCTCAGGGTGTCTATAATGCTCTCATAACAAAGGCACTACGCTGCTTTTTTTTTTCTGATTCATATCGAACATCAACCCCTTTCAGAACTTTTTTTTTTCTCGGTGATAGTAAAGGCAAGTTTGTTTTCCTTCTCAATCATTGTTGCACTTCTCTGCATCTTATTGCTGCCATCTCTCAGCTTCCCTCCTCTCTCCCTCCCCATGAGTGTGGTAGCATCCTGTTATTCCGCTCGCTTCTGGCAGCAGTAAAAGCCGGGCAGATGTGACAAATCTAGTCTCACGTTCAAATCGCCCCAACCACACAAAGGTTTTCCACGTGATCGATTCTTGACCCAGTGGCTCTCTCTGAACCCAAAATTGGGCTGCTTTTCTTTCTCCCCGCCCTTTAAAAAAAAAAAAACAACAAAAAAACGGCCAGTTTTCAAAGCACAGTGAGCGCAAGCGCTAAAAAGCACTTTATCTCTGATCCAATAATTAGCAGCGCCTAGCCGCAGCGGGATGGACACCCTTGCTGATTCTCAGTGACAGCCTTAAACTAATATGCATAATACCAAGGATACTGCCACAACTCCCCAAGCCCTCAATTTATGCAGATCCCAAAGAGCTGGATTGAGGTTAGCTTGCTGTAGACGCCAAAAAACATCTTTAAATGAACTCGTTTGTCTATTTCTTTTCATCTGTCCCAGCCTCCACCCCATCTGTCTCTCCCGTGTATAAGAAATCTGGGAGAAAATTTGTTAATGAGTTGATTTTTGAAGGCACCTTTTGTGTACAAAGGTTCAAACATTTGCTACATTGGCGTTTTATTTTTAGCTCTTGTATATTCATAATGAAAATACTCAGCCTCACAGTGAAAGGCTTCAGTGTATAGATTCTGTTTGGGGGGGTAAAATGACTAATGACATTTTCATATCGGCATTTTTTTTATGGCTTCTGCTCTGTTTTTCCGCCTGTGAGGCACGCCAGGCGTTGAGTCGTGTCGCAGCGTTTTATGGCTTGATGTTAGTTCTCTTTGTTATCTTTAGCATGTCAAACAGTGGGCCCGCCACACAGCTGGTTCTCACCACAGAGAAGCAGCTCCCAGAGAGCCGTCCCTTCCCCTCGTCACTCCTTGCCCCGGCTTTCTTTTGCTTTTTAATGCCCGCCACACTTCTTTTTCCCCCCTAATGCTCATTTCTGCAGCCTTCTTGATTTAGTCTCTTTCCATCTCGCTTCCTCTCGTGCTGCTAGCCTTTTGTCTGACTGAGCCCGCAGATTCACAGCCTTTGAGATAGTTATCTGGCCGAGACACATGCATGCCCTCGAGGCTTTCTCCCGTTTCAGCCACTGCACATTTTTTACACAGGGGGGAGACACTCCTAACAAAGGTGGCTTTTTAATCTGGCTGGCCAGGGCCACAGAGATGCAAACACTTGCCGTGAAGCCCTATGAGAGTCATGTTGCTTCACTTTTCCGAATTATACTCTTTAGTTTGCTCTGCTTTTTACCCTGTTGTTTGGGTTGCATTTTCAAGCATGTTACCCAGAATGTTTTTTAAATGATGCTTGTGAAAATTAAGGGTCACGTCTTTGCAATTCCTGGTCCAGAAACTTAAAAGAAAATGTTGCTCAAACATTGGTGGCAACTCTCCTCCACCACCTCCTCCTCCTCATGTCTGTCTTGCTGGTGCCCTGGCTCTGCTCCCTCTGATGTGTGCATCCAGAAGTCAGCTGTCAAGTCTTTGATGAGCAAGGAGGGAAGATGGAGGGAGCGTATGTGTTCAGAGAAAGGGAGGGTAAGAAAAGGGGCCAGTAGAAAATCCCTCATTTTCAGGAGTTCTGAGTTCACCCAGTCTAACTCAGCTGCCACTCATCCCTCTGTCTTTATTCCTGCTTTCCATCCTATTTTTCTTCTCCATCTTTATTTGTTGCCTCTCATTCCGTCTCCTTGACTCTCATCACTCCCAACATATTTTTGTTTCTCACACACTTCGGAGCAGTCAGCCACACATTCTGGCTGCAATTAGGCAAGATTCAGCGTCTGCCTCCATTTCCCGAGTCGTTTCAATTTGGCGCTGAGCCTCTAGGCCACCGCGGCACAGCCCGCTGCCTCCACACCCTGCCTTATTAGTGACCTTAGATAATTGGGGAAGGAATCGCCAAAAACGTATTAAAAAAAAAAAAAGAGGAAAAAACTGTGGTTCTTGCTCTGAGCAGCACACAGGAGATGAGAGGATGTTTTAAAAACGTACAGAGGAGGAAAAAATGTAAGGGATAGGAGATGGAGAGAAATTTTGGCTTAAATTGGAACGACGCCTCGACTAATGTTACTGGAGGTAGGAAATGGAATCGGAAATGTTCCTCCCCTCCCATGACCTCCACAAAGTTTGCTCTGTGAAGAAAAACAACCCTGTCAGCACTTAGTTTAAGGACCTGTAATTTAAGTACATGTATGTGGCTTCAGCTTAAAAGTACCCCGAATCTCACACACCGATGTGTTTGTCCCGTCCTGGCCTTGCAGCTTTGACACTTTGAGAGAAAGAAACGGGAGGAGTTGAGCCCTCTTAAAAGTCTGTTTGTGAATGGGGGGAAATCTACAGTTCTCCGGTTGTTTAGACTGGGGCACAAAATTTGTTTTGATTGAGTCACGAGCCCATTGTGTTGTGGTTTGACCAGCTGCGGTAACAGTATGAGGGTCCAGTCTCATGGCTTTTTGTGATGTCTTCCCCACTTCCTGCCTTTCACTCAGTTCTCCCCTCCCCACTTCTCCACTTGGCTCCTGAGGCTCCTTTAGGCGCTGCAGTTTTTAGGAAGAGACGGGGGTTCGTGACCTTATAAAACACTCTCCCCGTGAGATTCCTATCTCTGAATAAAAGGCCCCCAGGTAACGGGGCGCAGGCAGGAAGATGACAGTGGAGTTGAGGGGAGGGTTGTTTATTTTTCTGCCGCTCCAGTCTGTCACAGCATTATTGAAGAGAAGCCAAACTGGAACCTCCCAGTTTTTCTCGGCTGCTCCTTCCCCTGCCCCGCTCCTCCGTCCCGACGCTGGATGGGAGTGACGGCAGAGGCCTTTTGAAGCAGGACCACAGCAGAAGGAGCAGTCATTGTGCAGGCTCTTTGAATGAACAACCCCCCCCCCCCCCCCCCCCCTTCTCCATCCTCCAGCCTGCAGTGGCTCAGTCTGAGCTGTGTGGGGGCACGGGGCCAGACTTCAGCTGCCCGGGCCCCCAGCGATGCTGCTTCAGATGTGGGCTACGACTCCCGCTAACTCCCCCCTCTTCCCACACTCTCCTGTGTTCCCCTAGTCTCACCCACACATGCCTGAGGTTTGGGGTTTTTGGTGACTACTCAACCCCCCCAGCCCCACTCCTCTTTTTTTTTTTTTTTTACCACAACCCGACCCCACCCTTCCTCACTTGCTTGTATTTAACACGGGTACTGTTTTTCCTCTCCAAGTTTCAGGCCGTCCTGACTCACTTGTTAGTTTCTGAGAGCCCCTGCAGAAAAGATGCATCCCATGTGTCTGCCTTTTGATTGGAGGTTAAAAAAAAGAGAGAGAAAAATTCAAAGTGTTTTCTTTTATGTTGAGAGTCCCCGAGCTCAGGAAAATGCTGACAGTGCTTGTGTTTAAAACATCAGCATCTCTTCCAGGTGGATTTCCTTTTTAACTGTCCATTTTATTTCCCCCTTTTGTCCCTTAACAGCAGCACTGCCTCAGTTTTATTGAGTGAAGGCTCCTTTGAAAAAGGTGTCACCAAAGCTGGCTGTGCAATCCAAGTTAAAGTCACTACCAAGACACTACAGGCCCTAGAAATTTATTTAAGGATAACCCTTAAATGAAAATGTCCTTAGAACTTGCTCCTCTGTTAGTTTGAGCTGCATTAAAATGATCTCGTCTGTGGAAAACCTGGTAGTTTTGGGGGAAGTAAAGTTGAGATAAAGAGTACAAAAATTCATGAGTCATGCTTTGTAGATTAGAAAGATGCTGACAAATGGTGGATGTGTTGCTACTTGTGTATGTGAAATGGTTGCCGGGCGGATGTAAAAGACCTCCAGTCAGCCAAACATTCACAGATCTTATTTGCTTTCTTTGCTCATATAATCATAGAATATCCAACGTGTATCAGTTAGTAGTGTCTAAATCATAATGGGGATCTTTTCTACAATGACGAACTAAAGATAAAGGAGGATAGGGCACCGTAGGCATTGAGTTATTGTTTCAGACTTCTTCCAGGTTGTACTAAAACAGAATCATCCTGACCTCACGTTGCTTTGCTTGCATTTTCCTCTCCATCTCTCTCTCCCATCTCCCCCTCTACTCTCTGCCATGGTAAAGTCTGCGCCCCACCCTGTGCCATTCGCACCACCTGGATTATTTTTAGTGTAATTTGTCAAAAGTGTTTTCCTTTTTAATGGCACCAAAGAAGAAGAGGAAAAAGGAAAAAACACATGCTCAGGATGGGGAGTGAGGGGAGCTGAGTAGGTGGATGGGTTGCCGGGATGGAGGTTAGAGGGCTATAAGGCGTGCGGGGGCCCCAGCTGCGGGTGCTTTGATTTGTCCTGGGAGGTGAAAGCGGCGATTGAGGCGCGAGGCTGTGCCAGTTATCTTAACCTCCCACACTTCAAAAGCTGGGTGAGAGCTCGTCCGACTCCTTCCTCCCTCCCGCCCTCCCGTCATGTAGAAGCAAAGGAATTGGGGGGGGGGGGGAGGAGGGGAGACTAAACCTTCCCTCACCCTCTGAACAGAGGAGCGTTTCATTTCCTGCAAAAAAAAAAAAAAAAAAAAAAAAATCTAGCCAGCATTCCTGAGCTCTAATGTAGAAGGAGGTGAGGGGGAGGAGGGGTCAAGTTGCTTCTGAATCCAAGTGTTTGTGTCGGCTGGACCTTGTGAAGCGCTGGCCTTCTGCCCCCTACAACCAACCACCACACAGCCCTGCTGTTACTACCAACCCTTTTAAAAAAAAAATTTGAACACACACTCACGCACACACGTGTTTATGTACACTCACTCACGCTCACACTCACACTCGCCCGCAGCCCCTCAGGACTCTTCCCCAGGCAGGAAGGTCGGTGCTTTTCATGTCTGCGGTGGGGGAAGGAAAAATGCTCCCCAGGAAACTGGGTGCAGGGCCGGGCGTGCGGGCCTGCTTTGAGATCCCGGGATGAAAAGAAGGAAGGCGGCGGAGGTAAATAAAAGCGACAGGGGCTCTCTCTTTTTCTCCGAGCACTGTGTTCCTTTTCAGTTTGTGCTCTGTGCTGCTCTGGGGTCAGCTCTCCTTGGGAATGGTGGCCTCTGTCCCGTTCCCTTTTATCCACATGTGGTAAAGCAGTCTGCTGGGTGGTGTGTTTATGTGTGTGGTAAGACTTTCAAGAGTTAAAATGCAGCGAGCAGCAGGACTCAACTGACTTCTCTCTCCCACAAAAACACACTTGGCATTGCCACAAGGGAGAAACAAACTAATATAGTTTCTTTTCCTTGTTTTTTAGTCCTCACAAAGCATCCATCTTTTTAGTCGCAGGAGGCATCTACCCACCTCTGTCTCTGCCTCTCCACTTTGATCACACATTCTATTTGATGCTGCTCGGGTCTAAAATAGCTCTCCTTGGCTTGTCAATAACTGAAGCTAACTCTGTTATGTTAGCTCTAGCCCAGATCACGGGAGGGGAAAAGAACACTTTTGCAGTTTCACAAACAATTTCCCTGCAAGGGGAACAGATTTGGCTTCATGAACGTCCTCTGTAGCTGATTTATACGAAACTTAACACTTTTGTGTCACCCTGAACCCAAACTGGACTACCTTGTTTCCCCCAAACTCTTCTAGGTTTACTGTGATTCCCCCTGTGCGGAAAGAGAATCCGCTAGTCGTCAAGTTGCCTGTTTGTATGATGTATTTTCGGTAATTGACTTCATTCCCAAGCGTGCGTTAAGACCGCGGGGTTGTGGAGATTTATCGGAGCTCAGTGGGACACATGTGGGTTAGTAAGGGCATCTTGTCTCTCTTGATGCTACAAATTGCATGCATGGCACAAAGAATCTCAAATTATATGTTGAGAGGAGGATTACAAGTATTGGGGACTTTTTTTTTTCTTTTTTTTTTAAAGAAAGAAAATTTATTTCATCAGCTTTCGGATTAGCTTTGTGGCTAATTAGCTGCAAATTAGGTGTAGTAGTTGTCAGGATATGCTATTCTACGTTGAACATCTGACATCACGCTTCAGAGATGTCGTGCTGGCAGATTTTCCTCAGAATTTGTCTCATTACACCAAAAATATCTTGTGGAAGAACTTAAAGATGGCTTTTTTTTCTAAATAGTTTGTCAGTTGTGAAGCCAGCTGTCATATTTACCCTTCCAACAACCAGACCAGTGTGGTGCAGTTGGTCAGCTGTAGGATCCATTCACCTCTTTGCACTGTTCTGACGCGGTGTCAATGGGGTGTAAGAAGTGTGGGTCAAGCACACCATGTGTTGGCATATCTCTGACGTGGGACTTTTTTTTTTCCTCCGCTACCTACAGGTCTTTTGAAATGCGCATTTAAGTGCTCAAGAAGGCAAAATGTGGATTATTCAGAATTTCCTTTTTCTTGTTGTCCCATCGCCCACCTGCAGCACAAGCTTAAATGTCAACCAGAAGCTGCACAATTGGGTGAGATAGTGAGAGGAGGAATGAGCGGAGAAGGGAGCAGCACTGCCAGCTGGGTCACAGCAACCCCCATGTTGAACTACATCAAAGCGCGGCCGGCCCACATCCTGTCGCTGACCTTTAACCCTGCTGTAGTTCAGCGCAGGGCTCAACATTGCTCCGAAGGCTTCTATTCAATCAGCTGTAGGACTAGGAACAAAAAAAAAACCCCGAATGATTGATGTGTAGATGGAAGAGACAGATAATCTGTCTCTCCGCGGAGCAGGGAAGCATGCACGCATGGTGAGATACCTCCCAGTCACTCTGAGTCATCTTCATGTGTCTGGTTTTGGTTTAACTGGATATGAGGAATGTTTTTGGTGTGCATTGTTTCAGATCCAGCAGCTTTTTCTTCTGCGAACAAATGAAGAAACATTAGTTTGTGTGATTAATTAAACTTTTTTTTCCCTTTTAACCCCTCTCCAGGAGGAAAACGGAACAGTTTCTCCACATGCAAAGCAAAGGCAGCAGCTACGGGCCCTCTGCTTGAGATGGAGGCCTGTTAGATTCCATGAAGACCCTTAAATCTCCAAACTGAAGCCTCCAGTTCTCAGCGGACCCTTCCCATCCCAGCCAGCTCCCCACTTACCCCATCTAACCCTTGTTCCCTTGTCCTCAACACAGTCATACGCTACCACCATCAGCAAAAACAGTCTCCCGTTTGGCCTGACTCCTTCCCCCTCCCCAAAAGGCGCCTACTGAAGAGACACTGAACTGAACAAGACAATCATGATTACTAGGAGCGACCTCGCCCTTCTCCATCCAGAAAACATTGGTTCCAACTTCTGTGTTTTGTCAGTTTTCCTTAAAATATCAGCTTTACTTCAATCCCAGGCACTGCACTGAAAACAGCAGCAATTGTGATGTGCGCACAGACTTCTTCCCCGCACTGCCCAGACACTCCTGACACCTGTCACTAAGTTATTCTAAGTTATTTGTCACCTGTTCCTTTTGTATAGTCCATTAGGCTGACATTCACTCCTTCAACACCCCTTTCCCCCACCTCCTTTCTCTATCTCTCACTGGATTTTTGAGACCATCTGGGGTTTCCCCCGACTGACCAAACACCTCTTTTTTTTAGACTGCACTAAGGAAGATGGAGGGATCTCATCTTGTCAAAGAAACGTCCTCAAGACGCCATTTTAATTTGTTGTCGACCAAGTTGGTGCAAAAAAGGATCAACGTTTTGATTTGTGTTTAATTTTAGACTGAATTTTTTTTTCTTTCTTTCTTTCTTTTTTTTTTTTCTTTTTAAAAATCTTGAACCCTTGTTTCAACTTCTTGGTGTATATTTTAGTGATTTTTTTGTTTTCTTTTTTTATATAGTGGTATATATGAAAATAAGCTTTGGACACAGGAAAGCCATTTTTCTTGTTGAAGCGTCTTGCAGAAAATTGAAACTTAAGGCTTCTTTTGATAACTATTTGTAACAAATAGTGACCTCGAGTCTTGCTCAGATGTAAAATAATGCTCAGTATGTGTACTTTTTAAAAAAAAACTGTCAGGATTTGTCAATTTTCTTGGTATTTTTGCAGGCTACATTAGGACAAAGGCGAGAGTGACAGCTCAGAGGCCTATATTTTATTGTTCTAAAACATGACAAATGAAGCAGATATATATATTTACCCCAGCACTTGACAGTCTTTCTTTTATTGCAATGGACCTTTGTCTTTTCTCTCTGGTAGCTAATAGTGTGGTCTTTAGCCATGTTGTTTATTCCATGCAAACATCTCTGTAACATTTTGATTTTAATGCTCTATTTTAGTATTACTTGATGATTTTTTTTTTTTAATTATAATATTTTGGGTCACTGTTATCTTGGTATAGCATTTTGCTTCCCAAGTGGTCATATTTGAATTGTTTCAATATGTTTTGTTTTTTTTAAAGAAAAATAAAAAGGCACCATTGGCTCATTTGATTGCTTGTGTGGTGGAAAGACCAGAGCTAGATGTGCCATATGTACAAGTCTTCCGTGTCATCTTTGGAGATTAGTCAAGTATCTGAACCAGCAGTGATGTGTGATGGTGTAACACAGGTACAACATCATCTCTGTAGAAGGTTCAGAAAGCTTAAATGTGCAGGCAATTGCCACTCAGAGCACATAATGCACCTTTACAGTGCAATGTTGGTGGTCATGCGAAGACAAACTTTCATCATCACGTATAAACTTTTTCAAGATTAATCTTCCTCCTGTCTAAAAACAACAACAAAATCAAAATAAATGGCTTGTTGATTAAAGAGCATGTTAAAGGCAAATCTAGAGCTTGGATCACATCATTCTCTGGTAAAAAGGCGCCACCTTGTGTTCATGTTGAGATAACAGGAACAAAGTGTTACTTCACTATAAAACCCCTGAAAATAATTGATTTTATTTATGTAATTTTCAGTTCTAAAGACTAAAATCAAATGTTTTTTGTTAAAGCATTTAACAACCTAATTGTTTGGATAAAACAAGCAAAATGCCCATTAAACGTGAACAGAAGTGGCAAGAGTTGGTTTATAATGTTATTAAAGGTTAACTATTAGTATAAAGGCTGCTTTTTGCTTTGATGTATTCTGCTGATTGTGAGATCAGATGGACTTTTTTAGTTTCATTATGCTGACTGGTTCATGAGCAACAGAGAACTCTTTTCATGTGCGTCACTGCCAAAGGGCAAAGTTTCTAAAAAACAAAAAACATGAGTTAAAAGTTGAACATTGATTTACACAACTTGTTTGAAAACTATTGTTTAATATACGGGCGAAAACTTCAAGCAGACAGACATACATAGAGAATGGACTCTTCTGTGATGTACAAGACATTTTGGGTTAAAAAAAAAAATTCACAGATTGTAAATGTGAAGCAGAAAGTGGAATTCGATTTTTTTTTTTTTTTTTTTTTTTTTTTACAAATCGACTGCAAACTGGATGACAAAAAGAGTTCATAATTTTCTTTTTTTTTTCTTTGGGCCTGGGGTCTCAAACTCGTTCCAGAAAGGGTCATGTGGCTGCAGGTTTTCATTCCAACCAAGCAGTAGCGCACCAGATTCCACTCATCAAGTTTTCAGGTTAAGACTGGACTCGCTTGATGAAATAAGTGGAGTCTGGTGTGCTTTTGCTTGGTTGGAATGAAAACCTCACAGGCCTTTCTGGAATGGGTTTGGGACCCCTGCTTTAGGAATTCAGTTAAACTCACTTATTCATCCATAATGGGAAATTATGTTCTCACAGTGGAATAAAATCATTGTCATTCCTCATAATAAGCTGTTGCAACTAGGCTGAAGTAGCCTCTGACTGAATACACCACACTGTTTAATCAATAAATGTTTAAATAGAAAACTTTTTCTGCTTTTAGTTTTTCTAAAGACAAACTAACAGAAATCAAGGCTGCCTTGTTTTCTTGCAGTGCACAATTTGAATCCACAGCACAGAAAGCTCATGCCTCTGACAAAAGCAATAAGGCTAACTCTTCCTTGGATTGTTTCATCTGTTGGGTCGTTGAGTTTTTATTGACCATTTTTGCCTCAACAAAATAAAAGTCGTCCAAAGCCGCAAATATTTCATGGCCTTTTTAAAAAAAAAAAAAAGACAAATTATTATTTTTGATAAATACTTACAACATGAAATACTTACATACTCACTTTATGACATTTGTTGTTATTTTAAGAATAATACATTTTATTTGAAAGCGCCTTCTCAAAATACCCAAGGACACTGTACAGGCAGATAAAGCAATTAAAAACAGGAGCTAAAACGTAAAAACACAAGCATAAAAGGTACCACAGAAAGCAAAAAACAAGAACCACTTTTAGGTTTTTGAAAAGAGAAAATAAAAACAAAACATGAAAGCTTTGCAAAAAGAAAAAAAGATGCATCTTCTTTAATGGGATTTTGTTCTTTTGCCGCTGTGAGTCTCAGTGTGATTTACTCGTATAAATAAAGGGTTAATAAATAAATCAAATGTAGATATTTGTAGGAAGGTTTTTTTTTTTTTTAAATTTAAAGGACAATTTCCAAGCTAATGAGAAGAGAAACGGATCTTGAAAAAAAATTACTGGCACTTTGGAAATTTAGTGCAATTATTCCAATGAAAAACTGCTAAAACCTGCATCGGTTATCATGTATATTTTTAAATATTACTCGATTCTTTATCATTTTTAGTCACAGTTATTGAGAGCCATTGTGGAAGGTCCAATGAGCCACTTGTGGCTCTGGAGCTGCAAGTTGCAGACCCCTGGACTAAAGTATTTCAGGAGAAAAAAAAACAAGCCCAACCACAGTTAGGCCCAAAAATGTTTGGACGGTGAAATAGTTTTTATGATCTGGGCTATGTGTGCCATCACACTGGGTTTGAAGTGAAACAACATAGATGTAGTTGGAGTGCAGACTTCTGGGTTTAATTTAAGCGGTTGAAATAAAATAGCCTATGAAGCATTTAGGAATTGCAACCATTTTTATGTCAAATCACATTTCAGGTGCTCAAAAGTAATTGGACAATTGACATCACCGTAAAAGAGAAAATATTTATTTTTAATACTTTGTCTGAAGTCTTGAACCCAAAGACATCACTGAGCACTGCATTTCCTCCTTTTTCTTAAGATAAAACTTAAGGAAGTGAAATTCATGGTCAATCAGGTTGAGATCCAATGACTGACTCGGCCATTGCAGAATATTCTACTTCTTGACCATCAAAAAGACTTCTGGGTTGCTTTCACAATACGCTTTGAGTAATTATACATTTGTACTGTGAAGTGATATCCATCCAACTCTACTGGATGTACATAAGGAGGAAGTAAATCCCTTTATCTTCAGATTTCATCCATCTTCTTCTGACTGCTGTCATGACATCTATAAACACCAGTGACCCAGAGCCACTGGAAGCTACGCTTCTTTTTCCTGTCTAACTGCCTCCATGTTTTACAGGAGATGTTGAACTTTGGATCATGGGCTGTTCCAAGTCTTTTCCACATTGTCTTCCTCCCATCATCCTGGTGCAGGTTGATCTTAGTTTCACCCATCAAAAGATCTTGTTCCAGAACCCAGCCGGCCTCTTTAGATGGTTCTTGGATCATTCTATTTTCTTCTCTATATGGTAGACTTGGATACTAAACACCTGCTCCCTGAAGTGTTGTTCACTTGGATGGATGATAATGGGTTTTCAAATTGAAAAGATCCTGCAAACATTCATCTCTAATGTCTGTCATGGACATCCAGTTTTTTTTTTTTTTTTTTTAACTTCCAAGTTTACTAGTGCCCTCTCTGTTAGAATGTACCAAACAGATTATTCACTACTAACAATCTCTGATGGGTCTCTTTATTTTCAGCTGAATGATTACGTGTTTCTCATCTGGTGAGACTTCCTGTGACTTCATGTTGTAGATTCACAGCAACAGCTTCCAAATGCAAATCCCACACCTGGAATTAACTCCAGACCTTTTACCTGCTTGACTGATGATGGATTAATGAGGCTACAGCCCAGAAATAGCTTTAGATTTAACAGTTCAGTTAACTTTGGTCCCTTGAAAAGCAGAAGCTCCATTTTAAAAAGCCGTTATTTCTTTACCATCCCTCCAATTCTAACAGAAATACCCTCAAATTAAAGTTGGGAATGTGCCTCATTGACTAGAGAACTGTATAAAGGTTTTGGTAAATGGCTAAAATAAAACTAGTCAGACCAAATATATATGGACCTGACTGAATATGCTGTCATTAATGTGAAAGCTGCATGATGTTGACTTGTTTGCTCTTGTAAGCTGCAACACACCAGCTGACTGATCATTAAACAGGAATCTTTTCATAGTCTAATTTGGTAGTCTGCAGCACATGCAAAACAAACAAAAATACAATTACTTTTTATGGGTAAAGTTTCATGATTTGACTGATGCCAACATCTCTAGCAAACATTATACTAAAGGTTTCAGCAAAAAATCTTAGAGCAGCAACAAGTCTTTAGTCTAGCTGCTAAAGCTTTACTTTGTTCTAAGATGTTTTTCGTTTCTTTGCACACATGACTCTGGCTAAGCTACTGGTGGGAGCATCAAGTTAGAGTGCTGATGATTCAATGTAGACTGACCACAAGCAACCTCCATCACTTTATGTTCAATTGTAATTGATGTTTTCCACCACAACAACATTTTGTGGAGAGGTTACAGCACCATCTAGTGCAGCTCAACCACTTGGAACAAAACGTATCAGATAACATTCACAAATTTTAAATGCATCTTATCTCACACATCAGCATCAAATCAGAGTACAAGACACCACTTTATGTAAAATCTTTTTAATCATATTAGACCGCAGACATTCATTAGTCTTTCAGTGGACGTCAGTTAGGAAATAGACTGAGAAAAGTTGATGTGTCAGGCACTTAGCTGTTTCAGTTTTCTGTTCTTGTTAGAAAGCTTTTTCAAAATCCTGATGGGTTGCAGATAAGGACGACAAAGCCTCATGTATTTACTTGTACTTATAGAATCCCTCTCCTGTCTTTTTGCCATATTTGCCTTCTGCAACCAGTTTGTTCAGCAGTTCACTCGGGGCAAACAGTGGGTTGTCAGGTTCTGCTGCACTCCAACCTGAAAACGCACATAAGGGAGAAATTTACTTCACTCAGCGTAATTCTGCTTCTTCACATTGATAGTCTGCACCGTTTTACTCACCATCAATGATAAACTTCACTGTGTCCAGTCCTACATAATCAGAAAGCTCAAAGGGGCCCATTGGATAACCAGCACCAAGTTTCATGGCTATATCAATGTCTTCTTTGGATCCATGACCTGGTGAAGAAAACAGAACAAAACTGAAGCCATAAAATACAGAGTGGATACAGAGGGAGAGCTGTTAAATTAAAAAGGTACACTTGCCTCTCTCATGCAAACGGAGGGCCTCCATCATGTAAGGAACCAGGAGACGGTTTACAATGAATCCGGGTGTATCCTGATTTGAATAGATGTAGGAAAATGTTAGCTGCACGGTGATGGGAGACGATGCGTGAACTGTTTTTGAAGCTGGATTCATCACCATGAACAGACTTGTGAAGCTTTCCATTGTGCCACAACTTCCAACTCTTCTGATGGCTTTTATGTCAATTAAAATCTAGCACCCCCCTCCCTTGAATATTTTATACGACAGGTGGCTCTCACCTTGCAGGACACTGGTGTTTTTCCAAGTGCTTTGCTGAAGTTCAGGAGGGAATCGAAAGTCTCTTGGCTTGTTGCCGAAGTTCCGATGACCTACAGGAGAGTCACACTTTTACTCAAATATTCAAACCCATTCAGTACCCAAACAGGATATGGGTACTTTTCACCTTTTAAACCTGAATCAGAGTAAACATGGGAACAATTTGAAGACTTGGGCATATTTTTCTTAAAAATAGACAAAGAAAAGGGCAAAATTTATTTACACATAAAAAAGATCAAAGATTATTTCTTAATCTTTTTTCCCCCAAAAGGTTGCTGAATGTAAATTGAAGAGAATTTGAATGAAAAAAGCAAAAATGACAAGAAATGTCAATGTGAAAATGTGAATATTTTGAACTTTCCAAATAGATTCTGCTTGCACCATATGAAATATCCCTGCATGTACCACGTATACACTCACCAGTTACTTTATTAGGTACAAAGTTCAGTTGCTTGTTAAGACCAGCAGTTAATCAGTCAATCCCATGCTAGCAACTTGGTGCATTTAGGTATGTAGACGTGATCAAGATGATTTACTGAAGTTCAAACCAAGAATGAGGCAGAAAGGGGGATTTAAGTGACTTTGAGCATAGCACGGTGGTTGTTGCCAGACGGGATGGTATTTCAGAAGCTGATGATCTACAAGAATTTTTACACTTAGTGAGGACAGTCATTGACATAATGCATTCGCTAGCCCCTAACCATCACAACAGATTGCCTAAACTTAAGCCTTGCCCTATCCCTAACCAAAACCTTATACTAACCTACAGTGGAAACTTTAAAACCAAATCTTGACCCTTAAAAATTTCTTCAGCTTTTTTAGTGAGGACCAGCCAAAATGTCCTCACTTTGTTGGTTAAAAGTGCAAAATGGTCTTCACAATGTAGCAACACACACACACACCTGGGATTTACAGAGAATGATCTAGGGGGAAAAGAATATATCCAGTGAGCAGCAGTTGTCTGGATGACTTCAGAGGAGAATAGACAGACTGGTTTGAGACTATAGAAAGGAAACAGTAACTCAACTACTGGTTACAACCAAGACTACAGAACACCATCCCTGTAAGCACAAAGTGTCAAATCTTGAGGTAGATGGGCTACATCAATGGAAGACCAGACCAGGCGCCACTGCTGGCAGCTAAGAGCAGGAAACTGAGGCTACAATTCATAGACTCACCTAAACTGGAAAACAGAAGACGGAAAAATATTGCCTGGTTTGATGAGCTGATTTCAGCTGCAACATTGCAACAACGGTGGGGTCAAAATTTGGCATGAACAATATGAAAGCATGGACCTATTGTGCTGCTGATAATATAATGGTGAGGAAAATATTGCACACTTCCGACCCCTAAGTACCATCTGGGTATCACTTAAAGGAATAGTTCACCCACAGAATGATTTAACTTTATTTTCCACTTCCCCTCATGGTGAGCAAGACTCTGGAGCACTTTTTTAATATCTCAAATGCAGCCGGCGATCAGGAAGGCTTCTCGTTTCCACCCAACTTTCATATGATGGAGTTTGCCGGGGACCGAGCCAAAAGGTCCATAAAAGTGCACAAAAACTTGTCAATATTCCTCCATACTGCTCGCCCAATGTAATCCAAGTGTCCTGGGTGGGTAGCGTCCATAATTTACTCAAAACAACATCATTTAGTATATTTATAGAGCCTAAACAATACTACATGCACGTTCACAACACTACGGAAGTCACGGCAGACGAGATCGTGCGTTCTCTTTTTCTTTCTTTCTTTGTTTTAAATCAATATCCAACCCCTCTTGGACCCTCTTGTGTTTGTCCCGGTTTGTCTGCAGCTCTGTCTCTCTTAGCACATTGTAAACAGCGAATTTCTTCTTCTACGCTTGCATTATCGGCAGAGTAGGCTTTGAACGCCGAGGCTTCCATAGTTTCGTGAACACGCATTTGAGTGCTTCGTGAAAGTAAGCTGTACCACTGTGTAGACTCTAAAAATATACTAAATTATGCCGTTTCGAGTAAATTATGGACGCTACCCACTCAGGACACTTGGATTACATAAGATGAACAGTATGGAGGAATACTGAAAAGTTTTTGTGCACTTTTATGGACCTTTTTGGCTCGGACCCCGGCAACCTCCATTACATGAAAGTCGGGGGAAAAACAAGAAGCCGTCCTGATCTCCGGCTGCATTTGAGATATTTAAAAAGTGCTCCAGAGTCTTGCTCACCATGAGGGTAAGTGGAAAATAAAGTCAAATCATTCTGTGGGTGAACTATTCCTTTAAAGGCAGGGTGGATGATGTTCTCCAGGAGCATATCTTACTATATTGCCTAAAATCTCCTTCACACCCCAACTGCAGAAAAGTAATTGACGTTCTGACACAAAAGATTAAAAAAATGAAGTCACCTGTGGAACGCACACGACCGAAAAAACCCAATCCAATTGTTTTGAACGGC
This sequence comes from Atherinomorus stipes, assembly GCA_023101725.1. Lineage (NCBI taxonomy): Eukaryota > Metazoa > Chordata > Actinopteri > Atheriniformes > Atherinidae > Atherinomorus > Atherinomorus stipes. The sequence continues at coordinate 275,230 of JALJCO010006991.1, read as the reverse complement.
CCGTGCTTATTGATTGATTGATGTCTATCAAACTCCAAGGCAGTTTGTCCCCCTCCCCCTGCACGTGTGCTCACTCACTCGCAACTCGCTGTGAATGCTCGCTGCCATTAGGCTATCTGTGTGTAGCCGTTTGCTCTGAAAGGTGCCATGACATCAAATTTCACTTTTCTGGGGTTTTGAGGGTATAATATGATCTGTTGTGCACTGATGAGGCCATGTGAATGTCCAGAGTGAGAATCAAAGTTCCCGTTTATGGTCTGTCAGCTTTGTTTCTTTGTTCAAAAACGGTTGAATCAGAGAGTAGCTTATCATTCTACATAGTTCTATCATTCTACGTAATTCAATTGCTCCAATAAGAGCACACTATCAAGCAAACAGCCCCTGCCTTTAAACACCACAGCCTGCCTGAGTATTGCTGCTGACCATGTCTGTCCCTTTATGACCAGAGTGCACCATCTTCTGACAGCTACATCCAGCAGGATAATGCAGCATGTCACAAAGCTCAAATCTCAAACTGGTTTCTTCAACGTGACAAAGTTTATAGTCCAATGGCCTCTTCAGTCACCAGATCTCTATCTAACAGAGCACCTGGGATGTGGTGGAATGGGAGAGTCTCATTATGGATGTGCAGCCAACAAATCTGAAACAACTGCATGATGTCATGTCAGCATGGACAGCAATGTTTCAAACACCTTGTTGCATCTATGCCACAAAGAATTAAAGGATGACTTTCTTTTTTTCAACCTGGACCTCATTTCTAGGAGTATATCTGTACATTTACTCACCGGTAAAGTTTCTGTATCACTTTGAGTCCTTCAGAAGATGTTACGCTGAGTCGCCCTTCAGTGTTCCTCCAGTGAAATGGGAGATACGGGGCAGCCACTATATAATACATTGTCTGCAGCAAAACTCCTTGATTTTCACCAATACTTTATGTAGAATGAACTAACAAATGAGTACTATTGTCATGTGAGTTCAGATTAAACTTTCCGTTAGTTGTCAGGGTGTTCTACACACTTTTCGGGGCCACGCGTTTACGATGCACGCTTCCGTAGTACAGCTGAGATGAGCAGCTCACTACCCAAACAACAACAAAAACACAATTTGCTAAACTCTGAACTCACAGGACAATAGTACTCGCTCTTTCGTTCATTCTACTTAAAGTATTGATGAAATGAAGGAGTTTTACTGCAGATACTATCTTATATAGTGGCTGCCCCGTCTCCGCCATTATACTGGACGTTCACCGAAGGGTGACTCAGCGTATCATCTTCTGAAGGACTCAAAGTGATGCAAAAACTTTACCAGTGAGTAAATGCACATATATACTCCTAGAAATAAGGTTTAGGTTAAAAAAAAAAAGAAACTTATCCTTTAAGGCAATTCTGAGGGCAAAAGGGGGTCCAACATGGTTCTAGAAAGGTGTATCAAGCGTAATGAAAAAAAGTATTTACTCATGTTTTGTTGTTACTGCAACCAATCTCATGATCTTCATTAAAAGCCTTACCTCTACAAGCTTCATCATAGGGACGGGGTTAAAGAAGTGAAGGCCACCAAATCTGTCCAGCCTGCTGGTGGAGCTGGCGATGTCAGTAATGGGCAGGGAAGATGTGTTGCTAGCAAAGATGGTGTGTCTACAACAAGAGAGTACAGAAAAACTGTAAAAAGGAGACAGTGGTAAATAAGCTGGATCTTTTTAAGTTTCATTTTCTTCTTTCAAAGAGACCAGGTATTGTTATTGTTGTGATGACTGTGATGTAATGTTTCTAGCTACTGTTAATCGGTTGTGTACATCAGCCTGAAGGAATTATAGTTTTCCTTTGTACAATAAAGGTTGCTGAGTCACCTCCTCACATCAACGGCTTGATTTCAGGAGGTTTTTCTTCTGGACTGAGATTAGACCTTTGACTTGGTCACTAGTAAACATTAACTTTATTCTTCTTTGACCAGATCCTCTTGTTAATGCAGATGTAATGGAAAAAGACCCACATTTTCCAGAAGTCCTCAGGTTTGTCTGTCAGTCTGATCTTTAGTAAACTCCAGACAAGCAGACAAGGGGCTTTCTCTTCCTCATCACTGTTGTTCTGTGTTTGACGGTGGACATGTTAAGGTCATTTAACGTTAGAAAGGCTGTTTCAGTTTAACTATTTGTAACCTCATTGGCTACTTTTAGGATTTTTCTGGAAATCTGGTGATATTTTAGATCATATTTAAGTATTTTATCAATAAAAATGAGATATTCCAAAAGGTTTGTATACTTTCAAGTAATATTGTATGTATATTAATCTAAAAATGAAAAAAAAAAAGAATATTCTGAAACATTATGAGCTGAGTCAGCCATTCTGATAAGTAAACAAGAAACATGTTTCAGAGAACAGCAGATGACATGGCCTTCAGTGTTTGCCTGGTATCAAACACTTGCTACATAAATTGGCCTCCACTTCCAATTTGACATCTTCAACAATGCAACAGAACTGAGGCAGTGCTTACGCTGGTGCCAGCTTGTCCAGCTGACCAAAGATGTCCTGTTTGATTTTTAGATTTTCCACAATGGCTTCCACCACCAGGTCTGAGCCTTGAACTGCAGCTCCAGCATCCGTCGCAGTCGACACGTTTTTCAGAACTTTCTGGATGAATTCTTCTCCAGCCTGGAAAAAAAACAAAAGGGAAACCGATATTCTTCATCAGGACGTTTATCAGCATTACTGATGTGGCTGTCCATTTTCCTCTGCAGATCAACACCGTCTCACCTCTGGCTTATCAGCAAACTTCTTTTTCACCACTCTCTTGAGGCTTCCTTCGATTCCTTTGACAGACTTCTTCAGGATGTCATCGGACGTGTCCACCAGTGTCACCGTGTGGCCAGTTGATGCAGCAACCTGATAAACGATAACTTGAAGCTTTTTTATATTTGGGTTTTTTTTTTTTTTTTCTTTTGTTCCCTTTTGCGGGTAAGTTTTGTTTTTTGTGCTGTTTTTTCCAAAAATTAATAAATGAAATAAAGCTAGTATAGATAACTTGTCGACTTTTGAAATGTATTTATACGTTTTTTGACTACAGCAGTGGTGTGTTCAGAATTAAGGAATAACATGTTCTGCTACCTGTCATTTTAAAGAGATCACAATACAAATCTGCTTCAAAAAACTTTGAAAAAATAAAAAGAATAAAATAAAATCAAAAGATAAATTACAGTTAAAATGGTATCAAAATAATCCATCAAGTGAACTTCGAACAATACATCCTCTAAAAATCTAGCAATCAAAGTTGCTTCCTCGGTTTCTGTGACCACAGTCAGATTTTGTTTTCAGGATCCTGATTAAATGAGGTCTATTTCTGGAGGGCCAATATTCCATTTATAGTGTATGATGAATGCAGCTATTAAAAAACATCCTTTCCTAAGTAAAAAAAAAAAAAAAAATCAGTACATTAAAGTAAGGATGTAACAATATGAAAATTACATATCATAATTATTGTGACCAAAATGATGACGGTTATCATTTTTATTGCGGTATCATAGAAATGCACCCCAGCATCTTTAACAATACCAAAAATGGGTCTAAATGTCTACTTAGTCCTTATTAAAGGGGAAAAAAATTCAAGAGAACAGTCCATGTGGGTGCCTTCTGCCATGTTTTCTTAAATGAAACACTGCAAACTGGGACTGCTGCTGCTTCTCCAGCCAATGAGCAGCATGACTTGGAGTTTTTCAAAGAGCAGTAATCAATCACGGTTTGAACAATAATTAAAATTTGAAACGGTATTACTAATTGTTGGTAATTTTATCATGGTTAATCATTTTACCGGTAATCATTACATTAAAGTGAAGAGAAATAAAATCCCACTCATGTTCAGTACACGTGTAGACTGAAACATGGTGAATAACAAAAAAACTAAAAAAAAAAAAAAAAAATCCGTCAGACTTCCATTCCATCAGGTTTTCTCTGACTGTGTGTTGACAAATCCTCTCATATCCAATCATTGCTAAAGTTTATAATCACTTCTAAATAGTGATGCACGATATTATCGGCCTGACATCGTTAGTGGCTGATATTGGCTTTAAAACTGAATATTTCTTTTTAATCATTTGTTTTTTGATAGGGACAGAGCATATAATAAGCAAAAACACCTAATACACCAGATAAAGCCAAAAAGCTAGTTTTTTTATCTGTTGTCCCTTGGCAGATCTTAAAGGGCTTCTGTTGAAATTTTTCATATCGTGCATCACGACTTCTCAACACAGTAAATTATTGCAAAGTACATTGGAATTGGCTGTTTTTGGCTGGACATGGATACTATCAAATGTTCAACAACAAATAGATTACTCGAAACCTGGCAGGACGGATGTCTGTGTTCATCCCACTAAAAACATTCTTCTACATCCCAATGGGACAAGCAGCAGCATTACAGTCAAGTACAAGAGAAATCTACAGCACATCCTCTGATTTAACAGACCTCACAGAGGGTGAGCATGTCCGTTTATCAGCTCACTGTTTTTCTGCCCCCCCGTTTATTTTTGTATATATAACTGAACAGTATTATTGAAGACTTGAGCACTATATTTATTATTTGTATGGCTGACAGTTGTAACAAATAATGTCATGAAGTTAATGATACTAACTTTTCCTCACCTGAATGTTTTGGCTAAAATGATTATTCAATCAGCATCCATGGAGGTCATCAGTATTCTCAATAAGAGCCCTGTGCTGTCTACTCATCCTCATCATAGGAAAGTTTATTATCAGATCAATGAGCTGTAGAAAGGATAGCGACTTAAGACATTTAGGATGTTTTGAGGAGGTATACGCCAATAGATTTCACAATAAATAATTTCCTTCTTTTTCTTTCACATAACTTTACACAACACAACTTTAGTCACCTTGGTTTGCATATAAAACATGTCTGTTCTTCCTCTGTGGGTAAATAATCCACATACAGATGACCACTTCATCAGGAAAACTACCATTATAAATCATAGATAAAGTGGGCATTTAAAAAAAAAAAAAAATCATGAATAAGTTCATAAAAGGTGGTGGTCAGGTCTTCCTGATATTTTGCCTCGCGCGTGTATAATAAAAGGTGTTGGAAAAATTACACAATCATGAGTGATTATAATTATCCTCATTGATAATTTCCACATTATAATTTCTGGGGTTTTTTTTAGATGTTAAATTTTCCAGAGAGGAGTAGATTTAACAGTTAAGAGGTTACAGGAATAAAAAGAACTAATGCATTTCATTTGATGCAATTACACTTTACATAACTACAATAAAGGTTGTGAGCTTTCTTTGATAACAATCTAGTCTGCGGACTTGTGGAAAAACTCGGAATGAATTAAAAATGTCCGGGCAAATAATTCATCCCATCTCCTGGAGCCAAGTTTTAATTTAGAAACTGGTTATAAACCAGCGCTAAAACTACTCGTGTTTGCAACTTAACCAGCAACTCTGAAAAAGCTGCTGTCCGTAACGAGGCTAACTCGTCTCAGATCATGTTGTAGCTTACTTGTGCAATTCCCGCACCCATCTGTCCACCTCCGATGATCATAACCTGTTTGATGACAACATTTCTAACAGCCGAGGACGAGAAGCCTCTGACGAGCTGGTGAGCGTAGAAAGCCATGATCCGCTGCAGACCCCCGACCCGATGAAGGACACGCTGAACAGGGTGAGCTGTCACGTGACCCGGCAGGCGACGCTGCTTCTACTTCTTTGATTTCTTCGTCTTCCTGTAGTTGGTACCCAGTTTCTTGGTGCATTACTGCCACCTTCTGCTCTGGTGCTATCCAACGTCCTCCTAAAGGAAACTTTAATTTAAATGACTAACTTTTTCTTTTTTTTTTCATCTAACTTTATTCTAGTTTTTCTTTGGAGTAATTAATTGCACTTTCCGCACTATATCTATAGTATATGGAACATGGCGCAGATATAAAAGGATCTCAGCTTCTTTAAGAAGCAGAGTTTGCTCTGTCTTTTTTGTAGATAGCTTCATAGCATTTCCAGTCAAGTCTGTTGTCCAGCTGGACTCTGGCATTTGTGGTCAACACCACCTCCACTCCTTCTTTTAGGATGTACAGTGCTTTGCTTACTACCATGCCTCCTAAGATCCATAAAACAGTAAGTATAGTTTTGTTCGTTAGGTGTATATCTCTGCACCATAAAACAAACTGATTGACCAGTTCTCTGTACTCAGCTACTTATCAATGATACACCCCCACTACTGCTGCCATAAAAAGTAAGAAAAAAGTTAAAGAAATAGATTTTTTAAAACTTTTATTTATCCAGGAAAGCCTCATTGAGATTTAAATCTCTTCATCAGGAGTCTCCAGGCCAAGACGACAGCAAAGCAGTTAAAAAGTTTCACACACAACTCACATTCAGATGAAATAAACAAAAATAAAAGAAATAATAATGAAAAATAAGAGCTAAAAAAACAAAACCCCCTAAAAAACCCACAACATATTTATGATCTTAATTTTTATCAAAGTATTTCTGCAGATGACAGGACTAGACTAGTATTGGAGGTCTGAGGTGTTCAGAGTGAAGAGAAATGGTGAGAGTACAGTCCTTTGGGGAGCTCCTGTGCTGCTGCTGACCATTGTCATGGGCAGTAATTACCTCTTAAATGTAGTAAAAAAAAAAAAAAAGTTATGTAGATAAAAGAGAATGATATTAATTAAACCAATTAAAGGAAAAATAAGTTGCAGTTGTGCAAAAAGGCCAATGGACATCAAAAAAGTCATCAAATTTGGTGTTGTAGAACAATAAGGTAAATTTCCCACATTACATCACAGAAAATGACAGAATGAGTAACTGCCAACTCCAGTCAAATAGAATAGTGTTTAATCTCTGCAAAGGGATCATTACAGTCTAAGTGAAATACATACAGTCGTCCTCAAAATTATTCATACCCTTCCATTAAAGAAAAGGCTAAATTCACAATAGTAATTCAAATAAGAAGAAACTAACTAAACTAATAATTATGTTCTTGTAAAAAAAAAAAAAAAATTAAGTAAAATAGTATATTGCTTTTGAATTGTTTGAAAATAATAATAATAATAATAATAAAAACAAAAAAAACAACAAAATTGTCCCAGACCACTTAAAGTGCCTTTGCCATGAACAGTAGGCCAAAATACCCTTCAGCAGGTGCAAAACTCTTATTGGATATTACAGAAAACACATAATTGCAGTGATTGCCTCAAAATGATAGCCTACACAACAAAATCTCAGCTTAGGAGCCCCATCATGTTTGTTTACCTGTTTTAATTTTTTGGTGTTTGTGTTTGTTTTAAATATTTATTTTCAACCACAATTCAGAATCAACGTCATAAATTTCATAGATTTTTTATTTATCCATTATTACTTTTGTCAATTTCAACTTATCTAATGACAGCTGTTTTTTTTCCATCCTTAAAGGGAAGGGTATGAATAATTTTGAGGACGACTGTATATCCTTTACAAAGACCTGAGCACAATTTAGTTATAAAAGTAAAATCAAAACTGATTCTGCTGCGATTACTTTTACTTTTACTAATACTTTTACTTGAAGTCAGTGAATTGACGTGCAAAAAAAAAAAAGAACAGTCTTCCTGGTACAATATTTTCTTGATTCCCAAGCTGTAAATTTCTAGTTCTGCTGGGAATTAATTAAACATGTTAACAAAGCACGTGGACTCTGAAAGCCTCCCTAATTCAGTAGGAAGCTCAACAATGAGCCCTGCTGGGGAAATTTAACACTACACTTCCGTTTAAGCCGTTCTTGCATATTTTGTCAAAATGAGAAAGCGACATTATGATTGAAACGTTGACATTTAATGTCTATTTAGAGCAGTCATTCAAATTTAAATTGGGTTTTATTTCAAAACATAATTGTTGCACCATTTCTACTTACATAAGCATTCCTCAGCAGCCAGTCCAAAGTACAAAGTTACAAAATTTCTCACATTGTGCAAAATATTTCTTCCAATGTCCTTATTATCTTTATAAATTCCTGACAGGGCAGCAGCAATCATGTCCAAAAAGAGAAAATAATTAAGAGCAATAATGTTAAGAAAATAGAGCTATAAATATACACAAAGGTAAGTAGAATTCCAATATTCTCTAATCACAGAAAGGTCTGCAATCAGCCATACGTCATGTGATTAAAGAAATACATTTTTTCACTTGAGCGTAAGAAATATAAGCTTTACTTCTGTGATTATCTTTAAAGATTTTTCCTTGCTAATTTATACACAGTGATTATCATCCATAAAACAATAAAATATAACTCAAATATTTCACTATTTAACATCAAGACATCTTGACAAAATACTGACAGCGATATTCAATACAGAATAACAATAAGTCAATAGAATTTTGATAAAAGAATAATTGTTTCTTTCAAAATGGCTATACAAATAAAGGCCATTATTTTTGCTACAATCACAAAATGTGGTGACAGAAACATTTTAAAAACTGTTTAATTCCTTGTAACTTTCTAATAAGCTTTTATCATCACTTTTGACAAGTTTTTTAGTCAATTATTGTTTAAATAACTGATAATAATCAACAGATGAATGAATGGTGAAATGATTTGGGATGTTTTCTTATTGCCATTAGTTTCTCTCCAGGAGATCCATCTTGGATTATTGTGAGGTCCTATATATCAGAGCGCCTTGTTTACATAAATACTGCTCCATTGTTGCCATTACGAGGACTCACACACACAGTGAATGGACAAGGTGCCAGAGTCAGGCCAAAGCGTCCTTGCAAAGAAGGGGGAGGCTTTCCTTCAGGGAGTCTGAATTTGAAGGCCTGCAGTAAACTGGTGACCGTCAGGAAGAGCTCCATCTTGGCCAGCTGCTCACCCATGCATACCCTGCGACCTGACAAATACACGGGTGGAACCAGTATTATGTGCATGCACGTGAATTTATCTATGCGTTGATCATCAGTTATATCAGTTTATTTGAGTAAGGAGTGGCCTACCGATCCCAAACGGTATGAAGCATTCTCTCCTGAGCAGCTTTCCCTCATTGTCCAAGAACCGTGCAGGGTTAAAAGTGTCTGCTTCCTCCCACATGGTGGGATCTCTATGGACAGACCACAGATTGGGCAAAATAACAGTTCCCTTAGGAATAGTGTAGCCTCTGAACTCTGGAAAAGAAAAAAAAGAGAATTTCAGATTACCTTGTTAGATGATCAAGAATGGAAAACTTTAGTTTCCCCAATATTATTTATGGAGTTTGCTGCATTTTGTTTTTCATTACCCGTTTTCTCTGAGGTCATGTGAGGAATAGCCAGTGGAACCACAACAGTCAGTCTCTGCACCTCCATGATGGTGGCTTCAGTAAACGGCAAACTTCCTTTATCAGTCAGAGATGGAACACGATGTCTGCCCACGACCTCATCAATCTCCGCCTGGACTTTGTCTTGAATGAACACAGTTGGAGAGAAGCAACAATACGTACATCATTCTAATGTGATGGATAGAATGATTGTCATTTATTTTCACATGAATCAGAAAATATCAGATATACTGGTTTATGTGGTTCTCAAACAGCTGAAAAAAAGAAGAAAAAAAAAAAACGATTGAATGCATAACTGAGCCAGACATGAAATCCTAAAACCAAGAAGTACAAAAGACGGGGGTTACCACAAAGATTTTCAATTCCTTTTTTCAAATACTTGATTTGCATTAGTCAAATAAACAATGTCTGAAAGCGAAAAACATACATGTTGCAAACGCCTCTATTTCTGCACATTTCCCCTCCCGATGAATAAACTCAAAACTGTTGCGTGACTGCAATTCTATTATTGGAATTTAAACTGTTAGAAAAAAACACTAACATGTAAGAAAATCATTAGTTGCTTCTGACAATATTTATCGTATTCAGTAACCAAAAACAAATGTAAACATCACTGGAAATCTGCCATAAGAGGGGCAATAAAAAGTAATCAGATTTCACAAGATTTCCCACATTAAGGATGTTCACCTTTGGATTTTTTACAGATATCCAATATACCGATATTGTCCAACTTTTCATTTCCAATATCAACCAATATCATTATATGCAGGCAACTATAAGGTTGTATCTCTCATATTTTGACTTTTAGAGTGAGAGAAGTAGCTGAAAAGTTAGACGTATACCATATTTTCTGGACTTTTTTTTTTTTCAGTCTGGCTGGTCCCGCAACTTCTAGTCAGGTGCGACTTGTATATCAACACATACAATTCAACATTTTCTTAAATGTTAACTCATACCGACTGCCATGAGCCAAGGAGCAAACATAACCATCTAATGGTTATGTGACCGGCTTGTGACAACTATATTCAGCTCAGAGGCCAAAGATCCCAAAATAGCCTTATCTCAGCAAGAGGATTTCATTTTGGACATCTGGCTGTTTTGTCTGTGCAGTGGAACAAATCCTCAAGAAAATGTTTATCCTTCTTATTTATGATGTTTAGGATCATTCAGGGATTAATAACAATATGCTGAAGTTGTCTTAGTTCTTCATTTTAGAGTACTATTAGTCTAGAAAATGTGGTAATACAGTAAGTTCATGCTGTGTAAATGTGTCATTAAAAAAGTAAAAACCAAGACAGATAATTCCAGATCTTACAATTTAATGCCAATATTGGCAGATAATAATTTCTAATTTCCCAGTTGTACACCAACTGGACTGTTGCTGCTATTACCTTGGATGTCAGGGTGTAAGACCATATAAAGCAGAATCCATAAAACTGAATTAGTAGTTGTGTCTGTGCCTGCAATGAAGAGGTCCCCAATTATATAAAAGAGATAATCCTCTGTGAAGCTGCTGTCCTCCTCTCCTGCAGCTTGCTGGGCCAACATCTCCATCAAATACATATCTGTAAGATCTCTCGGATTGCCGGGATCTAATGTCTCACGGTGATTTGCAATGATCCTCTTCAGGAACACTGTGATGTCCCTTTCCACCTGCCGTAATTCCTTGAAGACCCCAACAGGCAAATAGTAGAGCCATGGAAAGATGTTGATGAGGACTGCAGAGCTGTTCACACAGATCTCAAGCCCACGCACCATCAAGTCCAGCAGGGTGCGAAACTCACGGTCCTCATGATGGAAGCGCTGACCCAGGACCATTGAGCAGATGACGTTTGACACGGCGTTGCTGATCAGTGGACTCAGGTCCACACCGACGCTGCCGCACGTCTCACTCAGTCGCAGCAGCTCGACTTTGATGGTGGCCAGGCCTTCTTGGATGCATGGCTCCAAACTCAATTTGCCCAGGCCAAAGTTTCTGAGTGTGGCATGGCAGAACTTTCGTTGCTTTTTCCAAACTGGCCCGAAAGGTGCAAAGACTATCCCTGAAGTAAAATTAGGGAGGAAAAGGATAGCTTAAGTCATACATCAAAGAGAAGATCCAGGACAACATCAGTTTGCACAGTTTTCAGTTTAATTTCTATTAGACAGCTAAAACTGTGACACACACATAGATGTAGTGGAGCGGATCATCGTTCATTTCTGGAAACAAGCAATCACCCAAAAATCTAAGATGGTGGCCATTATCCAAGATGATCACCACTGAGTATACAGAAATATTGCACTTTGTAATAAAATGGCTAAGACTTGTCCTGTCTGAATGAGCTTTGGGTTAGGGCTGGACGATAATTTGATATCGATATATATCTATCAATAGAGGTTTATTTCAATAGAAAAAAAAAAGGGTCAATAAAAGTTCGATATAGAAGCACAGTTTTCCGCTGTAGCCTATCGGATAGCATGATACTACAGTCACTCCTTCTGCCAAACCGATCACAAACGTAGACACAGGCAAAGGCTGAACTGGAATTCAGTCTTATGCCACTTTCAGACTTGTACTGGAAAGCGGTAATATTGTGAACTCTGTCCTTTATAGCGTCTGCATTCAGACATGTGTACCGGTCTTTTACCTCAGAGATGTAGCAGACATGTACCGGCTGGTCTCCATGTCATTAGAGTGGAAATGTTGCAGAACGTCGTTTTGGGTGAACGCACAAGAAAATGTTCGGACAGAGTTGAAGGGAGAGCGGGGCTGTGCTGACTTTTCTGCAACATTTCCTGATGTCTGAAAGCACCCAGGATGCGAATAGTCCGCAAGGAAGCAGCATGTTTGAAAAGACGAGTCTGTTTAAAGAACCGATGGACTTTACTGCTCATGTTCCGCAGTGCAAGTCTGAAAACAGCTTTAGTTTGATCTTTATTATAAGTAGGTCATTGAGCAAACCTGCACCTAAAATAGCTTTTAATTTAATAATGGCTTTTTTATATATATATATATATATATATATATAAATATTGATATCAATCGATACAGTTTTTTTTTATCGATAAATCTTTTTTTCTATATTGTCCAGCCCTACTTTGGGTCAAATAATATATTTTTGACTATGTAGACTGAATTTGGAACCACAGACTTACTCACTGGCTTCTGTCTACCGCATATCAGTCCTTATATTCTGCTAAATTAGAAGCTCATGTTTTATTTGACTTAAGACAAATGTTTATTTGTATAGCACATTTCATGTACATGTACAAGACAATGCAAAGTGCTTTACATAAAACATTAAAAGCATTACAAGAAGGAAGCATTTATAAATAAAAATATGAAGAGAAAAAAATAAAGAGGAAACAAAATCATATTAGAAGAGGATCTTCAGAGGGTTACAAAAAGTGAGTGGATCTGTTGTTGTTTTTATGTTGTTTTATATATTATGTATTATTCACTGTTCTTTTTTTTTTACTGCTTTTATTGTCTGTTCTTCTGTCTGCAGTTATTTACTGTAAATGCATCTTTTTATCTTTGAGTCTGAATTCTGAGCGCGTTTGCACAAAAACTCCTGTGTACAAATGGTGTACAAATGGCAAATATGGCAATGGCAAAACTATCTGAATCTGAAATCATATCAATATTATTTCAATATTTCTGTATTCTCAACAACGGCTTTTTTGGATAATGGCTACGATCTTGAATTTTTGGGTGGAACAGGCAAGTGTGTCAATTTTGGTGCTTGTTTTTGGAAATGAAAAATTCTCCTGAAATTGTTATCTGCTCTACTGTGATGACAGCACATACTTCTGCCACAATCACATATACAATGTTGGAATATTTAAATTTTTTGCTTTATTTCTATTTGGATGCCCATTGGCTGCAGTTAAAAACTGCTGCTCTCCTTCCTGGGGTCAAATCATACATAATACACTTATATAAAAATAACAGAGTAAAATATTTTTGTCCTGTTTATTCAGTTAGTCAAATTATGGTTTTGATCATATTTTTTTGCTGAAATGTAATTCCAAAGGGTTCACAAATGTTTTAATATGCACGTATTTACAAATTGTTTTACTGATATTTGTAGTTTTATGTGCAAGTGCCCTTTATGAATTGGAGGCCACTGACCAGATCAAGTGAGGTCATGTCTGTAGCAACAACCACACTAGTTAAAAAAAAAAACAAATTCAATACGGAAACATGCCAAAACAGTTGGTTTCTGAGTCTTATGATTGGCACGTTATCTACTGTATGTTGGTTATAGGTTTTATTCGTGTGCGCGTATGAAAGAGGGAGATAAGCGTGTATTTTTAAAGTCTAATGCATTTCTTTTTACAAGCTAGAAAGGGGGCTTTCACGTCAACAGCAGCTTACCTTTGCGTTTAGTCATGATGGAGATTGCAGGTATATCTGGTCTGTCGGAGAACACGTCAGGGTGGTTTGACAAGGCATCCTTGACCGCTTCATATCCATTTAGCACAACGAGCAACTGACTTCCAACGAAGAGGCTGTATATGTCACCATAAACGTTGGTTTGTAATGTTAAAGCATCCATGACGCTTATGTTGGTGTTGTGTGGCTGCTCCCCAAGCCTCCTCCTAATAAAAGAGGGGATCAGAAAGCCCCCGAAGTTGCCGACAACCGGCCATGGCTTCGGACCTGGAGGGATATTCTTGTAAGTGCCCCGCTGCTTTTGATAAAAGTTAACCAAATAAAACATCAAGACAAACACAACTAAAGGCACTATGTTTGAAGGTGACAGTGCAGAGCTGCTCAGATATCCCAACCATGACAGCGAAACCATGATGTCCCAGTTAAAACCAGCTGGATTCAGAGAGCCAATAACGCTGACAACACATTTCTAGAATGAAGTTGAAAAACGCACCTGAACAGCACTAGCTGATCTTAAAACAGTCCAACTCACGCTCTTCCTGTGTTGTTGTGAAAGAGCAAGAGTTTACGTTATTCCGTTACTGGCTTCCTATTGGCTGACACTGCGTTAGCCTACTCCGATTGGACCGCTCGGATACCCACGCCTACATGTATCAACCCTCATTTTTGTCTTGCAGGCTCCAGCGTGGTTCATTGTTTATTAGTGTATCAATGCATCTCAAGTAAATTTTAATGAGTCGCAAAAAATGAAAAGTACCATGAAGCTAAGACAAAACAAACTTAAAATTGAATTTGTGAATTCAATTCATTAGACTAAGTTTAATTATAATTTGAAATGCTCTGCAGCTGATAACAATTGAAAAGTACACCGAGTTTTTTTTAAAATTTATTTTACATTTGATAAAATCTACTGTTGTTGTATGAGACAAACTCATTCAGTATTTATTTGTAAGTTTTGCTCTATTTTCTGGATTATGTCTTTATTTTATCTTTATAATATTAAAAGCACATTAAGAATGTATATTGGACATTATAGTTTATATGGTATATAGTTTCATAGTGTCAGTTGAGTTTAATAACATAAAAGAAGAGCTAATTCTTTGTTTGGTAATTGTGCACTGTGGCTTTAAGAAGTCAGTCTGAGGTCTAACCGGACAACAGAAAACGGTGGATGAAAGGTAGCTGTGGAGCCACACGGTTTCTTACCGTGTCTGAAATGTTGTTGTTCTTGTTTTGTATTTTTAGTTTGTGACACGTAAGAAATAAACCCCCCTTTATTTTATACAAACCAAGACAGCGTGGGACTGGATAAGTTTTCAATATGAGAGACACGTGTAGGCCACGGCAAACAGCTTATATGCTTCTACAGCAGTAACAGTTGTCATGCATTGTGCACATTAATCTGGTCTATTTCAGATGAGTAATGTGATGAGGTGTACCACTGTGGACCCCTGAGCAAGGTCCTTAACCCCCACCAACTGCTCCCCGGGCGCTTTAAGTAGCAGCCCACTCTTCTCTGATACTCGCAGTACAGAGATGGGTGAAATGCAGAGCCCTAATTTCCCCTCGGGGATCATACAAGTATACCAAAAAAAAAAAATAAAAATAAAATAATTGTAGAGTTGTCCTTCAAGGTTACTGGACTGATCCTCCTTTCATAGTTCACATGTAAAAGGGTCTTTTGGCAAAATACTAAACCCCATATTATATCCAATTTGCTCCTGTTGGATACCCGTTACAGTAAATACATCAAGAACAGAAAGGCAAGAGTGTGAAAAACGTATCTAATGTCACATAATAAGAAAACTTATCCATTTTCATCTGTTATGAAAAGCAGATGCAGAACATCTGGATACTAATCAATTAATCAAAATGTTTCTGTGGAAAAACTACTAGAGATTTCATGGAACATTATTATTTTAATAGAACAGAGAGAAGCTATTGCTATTACTCACAAGTGCAAAATTTTATAACTTAGTAAGCCTTATTCTTTTTCTTCTTTTTTTTCATCTCTACTGTACCTACAAATGCTAACAATAACAGAAAGTATTTTCCCAGTTTGTGTCTAACAGCTGTTAAAAACAGGGACAGGAGAGTGTATTTACACCCACTAAACAGCTCAAACCTCAAACTGGAGGTCCCAAGATCATTTCAAGGGGTCACCAGATCATTGTTAATAGATACACTACTCACAAAAAGTTAGGGATATACATCTTTTGGTTATAATTTAAGGGAAATGTAAAGTGTTCACATCTGATTAATATATCATGAATGTTGGACGTTTAACTCAAATTATGATGTGAGAATTCCTCCATCTCAAACAATTTATTGAAAGAAAAGCTAGCAACAATAGTGGGTATACCACAACATAAAAATAACAATGGCTCAATAACTTCATGGGTTCAGTGTCGTCTTGTTCTGATGACGAATAAATGTGAACAGAATAATAAACAGGACCGTTTAGTCACAGTTTAGACACTTTTTGTGTGTGTGGTTAGTCATCTTTTTAGAGAAAAGTGTTGCAAGGTACACAACAGAGGGCCCAGGTGGGATTAAATCCCCAGATTCCCAGGTGAGAGTCATGCGCGCTTACCGGTCAGCTAAAAGAATATCCTCGTGGCCAAGTGGACAAGGCACATAATCAATCAGAGGCATAGTGGCAGGACCCCACACTGTCACAACAGCATGATGTGCAATAAATACTGTATTAAATCATTGAACAATGTACATGTACATTAAAAAGTTTAGAGAAAGTCTAATTCAGTTCACTTGGAAAGGTTGTAGTGGGTTATAAGTTCATTCTGACATCAAACAAAAAGCCAAATATCCCTAACTTTTTGTAAGTAGTGTATATATAACCCACATTTGTCAAATAAATTTTGGATTTTTATTTGGGCTGTCAACATTAACATACTAATGCATGGAGATTAATCTGTGAAATCAACATGTTAATTTTCTGAACAACTAAATTATCACTTGTGCCCCCAAATTTGGCATGATCTCTTTGAGAGAAGCTTATTTGGGGCATGTAGGTGCTTTGATACAGTGGTGAACAGAGTTCACTACGTAATACTTCATCCTCCTTATTCATAAAATTTCAAATATTTGTAAAATCTTACTTTTTTTACCATCAGGGGTTCAGTTACAAATTCATTAAAGGTACTATTTTAAAAATCAGAGTGTGGAATTATCTCGATGAGAAAGGTTGTTTTTGGCATACAGGTGCTGTTAGCTATGAGCAATCCATCAAAAACTATTTCATCCTCCTAATTTATGAAGATTCACATAAATTAGACAGTTTTACAGCCACACATTTAGAGGACAGAAATAAGATGACCCGTAGATATCACACAATTAAGCATGCAGTTGTTGCAGGGGCTGCAAACACCAGCGTATTTGTTATCTTAGGTCATGGCTCAAAACCATTGGGAACCACTGCTCTAGGGTTTTTTTTTTAAACTGTCTGCTTTATAGTTAATATGGCATCACTTGCACGTCTTTTCTTTTGCATGCCCACTTAAAATGGGATAAAAACGGATCAAAATCGGGATTTTCTAAGGACTCTGGCACCAAATGACTGCCAATAAAACTGGAAGAGTTGATGCGGAACTGGATAAAGTTCCTCTGTAAATATTTTCTAAAGAAAGTAGACAAGCTGTTTGGCCCCGTCTCTTCAATGTGCATTGAGAAAAGGCTTAAAAAAAAAAATCTAAAGTAAGCAATTAACTAAATGACACACATATTGCTGTTCCGACTGTTGTGGTAATTTTGACTTCATTTTAATGTACAACTGGAGTAACTTTATGGGTAGTTGGAGTTTATCACACAATAATTGACTATTTATCTGAAAAAAAGGCACAGTTGGGTTTTAGCATGGTTTAATTTTAATGCAGTGGTACATGTTGAAACTACAACTTGGGTATATAGACATAAAGCTACTAAAATCAATAAAAAAATTATTTATAATAAAGCAAATATAAAAAATACACTAGGACTGATAATGGCAGCTTTGGTACACCTACAGGTGTCTAACACACTAAGGCACCTTGTGACTTAAGTATACTGATATCAAATTGAGAAACCTCAACAAAACACCTAGTATGGAGGAGTTATGGTTCCAGATCCAAAATCAATGTCAAGTACGACAACAAACCTGCAAGCATCCAACAAAATAGAAAAAAAAAAGATGAAAGGGGGGAGCTCTTTAGGGCTCCTTACAAGATCGTTCACAAAAACAGTAACAGCTTGCAGGACTTTTCATAAATAAATCACAGTGGCAAAATACAGAGGCATGATGATTACCATTTTGTTTGGAACATTTCTTTTGCAACTATGCATTTGGTATGCTTTTGGTTCCTGCCTGGGAGACAATACTGAATGAATGAATACCACGTCAGCAGATTGTCAAGCAGCAATGCTGATGCTTGAGGGTCGTTTCACTCCTCTCGTGTGCTCTGTACCATGGAGTACTTCTTGCAGGGGTTTTTCAGGCAGGCGGGAGGCCAAGTGATGGGGAAGCTGTATGAGCATGGCACAGAGGTTTGGACATTCTTCTCCATGAAGTTGAACAAAGGGTTCCACCAGGTGTTGGTGAGGTAGTTATTGGGTGAGCATTTCAGAGTCTATGAAGACAGGAAATGTTCTTCGTTAGTGTAAAATACTTCAGAACAAAAGATGGTGAAAGAGTCTGTAACAGAACACGAGGTTATAGCTTATCTTAAGCCAGTGAAACCCATATGCATTCATATCTGTAAAGTTTCTGTGTCTAGGAGCTAAGGGAAAGTCAGAATTTGTGTGAGAATTGCTGTGCTCAGAGGTAAGAGGTAAACTTGTCCCACTATTTCTGGAAGACAACCATTTAATTTGTCTAACTCTGTTGATAAACGGTAGTTGAAAGTTGCATAGTGCTTAGAAAATTTGGTAACAAGTCAGTAGCAAAGTGCTTTTGGGGTGCAAAGAAAAAGGCTGAAAAAAGCCATGGGTGGGAGGGATCTTCATGACCTCAATGGGGAATGGGTTAAAAATAGTTACGATTGTTGCATGGACTCTGGCACATCTTTGTTAACCATTTTCAGTGGACATAGTTCCTCGTTGAATTCTCAAATGCAAGTTTAGGCTGTGACAAGGTAATATGTCTCACACATTTAGCAGGCATCAAATTAAAAATAATCGTGTAAGAAAATGAGTTAGTTTAAAAATGTGCTTTGTAAATACAGGATGTAAATTATTCTAAGATGAATGTATCATGTTTTTATTTGCTACCCCATATAAACAGTTTGTATCTCGCCCACTAGAGGGGGACAGTTGAACATATTTCAAGGCATTGACGAAATTATAGCATATCTATTTATATAATTTGGTAGTGTGTAATCATGTACGACCCATTGCTTTTAAACATAAAGGAAAATAAATTCTTGTCATGCAACTTTCAGTGGGTAAACACGAATCAAACCGAAAAGAACTAAATAAAGCATGTTACTGGGAAAGCAGTAAAGGCTTCCATTATAATAATGCTTATACAGTACAAACCTGAGAGCTGTCGGCTCTGCACACTTTCATCTACCAACATATGCACAGACACACATCACACCTACAACAACTCTGTGTCCCACCTGTAAGTTGGCCATGGTGTGGTACCACCAGAACAGACGGGAGGTGATAAAATAGGCCACAACCACATCCACACTGTAGTGCTCATGTGCCACCAAGATACAGACCACACCTACAGCACTCAGTAGCCAGCACATGAGATGGTACCACCAAAATGACCGCGGAGAGTCTTGGAAAATAGGAAAAGAAAGACAAGATTGCTGTCAGTATTTATAAAAACTCCTGTTGTCGTATATTCTTCCATCTCTTTACTGTAAAAAAGTGAGGATTTCTGTGCAGAAAGATTTCCTGTAACAAAAATATTATTACAGTATATTTAGTAGAATAATATTTATGCCAATAATATGTAAGCTCAGTATATTCACAAGCATACACTTAAAAGATGACATCTTGAAGTGTCTGCTGTTAAATGCAGGTCCATTAAGAAGGCCTATGTGTGGTTGTATAACTCAATAATGTGGGTAATATGGTATGAGAGCGAAAGTGCACAATGCAATTCATGAATAATCCATGGGAAAAAAAGAAAAAAAAACTCATGAATTATTCCCTCACAAGCAAACAAACACACGTTCCTTTCAGTACTCACACTCCTTGATAAATAAGTAGGTGAGGGTGAGCATCACTGTGTGTCCACTGTAGAGGAAATCTCCACACAACAGATGGGAGTTTGTCATGGAAAGGCCTCCACCTGAAATCAGCTGAAGAATTCGCTGGATTTTTGCCTGCGAGTCTCCGTAAAGCTGACGGAGAAGGAGGGAGATTAAAGCTGCATTAACATTAAAGATGTACTTCATGTATTGGTCTAACTACTTTTTATTTGTTTGTTTGCTATGCAATCCTTTGCAAGTTTCACTGTGAAGAGAAAAACAAGTTTATAGCCCACAGAATATAGGCGCTTTCGGACTGTAGGAACCTTTTGGAGTTCCTATAACCTTTTCGGGAACCAGGCCGTTTTTTTGCACATTCAGACATATAGGAACTAGGGACCTCGGACAACAGTTCCTATAACCATTTTAGCTCCTACTCCTAGGCAGGGTCTTCTCGGAGTTCCATAGGAACTGAAATACGTAGGTGTTTGGTGATTGGTAGAACTGGCAAGCCCCGCCCCTTGCGTGAGCTCCGCTTCTTCCAGCCCCGCCATATTTAAAAAGTCTCACAGCTGTTTAACTGTGTACCGAGATCGTAGTAACAACAAGAACTATTACAATAGGAGTGTACCAATTCATGTCCCGAATCGATAATTATTTTGAAATGTCCAAAAGCAGATATTTTCCTATTAATTTAATGACCAAACACAGCTGCAAAGTACAGCAGTAGAATCTGCGGCTGTCGCCCGGACACTTTACTGGATGGACCGGCCACTAAAGTTCCAGGTGCACTTCAACAAAAGGTAAACAAAGGAAAGGGAGGGAAAGCTGGTAAGTTAGCTTTTATAATAGCTTTGAATAAAAGAGATGGAAAACCCAAATGCAGTTGCAAATTGTGTCAGTACAATCTGCGCCACTTTAGTAAACGAACCCCGGTCCGTCCACTAAAGTGTCCGGGCGTACTTCAATGAAAAGGTAAACAAGACTGGGGGCTGTTCTGTTTCATATGACCGTGATGAGGGAAAGCTGGTAAGTTTGCTTTTATAATAGCTTTGAATAAAAGAGATGAGAAACCTCAGTTTTGTATTAGATCTGCTGGGGCATAAATTTGTCACTATCGCAACGATTGCGTCACACATGGTCCCCAACAACGCCCTCCCTCATGTGCCAACGCACACTGAAGGCGAAGGGTAGTTCTTATAACTAAACTTGGGAGGCGTAGTTATAGGAACTGCGTTCTTAAAACCTCTCTGTCCGAATGCGCCTTAAGTCTTCAAATTGTTCAAAAATTCTTGTTGAACGCTTTAATTTGAATATTTTATATGGATTGATTATGTACACAACGGCCTACTGAAGCAGTTGTTTAATTTTCTTCTCTCCAGTGGTTACTTACAGTGCTGACATAACAGCAGGAAATTACAGGACAACAAAGAATAAAATTCCGATAAAATCTTGTTCTCAAACTTTTTGAACTTTGATCCTCTTGCACTGCACACAACCCAGCCAACAACTGCCAGGAAAGCATGTTTTCATCAGAAACTGAGGCACCTTAATATCCTTGTTGCACCCAAGGCAGTAAGAGCTGAAATGGCCTTTTGGAAAAAATAAAACGAAACAAAACAAAAACTTTCTTTCTTACAGGGCTGTGCATGAGATTGGCTCTCTGATGTTTGGTTGCTACTCACCTTAGGAGCGCAGGTCATGTGCATGCCAGGCACAGGCAAAGTGGTGATGTACATAGTCACACAGCGGTACAAGTACAGGGTGCCAATGAGAAAGAAGAACCGTCGGCATGCTATTGACCTGCAAATAAAAATCAGACACTCATTGAGTGAAAAATGTTGCATTAATGCAATCTCACTTCTAAGTTATTATTTGACAGAGCATATCTGCAGTTTGTTAGATTTCAATAGTGATTTTTAAGGAGTGCTTCAGCTATACAAAGAAAAACATCTTCATAAATCCGCAGAGATAATTCTTCTCAACATGTTTCCAACTTTGAGCCAGCTCATTCAGGCAAATTATTATTCTTTTTAAAAATCAAACCACACACCAAGAATGAGAGAGGTCCTCTGATATTAGGGGTGGATAAAAATATTGATTAATCAAGGCATTACAATATTTCCCCGCGTAATGGGTCATTGCATAACTCCACTACTTTCTGAAATAAAGCCAGCTCCTTTGTTTCCTGTCTTTCATTACTGGACAAACTGATCCATGTCCAGGTGTGTCTGGCCACTGTCATCATTATTACTGAGGTCAGACACACCTGGATTAATCAATTTGTCCAGTAATGAAAGACAGGAAACAAAGGAGCTGGCTTAATTTCAGGAGTTGTGCATACAGTATAGGCCATTCAATATCTATTTGGCAAATCTTCTGAATCGATATACCTCCTGACCTGAGGGGGGCACTGTGCGTGCTATTAACGTTGTATGGACAGAGGCCGCACTAGACTAAAGAACACCAAAAAGGCAACCATTTTTCATTTTCAGCTGTTTTATTGCTAAAAAGTGTGAGGTGACTAGCATATGTTCACATGAGCATGAAAATGAATCTTGCACTGCACCCATCAAACTAAAGTCAGTGGTATAAAATGTGATATATTTTCAAAACTTTGTTTCTATTTATCTGTAAATACCCCACTACAATAGCTATTATGTGTTTATACTCTTAGAATAAATCATTTATATCTACTTGCTGCGGGTGCCCATACATGGAGACTGCCATAGTTGTGCCACTATTTTACAGTGTCTCTGAATGGACAAAACAATGTGTGTAGTGAAAACCCCCTGAAATTTCAAACTGTTGTACCAGCTTTGTTTAATGGGAGTGAAAGCACTTTTTGGGGTAGGGAATGCCTTAAAAGACATCAAAAGTAGTTACTTATTGTACAGTCATAGTTAAACCTGATCCACTCACAGATGCAAATGTCTGGGAGAATTTTGGCCACAAATGGGCCTTTTCCACTGCACATTTTTGTAACCCTTCCACACGGCACGGCTCACTTTATTTGTGTTTCCTCTGGGAAAACCTGTTACGAGCCGTTACGATTTTCCGCACCCGTTTCAGAGCTAGCTCTAACCGTGCTGAACCTACACAAAACGTGAGGTACCTGACAGCTCTCCACTGATTGGTCAAAGGACATTGGCGTCATACGCGTCATATGTGTTTCGCCTCGCCTCTTCTAAAAACATCTGGCTCTGTTTTTGGTGACTACAAGCCACAGAAAAAACAACAACAGCAGTGACACCTCGATATCATCCAATGCCTCCATTGTTGTTTTTACTTTACTGACCCCCGCGTGGCACAGCAGTGACGTCACGGCAGTCTCGACCGCGCCTATGCCACGCACTTCCAGGTAGTAGACTACTACTTCTCCTGTGTGGAAACAAAAACCATCCTGGTTGTCTTTAGCGTGTGGTGCTGTACTGTACTGTACCGTGCCCTATGCAGCTGCAATGGAAAAGGCCCATAATGGTCACCGTACATTCACAACAGTGCTTGGAATATGAAATCATTTGAAAGAAAACATCTTTCTTTCAAACAACCATCCTTACCTCTAGATGTCAGTAATTCTTACATAATGTACCTTTAAAAAAGGATAACAGAAACTCTTTTTATTTGTGTATTTCTACTTCTTAATTGACATCGAAGCATTTAAATCGAAATCAACATAGAAGACATCAGACATCATGTGAAAAGCACAAATAGGACCTAGTAGCTGTTAGAGTATGTCAATAACACATATATCATGCACACAGTAATGGGTGCATGATATGTAACACTAAACTCTGACCTTTTGTTTCTTCCGCTGGAAATACTTTGTCTATTCTTATTTAATTTTATTTTTCATGTATCTATTTTTGTAAAAAAAATTAAATAAATAAATGAATAAATAAAAATATTAAAATAAAAATAAGCTGGTAGTAAGTAAAGGAGTAAACTAGAGTGTGAAGTGTTGCAAGTGGCTATAATTCAATAGAGGAAGTAATTGAGCCAGAAACAAACAAACAAAAAAACAGGACATCCATAAGAAGAAAATTAATAGCATCTCTGGAAATAAATGGAGAATTAGGATACACACATTGTGAGATTCTAAGCAGCTGTTAAATAGAATAGTCTGACCAACGGGTGGTGGGTGGTACCCACTGTTTTTGTGTTTCATTTTTTGCTTTACCAGGGAACCAATGGCACATGCCTTACTAAAAAATAAACCATTTTCACAATCTTTCAGTAGGTAAAAATTCTTCCATAAAAGAAAGTTTGATATTGTGTAAAAAGAAACAATTCTTTCAAAGGATTTGTTAATCTGTTATTGTTAGGATTTACCATCTAAATAACTTCAGAGCTGGCCCAAGCAATTACATCAGTAATGTTGGTTTCAGTGCAAAGTTAACATGATACAAGCAGAAATATCAGGCACTGCCATTGGTAGCTCATGCTGATAGGCTGATGTCTGGGAAGATGCTGATCAGTCACAAGAGTTTGTTTGCTACCTCAGACTGGAAAATAACTGGTGAGGAAAATCATTCTCACCTTTACCAAGATAAGTTCACGGTAAGTTCTTTCCATCCCTACTAACATGGATCATGTCTCCTTTGAGACAAGTGAAAATATCAACTTGATTGTGCATTTGTGGAAGTTTCTGTAATTTCCATTCACCTTTTGTTTTTGTGATTATTTTCTTCTAAATCATATGAAAAGTGATGATGGTAACTCAGTTTTTGCACCACAAAAATAAATTCCATTCATTTTCATTTTAAAAATGATGGAATATCACTTAACGCATGTTTTAAAGCTGACAGAAAACCAGCATTCAAAAGAAAGAAAGATGGTTCTTACTTGTATCTGAAGAAGAACAACTGGATCATCCAAATGGCCAGCAACACCATGCCGTTGATTTCTGTTACTGTGAATGCCCACTGGACCCTGTCAATATAGTCAAAAAACTTATCGGGAAGAGGCGGGCTGCTCTCTTTAGGAGGGACCCTTTCATGCACAACTGTGATGACGACTGTTGTCAGAACCAAGTTAAAAGCAGCATAAAAGAAAGCGATCACTGTCTTCCACCACTCCATGGGCAGACGGTTGACTTGGGAGTCTGGAACAGGAATCTTCACATAGTCATTATGCCTGCTCATGCCTTTCCGAAAACCCCTTTTCGTATCCTCACCACCTGGAGTGTGAACTGGACAGGTTTTACCGGCATTGGGCACAGTACCAGCCTCCATTCCAGGTTTCACACTATCCATCGCAGACTCTCTGGCATTCACAAGCTCCTGTGAAGCCATGGGGTCCCTGCTCTGTTCACCCACAGGAGTGAAGCTTGTATCTGCTAAGAGGGAAAAAAGAGAACAGGGGTTGGTACTCTTAGTTTGGGAAAAACCTATGTACAAATGGTTGCATTGATGATGTCAAATCACTTGGAACAATAAAAGGATTAATTGTGGTGTAGTTTTGCTCTGATTCTTCTCTTCTATACATTTTCATACTGCAAGTTTTCAGCGGGTATTCACTCAAACAATCTGTTTAAATGTTCATTAGGACGCTTTTCAACCCTGTTTTGTTTTTATTTATTTAATACTGTCCTCAACATGTAACTGCAATATAGATTTAAGCTGTTCTCATGGCCAAATATTACTTGGAATCACATCCACGTGGCAATTGTCAGGATCTACGGATCCGAATGGTAACCAAAAGATAAACACAGTTTAAGTGAAATGGTTGTTGTTGAACTTTTGGTAGTTAATGACATGAGAGTGCACCGCAGCAATGAAGATTTTTATTGCTTCATGTCCAAAAGTACTTTCAGTACCTTGAATAGCCCCTTTAATGGGTTGAGGGATATTGCTATCAGCCCTGAAATGCATCACAACAACAAATGACCCCTGGGAGTCACAGAATGCTGTTTACTTGCAGAAAAAAACAAGCAGCAGGAGAAAAGATAAAAACAGAGCATGCCTGGGTGCAAGAGAGCTACAGAATGTATCAGTTTCCTTAGAATCAATTTTGGGGAACATGATTATAGTAGAAAGCACTGTGACTAGTACCCAGCTGATTCCATTTCTGCTATGCAACAGACTGATTGATACAGCACACAAAGTCTGACAGGCTTTAAAGGCTCATAGGATATACTAATACTTACCAAGATGGCTAATTAGATCAACAAGAGCAAGTAAACACTGGAAGCCAATTGTAACATCATGACTCAGTGGGATTGTATCTCTGTGGTAACTGCTGCAAGTTGTCATCCCATATGTCAAGGACATCTAAGGGGAAGTTGCTATTGCTTGTCTACTATAGAGTTTGCATCATCTGCATGAAAAATTTCTCAATTACAGAAGTAAAATCAAGCACTTTGTTCAAAATAAGATCACAGTCTGTTATCCAACCAGTTGCATGAGGTGACTGGTTAGAAAGCATAAATGTATTTTAGTCATAATGTTTAGCAATATCTACTGTATTAGTGCTGTAATCTTTCTGATATGTCTTTTAGCTTGATGCTATAACTTTTTGATTTTTAATTCTTCTAAAACTTCTGATTCTCTTTTCCCAGTTCACACTGTGAAAGACTAGGGTGAAATTAAGTAAAAAGAAAAAAAGATGGCAGTGTTTTCCTAAATGCTTCACCTTATGTACAATGCTGTGGGATATCAGCACAGTGCCTGCATTAGACTCGTTTTCCAGTTACCTCCTCCCTTGTGCACAGTGTGTAGTATTTTCCCACCAGTCAGAGGACCAAGCGCTCTGAAGGGATTGGTGGTGATGGAAAACTGGCAGAAAAGCTTTTTCTACATGGTCACAGGCTGTTGTAATGGATAACTTGGCTGGCTCCATTCATCCGGGCTATTTCAAGAGAAGTCAGCGAGCTGCTTTCGGGGCAGTATTTTACTCTCGGACAACCAGAGTTTTCACTCCATTTTAGGACTTTCATAATAACATGCTGCTCTCACTGACTCCTCATTTTCATCTATGCATCAAGTCTTCATCAAAGGAGGGCTAAACGTAAGTCAAGCTAGAGATGGCCCTGCCCTTTACCAATTAACAGCTACAGATGAGCTGATTGTGTGCTTCCCATAAAAACCTGCCAAGGATTTCCATCTTCAGCATGAAGCATGTCATGGCGCTTGCTTTTGTCTTTTGAAGATAAATCAAGTTTCACCAAGGAGCAAGTCTGCACACATTTGTGTACTTGTACACATGTTAAAGAATTGCACTGATCATTATAACATTACCGCCACTGCTACAACAACTACTACTAATTATTGTAGTATACTGTATGCAGCAGTAAAAGAAGTATGCAAAGCTGTTTAAACATCCCACATCTGTAAAAGCATATTGTTGTAAGAAAATGTCTTTTAGCAATGAACCGCAAATATGCCTCAAGTGTTTATCTTTATATCTATTTTACATTCTATTATTGGTTTAATTAAGTCTGAATTCTAGTGCAAGTAGCACTTTGCTGAGTTACAGTGGAGCAAATGTTGCTATTTTTCAATGTTAAGTTTAATATAAAACGGGGCAATGAATTGAATAAGCTCAAGTTTTTATATCAATTGTAAAAAGAAATGTATGTAATTATCTAAATATAATCCAAGTGATCCATTTGACTAAATATCATGGAAGAACAACAAACCAGTAATAACTAACAGATAAAGTAGGCTGAAGTAGTGGTTAGAAAAGCAGTTTTCCATGCTTGGAAATTAGTAAACCCTTGAAAATTTTCTATTTTTCTGCACAATGTAGAATAAAAAAGTCTAACTAACATATGCAAAACAAACATATTTCAATGGGTCATTTATTTACAATTAACATTGATCCTGTTGCATCTGCTGCAGTTCATTTGTGGCATGCAAGTGAGGTGTTTGCAATTATGAGCCAGTCAAGGGTGAATGGGCACTCTGCTTTATGTATCAAAGTCTGACTTTTACAACAAATAAAAAAATATGTAATCCACTAATCCGCAGTGAGATGAGCTGTGTACAAATGAGGAAACTGAAGTGCATTGTTACCAAACCAAGATTAACTTCTAACCAGAGTAACTTCTTTAAGAGCCTCTTTCACATTAGATAATGTTAATGACAAGTCAAACATCAGGGGAGTACTAAAGCTGTAGGAAGAACGCCATCACTCTCTAAAACGGACCTTGCTGCCTTTCTGCACTTTAAAATCAGATTGACAAGTTGGAGACTTGGTTTGTTTTCACACATCTGAGCCAGAGCAGCAATTTGCATACAGTAGCTCAATGGAGCTGTTAGAGTTTCTGTCTTTTTGGTCCAAGGAAGTCCTTATTCAGAGGACTTCATCTTATCTTTATATTTGTCTCAATTGTTTTATTAGTTATGTTGGAGCTTGTATGAAAATCTGTCATAACAACAGTATGTCCTTTAATATTCTAAAGCAGCCAGTTGGTTGCAGTAATGGGAATTAGTTTGTGTTCATCCATACAGTATGAATGTATCTGTAACTGTGTCACAGCAATGTGAACAACAGAGAACAAATGTTCTCGATTATGTTCATGTTCTCTGCTGAAGCAGCCATAGTGCTAGTTAAACATGAAAATGCACATTGTTTGCTTGAAAGACAAAGTACTGTGTTAGAATTGTTTTAAGAAATCCATTTCAAACAGCACAGGCTAAAATAGTCTCACAGTCCCTGGACCCACCCTTACTTTTCTGGGTTCTTTAACCACATGTGGGGTGGATACTGGCAACTTGGGTTAGGCTCAGGGCTGGGTGTCTCCCATCCCTCTTGCATATTATAGGGTGGTACTCTGTCACATGTGATGCCTCTGCCCCAGCCACTTTTGAAGTTTACTTTTGGGGTGTAGCTCAGTGGCCCCACACAATGTTAAGCACTAGTTTCCACATGAGGCTACAGGGTGGGGCAACAGGTCATTACATGCCCTGTAATTAAGCCCTCTACTTTCCATAAGAACTATTAACTGTTAACCAAATTAAAAAAAAATGCATTAAAGGAAAATTCTGGTATTCCACAAGCATGCAGTCTCTGCACTTGATAAATTAGGTTTAATTTACTTCGTACTGGCCTGATGATTCATCATCTCAACATTATAACTAAGACAACCATCAGGAGAGAAAACAACCTGAAACAGGCTACCTGATGTAAAGACAGGAACTCCATACAACACATGAACATTCAGACGTGTAGAATTCCCATCAACTGCATATTTCTGTAGGCTATCTTTGGGCATGATAAAAAAAAAAAGAAAAGTTGCAAATCATCAGTTCTTTTTAAATATTTCCATCAACATCATATTTCATTTCCACAATTACTGTTTCCTACACATTTACCATACGTACAGGCCTACCGGTGACATGATCTGTCAGTCTGCTTTTAGATTAGATGGTGCACTGGTTCAAGCATCCTACCTGCTTCGCTCGGGCCTCCTTGCTGTTCTTCCTGGAGTTGCAGTTCCTTGAATCCCCGATGCTGCTGCACCCTGTCTGCCTTCCGCTCCTAACAGGCTGCACTGTTGCATACACGACACTGCCGCTCGCTTTTGATGAAGCGCTCCTCCCTGAAGCCTCACGTATTCTCAGACCCAGCCCAAACCCAGACTCTGTACCGAACCTCCTACCTCACATCCCCTTTAATTTAAAGTAGAACTGTCCTGTAATCGCCGCGTGCATCGCCCTGTAACTGAGCTAATTTGGGAAAAGTTGCTCCTGCAGTTGTGCGGTATTTTTTAATTATTTGAGCAACTGCTACAAAATAAACGACATAATATATATATATATATAACGATTTTCAAGTTTTTTGTAACATGCTACAGTGTTATTAATAATGTATTTTGTTT
Organism: Atherinomorus stipes; assembly: GCA_023101725.1. NCBI lineage: Eukaryota > Metazoa > Chordata > Actinopteri > Atheriniformes > Atherinidae > Atherinomorus > Atherinomorus stipes. The sequence continues at coordinate 245,546 of JALJCO010006991.1, read as the reverse complement.
TCCAAACATAAACATTCATATTTATCTATTCGACTGGAATTTTCCTTTCAACTATGAACCTAAGCGATTGCAGGTCAGTTCAGATTCTCAACCAGCCACTGTGCAAGCTGGCATCCCTAAAGCTAAACTGACTTCAGATCAGTTTTTTAGAGCTGACTATATGTATTAAGGAAATACGTCACCTCTTCACCGGTGACGTGGCCGCCGCTGGGGAAGTCGTCCCGGTTGTCGTTCCAGACTCCTCACCTCCGGGCTCCCCTTCCACTCCACATACCTTTGCTCAACTTCAGTACATACCCACGCAAACAAAAGGAAGCGCTCGTTTTTTTTTGTTTTGTTTTATTTTGTTTTTAGTCGTTGTGTGTTTTTAGTGGTAGTCGGTTGAATCAGCCACTCCTGGCAGCCATGGAGATGCATGGCAACTCGCACAAGAAGCAGAAGCTAAGCAACGCCGCCGAGAGCTGGGTGATTTATATTTATTTTATTTATTTGAATTGTGTTAACTCTGCTTAACATTCCATTGTGTCCTCCCACCTCTGATATACCAGTTTTTAATGAGCTGACAGGCCAGTCAGCCAGTCAGCTAGTCACTTAGCTTAGTACTAGTACCCTACTACTAGTAGTAGCTACAGTGCTATACACTTAAGCTAACGTTATCTCCTGAATCTTGATTGCTAACAGCGCCTAGACAGAATTTTGACTCATGATTTTTCTGCAAATGTGACTGAATTATGTGCAGCAGACTTTACTTGATTTATTTGCTTAATGTAAAAGCAACTGTAACTACATTGCATTGGCTGATTCTAACATCACAGCCAACTCAACTGTTATCAAGCCTTGCCTGACAAAAGTCCTTGCTGGAAAAATTCTGGAAACTTATCAAACAAAAGTTTTCTAACTATCACATGGGCCTGTCAGACCCTTATAACAAATAGAAAAACCCTAGACTAACATAAAATCGTTGTAAGAATACTCAACTTGATCAAATGATATGATTTAAAGCCCTGTCTTTGTGATTAACAGTATAATGTTAAACTGTATACTATTTAGTTTTGAGATGTTGGTTGGACAAAACAGAAACTAAATGCATCAATCTGGGCTGTAGAAAATTATTTATTTAGCCAATTACTACATCAGTGGCTGATTTTTAAAAAAAATCCTCAGTTGTAGATCTTCACACACAAAAAGTTTATACAAGAAAAGACAGCCAAAAAAAGTTAATAAATGAATAACCCTAACCCCCCTTCCTACACCCCCAAATTACATCATTTCAGGGAATGCAACGTGCAACTAACGTCACCTATCAAGCTCATCATGTAAGCAGAAACAAACGTGGGCAGGTTGTGGGCACAAGAGGAGGATTCAGAGGATGCACCGTGTGGTTGACCGGTATGATGCAAGTTGATGCTTAAACAAATTTTTGGGTTTATAGCGCACAAGGTTTACAAGGTTTTCATAATCTTATGGTTTTTCCACTGTGGAAAGGTTTGTCTGGCGCTGGGAAGACCACAGTGAGCATGGCTCTGGAGGAGTACCTTGTCTGTCACGGTATCCCCTGCTACACACTGGATGGGGACAATATTCGTCAGGGTCTGAACAAAAATCTGGGTTTCAGCCCAGAGGACCGTGAAGAGAACATCAGACGCATTGCTGAGGTGGCGCGACTTTTTGCAGATGCAGGTCTTGTCTGCATCGCCAGTTTCATTTCTCCATACAGTAGGGTAAGTGAAGGAAGCATCAGTGCATGAGATGAAATGGTATTAATTTGGATTTCATTCTGTCTGATAATGTTCATGTAACACAAAGGTAAAGTTTGGGCCTTTGGTAACAGTTTTATTCTATCTGTAGAGTGAACTATTATTGACAGGATGCAGTTGTAAAACACAATTCTGTTTTTTTATGTTGATTGTTTTTTTTTTAAGTAATTATGACAATATCAGTAATGGCAGCCTGTCATCCCTATCCCTCTGAGATTGATGACTGATTGAAAGGTAATAATGAACTACATTTGCTAAAATGCTGTGCAAACTATCTTAAGGCATATTGGAGCTTATTTCTATTTTCTTGCTACCAGAAAAAAAAAAGAAAACTCATTTAGCCAAACAATGTGCCATTTTTAATGGTTTAATTTAATGTTTGTATCTCCTTTTCTTTGACAGGATCGGCTTAATGCCAGGAAGATCCATGAGGCAGCGGGTCTACCATTCTTTGAGGTTTTTGTGGATGCCCCACTGGATGTATGTGAGCAGAGAGATGTGAAGGGGCTCTATAAGAGAGCCAGAGCAGGCGAGATTAGAGGTAAACAATGGTTCTGTTTAGTTTAAAGTCTAACTTCAACGCCTACTTTTTGTGTAACTAGCTCCAGATGTGTAATTCCATCTGGAATATAAAAATGACATCATACACCATCTCTCTGGGTTGATACTGAGCCTTTTGTTTACAAGGGTGGTCTGCCCTCGCATGCATGTTCCTGTATTTGAATCTCTGTCTCCTCCCTGAACTGAGAGTAGGCCAGATAGAATTTGCCATTAGTTTAGTAAGATATAGCCAGGTGTACAGGCTCGGCAGCCATTAGCTACCGGAGTACACTACTAGAGGCTCTGAAGCAAGAACTTTGTTCTTATTTTCAGTGCCGCTATAAAACAGTTACTTATGCTTGTTCGATATGTTCTCCACAAGCTTTTGATCGGAAGAGGGTGGTGCAAATATGTATGCGCATTGAACAGTTGACCCAATAATTTCTAATTTACAGTGGGTACGGAAAGTATTCAGACCGCTTTAAACTTTTCACTCTTTATTACATTGCAGCCATTTGCCAAAATCAAAAAAAGTTAATTTTATTGCTCAGTAGTGTACACTCAGCACCCTGTCTTCACAGAAAAAAAACAATAATGCAGAAATTTTTGCAAATTTATTAAAAATGGAAAAACTGAAATATCACATGGACATAAGTATTCAGACCCTTTGCAGTGACACTCATATTTACTACTCACAGAGGTCTGACTTTTTTCCTTCCTTTTTATACATACATGATGTATTGACTACTGTAAGGATGGAAGGACAATTTCACCCACTAGGACAAAAAGTGTTTCTAAACAGGATTACCAACTCTGGCTTTAAAGGAATAGTTCACCCACAGAATGATTTAACTTTATTTTCCACTTACCCTCATGGTGAGCAAGACTCTGGAGCACTTTTTAAATATCTCAAATGCAGCTGGCGATCAGGAAGGCTTTGCTTTTTCCCCCCAACTTTCATATAAAGGAGTTCGCCGGGGTCCAAGTCAAAAAGGTCCACAAAAGTCCACAAAAACTTGTCAATATTCCTCCATACTGCTCGTCCAATGTAATCTAAGTGTCCTGAGTGGGTGGCGTCCATAATTTACTCGAAACGACATCATTTAGCACATTTTTAGAGCCTAAACAGGCCAAAATCCTTTTTCCTGCAAGCGTGCCGAAGCGTGTTTGCGACACTACAGAAGCCTCGGTGTTCAGAGTCTACTCTGCCGATAATACAAGCGTAGAAGAAGAAATAAGCTGTTTACATTGTGCTAAGAGCGACAGAGCTGCAGACAAACCGGGACAAAGACAGGAGGGGTTGGATATTGATATAAAACAAAGAAAGAAAGAAAAAGAGAACGTGCGATCTCGTCTGCCGTGGCTTCCGTAGTTTTGTGAACGTGCATCGGCGTGCTTGCTAGACAGGCGATGTAGTATTGTTTAGGCTCTAAAAATATACTAAATGACGTTGTTTCGAGTAAATTCTGGATGCTAACCACTCAGGGCACTTGGATTACATTGGATGAGCAGTATGGAGGAATATTGACAAGTTTTTGTGGATTTTTATGGACCTTTTTTGGCTCTGACCCGAACTCCATTATATGGAAGTTGGGGGGAAAAGAGAAGCCTTCCTGATCGCCGGCTGCATTTGAGATATTAAAAAAGAGTTGCTCACCATGAGGGTAAGTGGAAAATAAAGTCACATCATTCTGTTGGTGAACTATTCCTTTAAAGCATTGGCAATGACTGTCTGCCAGTTATTTATGTTGTTTCAACACATTTGTCTCTGAATGATCATGTGGTGCTGATGAAAACATGGCTCGTGTGAGCAGATGTTATGCAGTAAGCAGCACATGGGCGTCATCTGCGTAATGTCTGTAAATTTTTCATTTAAATCTCAGACTTCAGTTATTCCGTGCAATTGCGCCACAGAAAAAACAGACTTGTGTGGTATTTTATTTATTACATGTGGTCCCTAGGTAAATCTAATCCTGTCAGGAAGCTTGCTGTTTTAAAAGACAACTTCTCATGCTTCACAGTTTACAGCATCGTGGAAAGCCCAAAATTCATTCCATAGCACCATTTTGCAAAATATCTCTGCCTGTACCTGTGTGTTTGTCAGTGGCACTTTGGGCTTGTGGTAATGGAGAAACCTCCCATGCAGGTGATTGTGAGATCAACTCCTGCTCCTGCTCTGCACTTTGCAAAGAAAGACATCCTCAAATCTTGGTCTGTCAATTTGTCAAATATCATCGTTTGCTTATTTTTCACAGTTTAAAAAATTCTGCTTTTTTCAACAGGGTATTCACCTCTATGTATCACAGTTAAACACCTTCAGCTTAGGCAGCTGCCCCTGTGACCCGACCCGAGATAGTAAATAGTACTTGATACAAATACCTATTAAAAGTATTATTTTTAGAAAATGTATGATGACAAAACTTGGATACAGATGTTGCAATGGAAACCCTCAGGAATTAACCCTGCTGTTTTTGGTGATCTCATTATGTGGCTTTATACAGAAAACATCAGGTGTTCCATTTTCATTAGGGATGCACCGAAATGAAAATACTTGACCGAAACCGAAAACAAAAAATGAACAAACCAAGGCCGAAAACCGAACACCGAAAAAAAAATGTCAATTATTAGAACTGTAGCACTTTTAGCTATGATGTGTACTAACTTCACTAAAATCAATCATTGCAACAAATCAAGTACAAAAGTATCAAAATATTTATTTACCCCTGACATCACAGAATGTACACTATAGATTAAAATTCAAAATAAAATATTTAGTTTGACTTCACTCGTGTACATTCCATAATGCCTTTTACATTTTTTTTCTGTAGGACTATTACAACAAATAATAATATACAGGCTTATAACTGACTGGCTGCTGAAAGACAGTGAAATTAAATATATTTTCACATAAAAACACAAAGTTCATAAGTTGCGTGCTGGATGCGCTGTTTGTTGCATCATCACAAGTTTCGGCTGTGTTGTTTCGGTGATTTATGTCTTTCGGACGAAAACCGAAAATGCACTTTTGGGTCATTTTTGGCCGAAAACTTTTGGTGGCCGAATTTTCGGTGCATCCCTAATTTTCATACTTCAGTTCCCATATGCAATCTACCCTGCAGCTTCTTGTTCATCCTGCTAAGTGCTGAACACCTATCTGCTCTATTTTTAGTTAATGAGATGGAATTTTGTGCTCGGATGTTCTGCTTTCTATCTTAAAGAAATGAAAGTTTTTTTTTTTAAATTCATAGTTAATGGCCATTGTGTTTAGTATTGAATTTCTTCCTCCACCAATGCTCAATCCAGATGTGTGCATGTTTATGTAGAGTGGATGATGTCTTTTAAACCACAGTTTTGTGATTAAAAATTTAAATGCACATAATAAGTAGGTTTACACACCCTTTAATAGAAAACCAATATTTCATTATGTTTTTATTTAAAACTGATACATTGCTTGAAACTGAACTTTCCTGACAACATTGAATATTTTTAATATAACAGAGTGCAAACTGTACATCCTTTTTCATTATCAGGTTTCACTGGGATTGACTCTGAGTATGAGAAGCCAGAAGCTCCAGAGTTGGTGCTGAAGACAGACTCCTGCAGTGTGAATGACTGCATACAACAGCTCATTGACTTGCTTCAGGAGCGGGTGAGGGGCAGAAATATTCTATGTTGACATTTTGTTTAAGTCCTTTCTAAAGTAGTGTTGGAACCTTGAAGTTCTGGCCCAATACTTAAAACAGTGCTGTAATCTCACCTATGGCCACTAGAGGGCAGAGAAACATCATGATTGCATTAATCAATCCATCCATTTTTACAACACTCACTCTAAATATTTGCATTGGTTTTTATGCAAATGCAAACATTTCAATCATGTGATTCAATATTCCTTCAATGAATTTTAAATCTTAAGATTCTGGATGTTTTATGAGTGCAATTTATTTCACATTGTGTCAATTTGTAGGATATAGTTCCTGTTGATGCCTCATATGAAGTGAAAGAGCTGTATGTCCAAGAGAATAAGTTGGATTTGGCTAAGGCTGATGCAGAGACTCTTCCTGCTGTGCAGATCGGAAAGGTGATTAAAATGTTTTGTTTTTTGTTTGTATGTTTTTAACCTTACAAATTCTGAGTAATCTTATTCCCAGAAGAAAATGCAGCTATCAAACTAAAGCAGTCTGTATGTATTTTGGACTTAGTATTTGACAAAACAAACATCTGTCTACTTACACATTTTGATATATTTTCTGAATTTGAGCTGCATTTATAATAAGTTGATTAAACTATTACCTGCTGTATATGACTGTTTACTCCTCAGGTGGACATGCAGTGGGTGCAGGTGCTGGCTGAAGGCTGGGCTACTCCTCTGAATGGTTTTATGCGAGAGAGAGAATTTTTACAGTGTCTTCATTTTGACTGTCTCCTGGATGGTAAGATCTTTTTAATCATTGTTTTCGTTTAATTAAAAAAAAAGACATTCACAGTATGTACTATTAATAAAAATAATAGAAAAGGCACCTGGTGGATTTGACTTAGCGTAGTGTTTTAGTGTTTTAGCAAAAATATAGGAGGACTCTGTTGGGATTTTATCTCAGATTTTTGATGTAGTTTTGGATTTTGTTAATTTTTGGTGTTACAATCACAACAATATCCTTAAGATATACTAAATCTTCAGAAATGTTTAGTTCACTGCTTGTCATGATGGTCTCTATAGGCCGAGACACACCTGGCCGATTTTCGTCCGTCTGGTGTTGTCATGAAGTCTTCTGAAGTCGGGGTCATGAGTCAGTTTGGTATGTTCTGTGCCGTCGGCCGTCTGCAGCCGTCTCCACCACCGTCGGCATTCTTTTCAGCCGATTGAACATGTATAATTGGTGTCAGCCAGTCGTTCAGTCGGCGATGGACCGACCAATCAGATTGGAGGAGGGGAATCCGCAAACGAGAAGACCCGATATGAAAGTAAACAAACCAGATGAAGAGCAGACATAATGCAAACTCGTACACATTGTTTGGCATCGTATTGGGACCTTAGCTAGCAGCCTTCGCTCTCTGCTAACAACAACAGCTGCAGCTTTTATGTGTTTTCGTCTTGAGAAATGGTCCATCGCTTCTGGTTTTTGGGGCCACATATAGATCAGCGCTGCCTACAGTCGTGGCAACATTATATTTTGCGCATGCGCAGAAGGTACACCCAGGTCTGGAGTCGGCTCGATGTGTTCTTGGGCACTTTTCTCACCATGTTGGAGAGACTGAAGCCGGTTGATCAGCCCGACCCCGTTTTCTGGCAACGACCACAACGGTCAGCAGTCTGTCAAGTGTGTCTCTGCCTAGACAACCTGCCCTCATGTGATTGTCTAGTGTCAAGAGAAAAAAACAGGATTGTATTTTGTTTATACCTTTTCAGATTTGTGTTGATGTTACTTTCTTTACTTTCTCTGAGCTGTTGTTGTTTTTGTTTTTTTTGGTGGTGGGGGTGGTCCTTTTTAAATATTTCTCCTTTTTTTTTTTTTTTTCTTCAATGAACATTTGACCTTTTGGCCGGTGGAGCATTCAAATAAAGTTGTTACAAGATTGGATCAGCCAGAGAGACGCTCAGTTTAACTGACTGGTTGCTTGAATGTCTGGCAGGTATTGACAATGTGGCCTTAGGAAGCATCAGAAACCTCTAAGCTGTGAAAAAAATCAATTTTGAAAAGAATTCATCAAATAGTCTCAGAGCTTAAAGTGACACTATCAGTGGTTTTGTCAAACTAGCAGCCTTAGCTTTTCCTATTATCAAAATAACGTAAAAGATAAAGAAATAAAAATCACTTAAATGTCATAAGATGTGCTATTGCTCAAACCACAGTTCTGTATTTTAGCTCAAACATTTTTTTGGCTGCACAAAGTCTAGAATAAGATATGCAAATAGAAATATTAAGTGAAATTTAACTAAACTTGTTTTAAACTTGTACATTTGAACAGGTTAAGCAAAGATCCCTAAATCACTGCCAGAAATATATGCATATATTTAGATGTGAAAGGTCATAATTCTTTCCTGTTTGTCCTAAGGGTGAAGCATACAGAGGAAGAAGCTTTTTATTGATTGACACCGCACACCACCATTTGTCCATTTTCACTTCCTTCCATGGATTTGACAGTGAATGGATTGATTACACACAGTATAATGTTATAACCGGTCGGGAAGTATAAAACTGCAGGTTTCGCTAAACAAGAAGTCAGCAAAGATAAACAGAAATCTAAAGTCAAGCTTATGTCTCTACCATTCGGGTATTTGGAAGTCATGTGTGTACGTTTTATTACAACCAGGTGTGAGTTCTTCCCTGTGACACAGGGGACCAGAGGGGAGGGGTCCAGAAGGAGGCAGGGGTACCACCAATGAGAGAATCTCCTCTTGTCTTCATCATTTTGGTTCTAATGTAATGTGAAAAGTGTGCGGGTCTTGACATTTTCATCAACCTGAGGGGAAAATGGCCAAAAGAATTCTTTCAGCACACTGATCAAATCATGACACGAGAGAGGGCAAAGCTCCAGCGCAGTGTATGAAAATGTTTTTTTTTTTTTTTTCTGGAACTTCTTGAATTGCAGCTCTAAGGACTCGTTGTAGCTTGTGGTTAAAGTGTATGTTCCACATAGAGCCTGAAGGTGCATGGCATGATTCTTTGCAACAATGGTTGAACTGTTTAGCTGCATTTACTCAATCTTTGGGTATTTTAACCGGTCTTTTATATGTGGTCTGATCTTGGCGCGTTGCACTTGGATTCAGAGCATTTAAACTCATTTATTTTGCCATAACAAATAAGAAAGAAAAAGACATTTATGAAAATTTATAGATAAAACTAAAATGTTATTTTTATAATGATAATTATAGCACACACACACACACACATGTGTGTGTGTGTGTGTGCTATAATTAGCCACAAAAATCACCCATGTTTCAACAATTTATAAAACCTTGGGGAAACATTTATTTTGCAGCCATGACCCTTTGTTCTAAACCATTCATCGTCTTAGTTGATGATCAAGGTGTTTCTTTCAGTTTATAAAAGTGAAGACCACCAAATTTATGGCAAAACCATTCACCAGATTAACGTTAAGGTAATTATAAGGTGGACATAAAGTATATCTGTATAAACACACACTCTCCTCCCCTGCCAGGTGGTGTGATCAACCTGTCAGTGCCTGTGGTGCTGCCAGTGTCAACTGCAGATAAAGAGCGTTTGGATGGTGTAACAGCGATGGCCTTGGTCTACGAGGGCAGAAGAGTGGCCATCCTTCGTAACCCAGAGTTTTACGAGCACAGAAAAGAAGAGCGCTGTGCTCGGCAGTGGGGCACCACCTGCAAAGACCACCCATACATCAAGGTCGGTGCCCTAGTGAGAGCTCTCCTGTCCAAAACTAGTTTGATTCCCACTGAAAAATTGAAGGCTACTTTGCACATATTTGTGGTATTTTAGATAGAACATGCATGTATGTGCATATACCTATGATTTATCCATCCACTTTGTGTGTTTCCCCTACACTCCAAGTATGTTAAGAAATCTGCTCTGGATTGTTTATGCTGTTGACCTCTCCAAAGAAAATCACTGTGAAGCATCTTTCATGACTTTGAGTAGGCCAGTGTTGGACAGGCTGGATTAATTAGAGTGTGGAAAACAAATCACAACATGATCCAGAAAGCATCTCACTGGGGAGCCAAGCGGTCATTGATCAAGTCACGTAGACACCTCTGCCCCTGACAACGTTCAGATTTTTACATAAAGCTTGCCAGAACAAACAGTAATCAGTCTGTTTGGAAGTTATGGATATCAGTGTATTTTTATGTTAAATAGTTCAATTAGATGTCAGTGAAATATGTGACACATCAATGGATTGTCTCTTTTCTTCTTCTTTTTCTCCTTGACAACTTCAAAGTGTTTCTCAGAATTCATGTCAAAATTCCTTGGATGTAAAACGGTGGACTCATGACACACTTAGGATGCATCCCATTTACAAAGCTGTTAACATTTGTTTTCTATTGCACTGATTTAAAAACGACTGGTAACGCCTGCAAGTGCAAGATGCTTTAACTTCTTAGACTTTAATGAAAACGCGGAAAGGAAAAAACAAATCATCTCTGTCAGTTTGAAACTTTGTAATCACTTTTAAAAAGTAGACATTTACCAAGTAATGACTGTACACATGTATAATTGCAGCATGATGTCTTAGGAAAGGTACAAACATAAGAATTGATTAACTGGTGGGAAAAATACCGAGCAGCATCTACTCCAGACTGTGCGCCAGAGAATGTGAAACTACTTCTCTATGTCCCTGAATTCTGCTCAGACAGAACACAGATCCCAGATGGACTTTTCATATTGCTTATGGAAAGACTGAATATATGGAAGCGTGGAGCTATTCTGCCACTACACCCACTCTGATCACTTGATCGTCTTGGTCCACCCTCATTTTGTAGGTGTTATATTTGGAGGCAGAACCCCCACCCTAAAAAGAAAAAAAAAATCTCTCTTTGAAATTGTAGTGCTCAGCTGCCAATGGCTTTCCAGATATATCCAGGCTTTTTTCTTTTTGTCTCATATCGACTGCTGCGGGGCTCAGGTGGAATCCGTGGGGCGATAATGTTCTGAAATGATCCTGCAGGAAGCGGTAGCAGCTCGTTGCTTGAGAAGAAAGGAACGATCTGGTGTTACTGAAAAAGATAGTTGCCTTTTTTATAGTTCCATCTGTGAGAAGAAAAGAATATAAAGTTACTTTCAAAAGTTGCTTGTCTGCTAAGGTTATATTGCCATTGTTTTCAGGAATAGTGCAGTTGGTTGGCTGCTTAAAATTGACAAGGGTTCAAATCAGAACTGATAATACAGTAACTTGCATGGCATTAAGTAATTTCACTCCCTGCAGTCATACTGACCTACTGCTGGCTAATTTCAAAGTCCTTTTGTTGCTAAAAATTCTGGCTTCAGTGCTTGAGCAGCAGACGGCAGCTGTAACACATTTACATAATAGTTGCATATTTCAGGTTGCAGTTTTAAGATTTTACTTGTATCTTTTTTCCTCACCTTGTTCTTAATGAAATCTGGCCTGGTAATGTGTTTAAAGTTGCATTACAAGTTTCATAAATTGCCACCATGGATCTCTACTGTCAACACCTGATGCTTCAGTGCTGCCTTGACACACATAGTCCATGCTCTATTTCCCCAACTGTGATTCTTTATCCACTCTAACCTAACATGTGTGTTCAGCCTGTCCTGATTAAGGTCCCAGTCGTTAAAGTGCGTGTATGTATACTTAAGTGTATGTTTAACTCTCTGCAGTGGAGCCAGTCTGTCAGCACTCCTCTCCAGTGATAGCAGCTCCACATAACATGTAGTTAATCCACTTTTTCCTGTTTACCTGTCCGTCAGACAGAGCCCCCTTCACCGGAAGCTATGGTGCAGCAGCTGTTTATTTGGTTAAGCCCCTTTTCACATGTGAATATGAGGAGCATTTATATTGGTTAAACTGAGCACATGTGTATGTGATAGCTCCTCTTTGGGTTTATCCACAAGCACATTATATCTTTCATGACTCATATCAGGTCGACACTGGTCAAATTGGATGAATTACACTGGAAAACGAATCGCATGGTCTTTAAAACTTTGTTCAGTTGTTTTTGATCACATAGAAACCTCTGCTTCAGACAGCATGATGATTTACAAACAGTTTATGATCAAAGTAAAATCAGTCTGTTTTTAAAGTATGGGTATCAAAGAGCATTCATATGACAAATGATGTGTCAGTGAAACAAGTCACATGGATGAATTTTTAATGTACAAATGTGTCACTTTGGATCATATTAAAATCACACAGCTTTTTGTTTTTAGTAACTTTAGCTGTGGTCCCAAAAGTGCCACAGGATGCAGGCGAAATGCATTGCTGGAAACAATAGCAGCCTGTTCCTGTGTCATTTGTTTGATAAATCTCATAAGGGAAATTCCTCTGATTTTGTCTCTGCTTTGTTAGTGAAATTAACTCACTCAAGCTTGATGTGAAATATTTCCTTTGACCTTTCAAGCCTGATACAATCTAATTGTGCGCCAATGCCATTGACACAGGATTGGAAATAAAAAGCTTCAGTTGTCATTTTTAAGTTTTCCAGAAAACCTTTGGGTTACAGCATAATTAATTATAGTAGCCAACACACAATGCACAGCAGCATTGTGTGGGCTGTTTAATGCTCTATTTATTATGACTGATTCATGCCGGGTTGTAAATAGTAAGTGGTTTCAGCACAGTTTTGATTATAAGGATCAGAGTGCATCAAGTTTGCATTTGTTTTCAGCTATGTTCACCGTCAGTACCACCATGACTCTCATTTCAGATGGTGATGGAAAGTGGGGACTGGCTGGTTGGTGGAGACCTGCAGGTTCTGGACAGGATCTATTGGAATGATGGACTGGACCAGTACCGACTGACACCCTCTGAGCTCAAACAAAAGTTTAAAGAGATGAATGCGGGTATAAAGACAAGCCTAAAGTTAAAAATGTAACTAACTGTGAGGAAATGTTGCAACTGAGAGATAATTTGGTCACAATGTTTATAAACTACTTTGACTGTTTCACTTTCTCCAGCACTTCTCATCTTTGAATGAGAAATAAGTTGGTTACAGTAGAAACATTACAGAAGAAAAGTCTTTGGAGTGATTCAAAGCATTTGTCATTAGTTGCAGTAATTAGGCTTTTACCAGCATGTTTTTTGGGGTTTTGATTGCCTTATTCAGATGTCTACAGATGTGGTTGGTTGCATTTTAGCAAACATTTCTTCTCATTTTTTACATTTAGATGCCGTATTCGCCTTCCAGCTCCGTAACCCGGTCCACAATGGCCATGCTCTTCTGATGCAGGACACACACAAGCGCCTCATTGAGCGAGGCTACCGCCGGCCCGTACTCCTGCTCCACCCACTGGGAGGATGGACCAAAGACGATGATGTGCCGCTGCCTTGGAGAATGAAGCAACATGCAGCCGTGCTGGAAGAGGGTGTACTCAACCCAGACTCTACAATTGTTGCAATTTTTCCCTCACCCATGATGTATGCAGGGCCAACTGAGGTAATGATGATCAACAGTGTTGTATTTGTAGTTGCATGTTTGAGGGTTTTTTTAAACACATGATTCATGTTTCCTTCAGAAGTAACAGAACAAAAATGTGTCTGCTGTAGTGAGTAATGACAGCACATTCAGGGGAGATGATTGTCACTTACTTTTCCAAATGACAATTCTTGTCATTTGGAATTGTTTTGAAGTGTTCTGCTCAGTGTTTTCATGCCATACACAAACCTCTATTTGACTGAGCACATATGTGTTGCCGACAATCTTTTAATCATTATGGAATGGAAAAGCTATAGTGCAAACCATTGAGAACAGATTGTGGGCGGGAGGATGTCAGTGAGTCAATTTAGTCTGTTTTGTTATAGCGAATTGGAGGTTTTTAGTGCAAGGCACAGCCCCAGTCATAGTAATATAGCTCTACACTTGTTTATCTGTTAAAATCACGGCCACATGTTATCGAAACTTCCTCTCAAGTGTTCACATAAGATTCATAAAGGCCCAGAGCTCAAACCAATTTTCCTCTAGATTAATTCTTATGAGTTATCTAAAAATCATTGATCCTGGAATGTAAAAACAAAATTAATTCAAAGTTAATGGTAGCACGATTACTAATTGCCAAGGATTAACGTGTACATTTAATGATTACCAATAATGAAAGGCAGAGAAAGATGGCCAGAGCTGTTGTCGAGTGCAATTCCTTGATGGAAGCAATTATTGAAGGCTGGCTAGATGAACCTAACCTACCGCTCAAAAGTTTGGGATCACTTGCTGATTAATTTCAATAGGAGAGAGAGCAGTAGTGTATGTGTAGGTAGTTAAGATATGCAGAGGAAAATTTTTTAAATTGGTAAAATTTTATACTTTGTTATGTCAGCTTATCTGTTAAACCTGACCCGATACTGTAAATACACATATGTAAATATATATATGTGTATATATGTATACATATATATATATATATATATATATATATATATATATATAATCCCCCCCGGAAAATAAAAAAACATCTGAACAGACCATCAAGCGCACAAGAAAAAAAAAAAACAAAAATAAAATATATATATATATATATATATAATTTTGTCCTCAAAATTACTCATACCCTCCAATTAAAGATGGGGCAACACTTTTGTTGAGCAATCCCTGCAATCAGGTGTTTTCTCTAATATTAAGAAAGACTCCTACACCTATTGACAGGTATTTTGGTCCACTGTTCATGGGATAGGTTTGTTTGTTTGTTTTTTAACTATTATTTTCAACCACAATTCAAAAGCAATATTTTATTTAAATATTTAAATAATAAACAACCATGCCATGTTCAAAGTCACTTAAATCACCTTTCTTCCCCATTCTGATGTTCGGTTTAAACTGCAGCAGATCGTCTTGACCATGTCTACATGCCTAAATGCATTGAGTTACTGCCATGTGATTGGTTGATTAGAAATTTGCGTTAATGAGCAGTTGGACAGGTGTACCTAATAAAGTGGCCTGTGTGTATATATACCGGTATATGCACACATATATATTTATGTATATATATATATATTCCAAATGCTTAAACGAAAAAGAAAAGCAACAACCTCTGTAAAAGTTGACCCAGTATTTTTATGGCTTGTGAAGTTTTGTAAAATGTATTTGAAAGGTGGTGGTTAAATTGTTCTTGTTAGAATTGACTAAATAATTGTACTGAAATATAGGCTTTAGCCACTGATTACCTGATACAAAACCATTTTTTGTGAGCAGCATTGTATTTCTTTTTTTCCAAAGTTAGATTTCTTTTTATTCCTTGTCTGCAGGTTCAGTGGCATTGCAGAGCACGTATGGTTGCTGGTGCCAATTTCTATATTGTGGGTCGAGACCCTGCAGGCATGCCCCACCCTGACACAGGAAAAGACCTGTATGAGCCTTCTCATGGAGCCAAGGTCCTTACCATGGCTCCAGGCCTCATCACTCTTGAGATAGTACCCTTTAAAGTTGCTGCTTACAACAAAGTCAAGAGAGCAATGGACTTTTATGATCCAAAAAAGTAAGTACTTGGTCATAATGAGATTTTTTTGTGTGTGTGCAAGCATGTACTGCTATGTGTAGTAGTCTTTAGGATTATTTATTTTGGTAACAGGAAACAGGAATGGTTTACAGGCAGTGCTCACTCACACTTAAATTAAAAGCTTATTTGTAAATTTAGTCTAGCATAATACCTCACATTTAGGCCAATTAGCCCAAGCTGCCTAAACAGACATTATATTCTCTAAATTAATTTCTCATTAAGCTTGTCTTGTTTACAAAAGGAACCCTGCCATCCATTTTCTTGCTTGCTTGCTTTCTATCTGCAGTGAAATGCTGAGCCAAGAACAACAGCAATTGTTTTTCTTCCTCTTACCGTCAAATGGTTTTGTGGATTAGTATGACCTTTGATGTTGCTCAGAATTACAGACCTGCCACTGATTAAAGTCTGTATGGACACTGCACACGATGACTAACAAAAGTCATAGTTTTTTCTCTTTCCTGCAGGTCTGATGGAGCCACTTCCATCAGATTATGCAACTGTTGTTGTGTTCAGCTGAAATGTTAGGACTAATCAAAGAATAGTTTAGTTTTCCATGATGTATGATTGGGACATGAAGTCTGAGGCAAATTGTTGATCCGTAACATTTAGGTTTTCTGTGAAAAGTAATTTTAAAAGATGGCTACAGTAATATTGAAATGAGGTGAGGAAAAGTCTATTGAATGTCACAATTTACTATTGGCTTATTTATCGTGTTTGATGGGCAACGGAGAGTAAAAGTTTCAGTCCTAAAATTTTTTATTTGAATTCAATTTATCAATACACAAGCTATGTTGTCATAAAATGAAGCAAAGCATATTCATTTGGACTTGTGGAAGAAGCAGAGAAAGAATTACAAATGTATTTACAAAAGAAGCACAAAGTGTTTAAGCACATGATCTGCGCTGTAGTTTTAGATCATGAAAAATCATCAATGCCCCTAAAGAATATTTTTCTCTTTCATAATGCCATTGTCGATTCCTTGTCCCTTTTTAAAAAAAAAAAAATTGAATCCCCTTTTCATCTCACTGCAAGGCCATGGCCCAAATTACTGGGAAGCAAAGACTACTGAATTTCCAGTCTGCAGACGTCACTCTGATTTATAAGATTCCATTCTCTCAAGCTGGTCTTGCCAACTTTCAGGAAGAATATGGATGACCAACTTAATCACAACGCTCCTCCGTCTTCCTCTAAAGTGCAATGGCTCATATCAGAGCAGACTGTTTCTAGTTTTACGCTGGAAGAATTTCCATAGAGATTCTTTACCTTGCACAAAGCCAACTCTAACTTTTTATTGTTACGGAGCCACAAGATGTGCTGCCATATGACTGAGAATTAGAAATTTCACTCCTTGAACTACTAGACTGTAAACCCTCAGGTGGGGCTCTGTGCAGATATGCATGTGTACCTGCTGACTAAAAGTTTAAAACTCTATGGATTATTACCTCAAGTAATTTGTGGAAAAGGACACCAAGTATGAATTAAACTTTTTTAAGAGCTCCCTCTGTTCAGTACTGGTCTGGGATTAAAATTGTTTCCCACTGCTTGCTTTGCAGGTTTTTTTTTCTTTCCTTTCTTGGACAAGCAATCACAAAGTTCAGTTTGAACTCACATTTCATAAAAAAGGGAAAAAAAAATGTCTGTAAATACCTGACAGATGTAAAGAGTTTCCGGGATTAAATCTGAAAGTTTCCCTCCTTGCAGTCTGGATTACAGTTTATGTTGTGTGGTGAACAAAACAAATACGTTTTTAAACTCGTGTGACCTAGAGAAGAACATTTAAATTGAATCGTGTTAATGCTTTGTTCTTTCTTTATTAACTGACACCTTTTATTAGAAATTGGAGAGAACTCGAGCATGCACGGAGAAAACATTCAAACTCCACACAGAAAGGTCCCAAATAATATTTGGACCGAGAGCCATGTTGCTGTTGTTTAGTAGTGCTAACCAGCGAACCACTGTGCAGACACACCGACGGAGCACCTGGTGCTAGTTTCCTTTTCAATCCTTAAGATTTCACCTGCAAAAATATTAACTTGCTCCTTGATCCAATCAGTTCTAAAACAGCAGCTGGTTCTGTCCTCTCATATTGGCTGTGCCGTTTATTAACATCTGTTAATCAGTTGGAAATAAGACTTAAACTTTCCCTTGCTTCCCGTTATTTGTCTTTTTCAATTGCAGCCATCAAGACTTTGATTTCATCTCAGGCACACGCATGCGTAAGATGGCTCGGGAGGGGGAGAACCCTCCTGATGGCTTCATGGCGCCAAAGGCCTGGGCTGTGTTGAAGGAATACTACAAGTCACTGGAAAAGGCCTAAAGGTGGAGTCTCAGATTAAACAAAACCAACAAAAAACATGGGAACACAGTGGCTTCTGCTGATGCCTGACAAGACAAATGCGAGGACCACTCACTTCTGTTAAAAACCTCACTCTGGCTTCTATCTGTGTTACATTTATGCTAAACTCTTGATCAAGACACTGGTCTCAGTTTCTTTTAGCCTTGTCACATTTGTGTTTTAACTGTATGTGTTTTATTTAACTAAAGTTCCTCTGAAATACTGTAGGCAAGGTCAATGCACTGGAGATTTGATATTTCAAGACAATGTGTCATAAAAGTACATGTTTGTGTTTCTCACCAACTGAACAATTGTATATTCTAGTAACTGGTTACAAAAGTAGTGTTTACTAATCTAAAGACCAATAAGGCTCATAATGACCTGATTTGAGAGTGCTGTTGAGCAGTACTGAGTAATTAGGAATGAATGTTGAGTGGTTGTGCTGTCCAATTTTTTTTTTTTCAAAAAAAAAAAAAAAAAAGTTACGCACATGTTGGAGTTTACTTCTTGCACCCTGAGCTCCAGACAAGCTGCTTCATACTGTATGCGCTCAAGTGGCTGTGGCAATTACTTCAATTTGGTGTGCTCTAGTATTTTAAGTAAAAGTGGAGTGCCTTGGTCTTCTGTTTTTTCACATGGTGTCTTGTTAAGAAAAGGACACACACACACACATGTGCTTTTTGTCCCACCTGTTGCGTTGTTACACTTAAACAATTCTTGTAGTAAAACAACAATGATCACAATCACAAACTTCTTGAAAAAACCTTAATTTTCTTTTTTTTATTGTATTTATTCTCTCCTAATATTACCATGTCTATCATTTTAACCGTGATGTGCATGTAGATATGTAGTGCTTCACCATCTTGGTATGTTGTTACGTTTTCAACATTTTTTTTTTCTTTTGCCCTCCTGGAGTTAATATTTTCCATGTGGTAATTTGTTTTTAGAAGTTGGTCTGTATTATCAGATGGTTGAGGGTTACAAAGGAATCAGATTTGTAATCTTGTCCAATAAACTGTTTTTAGCAAAGAGCAATTTGCCTATTCTTTCCCTTTCTGTAATCTCTGCATTTGTTACTTTTTTCAAAAAAACAAATCAGGGGTTGAAATAATAACATTGAGTTACACTTAATTTTAAATGGCAGTGCTTAGTTTGATTATAGTAGTTCATTAGGTGTTAGCCCTCAGTTTCTGTAACAGCTTATGTTCCAGCACTTCTATACCTCTAGATCTTTTTGACTTTGTGACCAACCCACTTTATGTATTAATTGTCTAAATGAGCCCACTCTTCAAAATAACATTTCTTCAATTTTGTAACTATGGCCCTATTGAACCACAGATCTCACAGTTGGTCAGTTTAGCTAAAGTGTAAGACAGACCCCCTTATGACCCCAATCACATCTAAACACTTGAACAGTAAATACAAAGTGCAGCAGCTGGCTTCCAGATGCAGAAAGAATGGAAGAGATAGGGTTAAATTCAGACAAAAATGTTGTCAGAAATACCCCGGATACTTCCATCTAATCCAACTCAAAGATGTAAGGAAGAGATCTGCCAGCAGCAATTTTTTTTGTACTATTCGCCAGATCTTGTTCAATCTCACATGTTAATCAAGCTGGGACCTCGGTGCAACTTCAAAAGAAGAGCCGTTTTTTCACACAGCAAATGATCAAATGATTTTTGGAAAGCTTGCGTTATGATTTTTGTTATCCTTTTAACTGTCTGGAAAAGATCAGTGTTCTCTGCGTAATGCAGGTGTCTGTTACCGTGTGTATCCATATCCTCTTGATGGTATCTCAGTTGTAGCTTGCACAGTCTGTTTTAGTTCTGGGTCAATTTTCAGCTTGTTTGCTCTATAATCAGATATCTCTTTGAAACTTTTCCTCCCTCAGAGGGTGCGATACTACGTGGCTCCCTGCCAAGGAGAAAGCTGGAAGGTGCCAGAGAGAATTTGTCTTGTTCTGACAACCGTTTGTGACTTCTAGCTTTGCACCACTTCATTTCACTGTGACCGGTTGTTGTGGACAATTTAGACAGTTTTAAACATCTGTAATTGGTATTTAGGATAAAGGATTTCTTTAAAAAAAAAAAAAAAAAAAGAAAAGAAAAAAAAAGATGCAAAGCATTACCTGACTTAAAAAGACAGCTAGTGTAAAAGAAAAGTTACAAAGATTTTCTAGGTACATAGGGCAATCTGATTTGTACTGTACATTTAAGAAAAAAAGTTGAGTGGCTACTTTTTCTTATGTCTTTTTGGAAAGCACCTTGTAAACTACTATCAGTAGTCTGCAGCCATTTAAAAAAATATTTTTAGATATTTTACGCTCATAAAATCCAAAATGCACATTTATTTTACAGCTATCTACAAACCAGAACTTGTGCAAATTTGTGCATATTTAATGTTCATTCCTTAAAGGCAGAGTTAAACAAATGTAAGGTAACTAAAAAATGTAGCTATTACATGGAGAATCAGTTTGGGGAGTTTTTTGGTGATATCTATTTGTAAGTAAGTAAATTCTTATTTTGAACAATTGAACAATATCACAGCTTTCAAAATAAAAATTACATAGTACTTGACCATAAAACACAAAACAACACACAGATAAAAAGAACTAAGCAAAAGCAAGTTTAAGAAGTGCTTTTAGCTGCTTTTCCAAAGACATCACAGAGTCAATGGATCCTAAAACTTCCTGTTGTGTATTGAAAGTGTTTTTTATAGCATTGTATCATTTTATTTATTTACTATTTTTTTCTCCCTCTCGTTTACAGGGTAACAATAAGAACTGTTCTGCAGTAGGCTCTTCTACCTAAAAATCTTTAAGTAGCTAAATAACATAATGCCTAGGGCTTCCAATGCAGCTTCTGCCCGCAGACGAGGGAGCGGCAGCCATGTGACAAAGATGGAGCACCTGTGCTAAAAAAAAAAAAGCATGAGGGAGGGGCAGGAGACAGACACAGACAGATATATAGATAGATAAACAGAAAGTGAGTGAGAGAGACAGAGCGACTCATCAACTGCCGAGCCTCCTCGTTAAAGGGTTGTTTGGAGACTCACTGAGGTTGTCTGTGTGTGTAAATGAAATATGCCACAAAAGTGAGGACCTGGAGATGAGAAAGAGCTAAAAGAACCCCTTGATCAACTTGATGCTATTCACAAACAAAAAGTGATATCCAAAAAATTGTTGAACCATGAGTGCCACACAGATAGGAACACATGGAAATATTAAAATATTTCGCCCTTTTGTGAACAGAATTTGAATTATGCACTGTAAGAACAGACAGCCCTATTAAGTTGTATCCTCTTGCTTTTTTTTTGTAAACTCCACTTATACTCTGAGTTTTGGACATAGAACTAAAGTTCATGAGCTTCAGATGTTTAAATTATAATTCGTCGCTGTCGGGTACAAACCTCCTATCTCCGTTTTGCATCATTAAAAAACCCTCTCCTTTATGAGAGCTTTATTTGGTGAAAATATTCAGAGTAAATAAATAAATGAATACAATCAAATATATGACTTAAATGTAAAAAACTTAATCCAAATGTGGCAGTTGACGTTCCTGTCACTATGCCTCCGACTGATCATGCGCCCTCGCTACTTGGCCACAGGGATGTCTAAAAAAATTATTAAAAAAATGGACATGCATGTTTGTTTTTTTTTTAATTCCTGCCTCTAGTCCCTTTAAGAATTGATTTAAAATTTATTTCTTTCATAAGTGACCATGTTTTACCTATAATATGCCCTTCAAGGTATCCTATCAGAAACAAATAGACAACGTGGAGGCGTGAACTTTCTGACACGAAGCGGAGGGAGGTACTCCACAAAGTTAATGGACACCTCGTTGGGCATTATCCCCTACTTCATGTAGGAGAAGTTTCACTTGCAGCGCCGCCACGCTTCAGCGGCCATAATGATTAAACTATCAGAATCATAAAGGCTACGGTGAATCTGAGAGAGACCACATGCTTTTTGTAAATTTCATAGAGCTCCCCCAAAATTTCACAAATCGTGTTTCTAGGGGAGCTCATGTTTCATTAAGGGGAGCTACAGCTCCCCCAGCTCCCCTGTGGTTCGCACCCTGCGGATATGAACGGGTATGAACACTGCAGGTGTTTTGAACGCGCGTCATGTCGAATTCGGTAAACAAACACAAGGAAACATTACCGGAGGGAGAAAGGAAAAGAAAGAGAGGAAGGGACAGAACAAGAGTCAAGATAAGACTGTCTTTTACTGGCTGGAGTGAATCACAGTACAGGTACGATAGAAGATGGATGCTAGTTTAGTCGCAGATAGGAGACATGTCACTGAGAAAACTGCCAAAAGTTCTGTTGTGTGTCTTTAAAGCTTGCATGAACAAAAAGGGGGCTGAGCTATTTAATGTATCTGGACCACTAAGGCTCATGGGAAATGCAAATCCAGCGGGAATTCTACCTTTTCTGGTTGTTATTCTATGAATTTGAGTTATGTGTTTACTGCCTTTATGTTCACATTCAGAGAAAGTTTTTGAAAAGTTCTGTTCAGTTTAGATGTCAAACTTGCACCATGAGTGTGAAGGACTGTATTGGGAGATAAGATCATCACCACAGAATAAACCCATTGGTCTAGAAGCAACAACACTGACAGTTATGCTGATACTTCTCAGATTTGTCATCTGCTGCATATTTTTCTTGAGTAAATAAGCATATTGACCTCATCTGAGTTTCATTTTGATTGAATTACCTTATAGATTTGTTTTCCTGAATCAAAAATGTGTTGAGATCGCTTGACTTCTGTTGTTGAACAAATGAAAATATTAGTTTGTTTGACTAAAAAAAAAAAGAGGATTCCCAGTACAAAACAATAAGCCATGAGAACTTGGTCTTATAAGTTGAAGAAACTCAGTTGCACGTTGACTTTACCTTAAATATTTTGTTTTAAGGCAGTGTGCTTAGAAATTATTTTAAGTTTAGTCAACTTGGGATTTTTTTACAGTGTGGCAAGTTAATAGTATTTTTGTTTGTTGTTTGTTTGTTTTTAGATATCTAAATGGACATTTTTTTAGGTTGTTGTAAATGAAGAGTTTTTAGAACACTAAACATGTTTTAATAAAGCCCCTTTCAGACCTGCGCTGGAAAGTGGTAATAGTTCGGATTTTGTCATTTATACCGTTTGCATTTAGACATGCGTTCCGGTCTTTTACCTCAGAGATGTAGCAGACATGTTCTGCCTGGTCCCCATGTCATAAGAGCGGAAATGTGGCATGTTGTTTTGGCTGAACGCACAAGAAAATGTTCTGGACAGAGTTGAAGGGAGAGCGTGGCTGTGTTGACTTATCTGGAACATTTCCTGATGTCTGCACGTGGCCAGGGCGTGGTTAAAGAGCGGATGGATTTTACCATGTTCCACAATGCAAGTCTGAAAGTGGCTTTACGGTAATAAGTGGTGTTTGTATGAAATGTATGCAAGTACCACTTAATGATACAAATTTCACAAAAAGCAGGTCAGCTTAGCATAATGTAAAATGTCTCACCTCTTTCCAAAATTTGTCCTTCATAATTTACATATAGGATCTAATTTTCGGCACCCTTTTTTCATCCACTATGACTTAGGCTCTAATTATCATTTTCATTTAACAACCTATTCCAATAAAGTCTGCCATACTAGGGATGTAAACCACTGTAATTAAGAAGTTTATGTTTCCATTATCAATTACAGACCATAAACTGGAATAAAAAAAGACTTGTGTGAATTGTGACTTGTGTGACTTGTGTCAAAACATATTTATTACATTTTAATCTAACAAAGCATTTATGAGCATTGTGTTCCAGAAACAAGCTGCCCTTTAAGATTATAATGATATTAAATCAATCATGTCAGAACTTCCTAAAAAAACAGTTCATAAAGCAAGATGTTAGACAGCTCTTCCCACTGACATCAGCACAACCCAAAATGATCACACAAACTCTTTACTGTTAATGAGCAGAGACTCTGCCCTGCGCTACTCTGCTTAAAGCCATCGCAAAGGAACACGACTTTACTTGAATTTGAACCATATCCTGCATATTTCAAAGTAAAGCCTGTTTTTATCACCACTGGCTTTGACCGAAACTCAAACCAGATGGAAGGAAATTGGAGATAAATACAGCTGGAGTCCATGTAAAAACAGAACCCTTTGGTGGTATGGGATGTGACAGTGATGATGTCATTGTATGTATGATGCATGCACATATATTGGTACACTGGTATCAATTTCACACTTTTAAACGGTTTTACATGTCTTTCTGACTTGTGTAATTTGGCTGTACATGCTGAAAAACTGAGCTGCTATTGTGATGATGATTGTTATTGCTGTGCTGTGTCTAAAGAGCTTCAGATTAATGTTTGTTAAATACTGTATTGATCCTTTGGTGTGATGTTTCTGATGTTCATAGTTAGATAATGACTAGATAATAACCATTGGCCATACCTCCCTAAACTGTATCTCAAAATTTCAGACTTTTAATATTTTCACATTTCACTCATTTAATAGAGTAAACTAGTTTCTCCTTTCACCAATTTATGTCCAATACTTTAAAGTAGCATAATGTAACTGTCTGGCCTTGAAAATATGTGTTTCAGACTCATTTTGATGGTACGGTGACCAGGGGCATCTCCAGCCTTTGAGGACAACCTGGGCTTAGCCCATAGTCGGACCAGGTGTAAATTTGAAAAACATTAAAAGAGCTTTTCTCTAATCTTTCCCTCCAAAAATGTCTTTTCGAAGGCAACAATAGACATAATGACGTAATTGTGATTTTAATTAAAAAATTAATGAACTACAAAATCAACAATGAAATGTTGACCATTATGTTGCTAAAACAGATGCACTGCACTGACGCAAAACAGTTCATACAGTATTCACCTTTTGTCTTCTCTTTGACCCATCACTGACCTTCCTCCTCATCACATGTTCTCTTCTCACTTGCTCTTCGTATCTCATTATTTGCTCTTCTTTTCTCCCTAATTTGTTCTCCTTTCTCCTATTTGTTCCCTTCTCCTCATCACTTGCTCTCTTTTTCTCATACTGTATGTTCTCCTCTCCTCCTCGTGTTCTCTAATCATTTGCTCTCTGTTTCTCCTCATTTGTTCTCTTCTCGTCATCATTTCTCATTTCTCCTCATTTGTTCTCATTTTCTCCTAATTTATTTTCCTCTTCTCATCATTTGTTCTCCTTTTCTCCAACTCATTTGTTCTCTTCTCCTCATCATTTGTTTAGTTTTTCTCCTCATTTATTAATTTATCAGGTTCAAAAATCAGAAGCAGTGCTTTAATTAATCTATAGCCTCTAAGGAAAATCGGAGACCAGGTTTTCCAGATTGTAAGTATTGAAGTTTTTGATTGGGACCTGGTCTAAGGTGGTCTATATGATCATTAAGCCATAAAATGTTGCTATTTTTCATTTTCACAAATAGAATACAGGTTTCACAAATCAGAAACTGTCCTCAAATTAATTTGCAGTCCCTAAAGAACATTTGAGTCCAGGTTTGAAAAGTCTACGTGTTGTAGTTTTTACACAGGACCGCGTTAAATGTTGTCAGTAGAAAACAATTTGAGTGGAATTGGCCTTTAAGCCAAAATCGAAACAGAAGCTAGGAAAGGAGTTGCTGCTAACTTCAGCCTCGTTTTTCATGTTGGGAGATTTCATATTGACTTTTTCATATTGTTTTTAACGAGAAAACAAGAGTAAACACTATGATATCTTACCTTTTACTTTTCTGCTTAAAAAGCTAAGGAGTTGTAACTGCTTTCTCTTATATTTTCTGTCCATTACAAGTATCCTCTTCTGATACATATGCTGCTCTCCTCTGCACATGCACACAAGGAGCTGACAAACTTACTTTAGCCTTTGTCTGATGTCAAAGACGTGGGTTTAATCGGAATTCACACACGTTCACTCACAATGTCACACCACACCAGCTAGGCTGAAGCTTCGTGCATTCATGGTGTGTTTAAGTGCTGGTGGAAAGCTGGGTCATCTGGATTTTCGTCAGATTTTTTCAGGAAAAGGTGGTTAAACAGTAAATGCACACCCGGGGCTAGACTCAAAACATCTGGGACTGAAGCCCGGGGAAAATCGGCTGGCTATGCCACTGACGGTGACATTTATTTGGTTATTTACGCCTGGAGCCATCATTGCCCAGTAGCATCCCGAGGCTGACAAACCATATTTCACATATTTTTTTTCTAGTATCCAATATTATTGTGCAGCAGCATTTCACTTTACAACACTGCATCACATGCCAGCAACTGGGCATCAACTCACTGGCCATTTTCAACACACACCATGGATGAATCATCAAGGAAACACAAGAAGGCATTATCAGGGGAAGGAAGGAAATGAAAGACAGAAAGGACCTAGCAAAAGATAAAACAAGAGAGAACATTGGACTAACTTTTACTGGCTGAAGAGAGCGCAGAGTGCAGGTAGGATGCAAGATGGATGCAGAATTAGCCATTATCAGTTTCAATAAGAAAATCTGCCTAATTTCAATAGCGTGGCTTTAGGTTACAAATTCATGTTAACCCTATAGACCCTTTCACCAACTACTCCCCAGGTACTGTAATATGGCAGCCATGGTATAATTTGAGTTGATTCAACTTGTATAGATACAGTAAATAAAAAATGTACATCTACTCACAGACATAAGAAAGGTCCTCTACTGGTAGATACACTGTTGGCTGCCAAGCCTTAGTTTTGAAAAAATTAAAGGCACTATAGAAGATGTTTTGGCATTTCAGAAAGCAGACTGTTAGCAAGTTTTTGAATAATGCGCATGCGTAAGACCAACCTGCTAGATTCACAGTTCCTGCCCCTGACCACAGAACAACGTGCACGAACCACTCCGGTGTTCAGCAGACAGCAGGTACAGATTCTCCCGTCATGTCACAAATGCAAGTAAAACAGAATGTTGTTGTCTGAACGTCGCTAACTGCTAGCAGAATGATGTTAGCTGTCAACTTTATACCTCAGACGAGAGTGCGACGCTTCCGGTATGCAGTATTACTCTCACCAATCAATCACTCTCATTGATCAGTCTCGGCTATTACCTGTTGAACTGACCACCCATCACTCTTACTACGGTAGTGAAAGTGATTGACGAGCCAGTAGACAAATGAAAAATGTAAATGCAGAAATGATTGGCGGATTTTTTTTTCTGTCCCATTACTTTCACAGCTGATGTATAATAATATTTTTATATTTAAAGCTTTTAATTAATTATAGCATGGGGTAGCGAATCCAATTTTATCGAATATTGCAAAAGTTTTTGAAAGAAACATCTTCTATCATGCCTTTAACAAAACACTCTGAGCCCCTTATCGTGTCATTCTGGAGAACTGTGTGTAATCTGATGGGAAAAATAAAATCAGTGAATACATTTGAAGCTGGGTCTGAAAACATAACAAAATGTGGAAAGGTTTAAAGAATTGGAAAACTTTTCCTGCACACAGCTTTTGTTCTACTACCCCACACATGCAGTTGAAATACAGTAGACTTCAGGCAACACTCATTACTCCACGATTACCAGGGCCTTATAAATCACTCTGCTTTACGATCCTGTCAAGGCACCATGTCGGGATGAGGCTGGACAGACTTGGGAACATTACCTCAGGAGCCAAAGGCCCAGAATGAAGAGATCACACAGACAGAAGAGAGATCATGCATCAAATGATGATTCGTGAACACATCAAAGGAAAGCATCTGTTTCACAACCTTTGGAGGAAAGGAAGAATTCCTGGCACCGTTCAGAAGATAAACTGTGTGGCATGGACTATGTCTGCATCCTCACAACCCTCCTCACTGAAAGTCTCCTCTGAAAATATAACAGAGAAAGAGGAAACAGTTCATCTTTCCTTATCACTGCAAAAATCCTAAACCAGGGTAAAGTTCTGGTCATCGGTTTACGTACACTGAACTGATATTGTGGGGCAGAATCTTTGTCCAATGTACATTGGGCAATAAGAACTTCTACATCAGTAAATTTATGATCTGAGTTTCCATATTTACATTTTTGATCAGGTGTTGATTTCGGGGCCAACCCACCTTAAAAATGAGAGCATATCAAAACACCTTTTAGTTGTACGTGACTCAGCTCACTCGGCTCACTCAGCTTTGGAATATATTATGGTTTATCTTATGAATGACACATTTTCCATAGTAAAGTTTAACTAAAGTTCAAGCCATTTAATTTGACTACTGTTCATCCAATAGGAGCACCTGCAGGAAATCAAGTTATTTATGGCTTACATATGGCTGACATCACGGGGCTAGATGCTGGCAAATCACTACCAAGTTATGTAGTGAACTGAGCATTAATTTTTTTTAAAAGTTGTACTTCCATGGTCATTTCATTAATATTTCTGTGTTCTCCATTATTACTGAATGCATTTTGCATCGTTTCTGTTTAAAAAACCTTCTGGTATCTTTGTATCCAGCTGTATTTGTTTACTAGAAGAGAGGCTTGTGGTCCAACGGCAGGCTTTTCCGGGTCCTTCTCATGAATTTCTGTCTGATTGGCTGGCTCCCATCAGTGTATGAAGGAAGCTCCGCCCTCCGCTCTTATTTTGTTACAGACAGGAAATAGAGCCGACAAACAAGTTTGTTCCGCCATGCTAACAAACAGTTAGCTAATTAGCTTCTCAACTCCGAAGCTACAGTCGTGCTGTCTTCACTTCTAGTGTGTAGTGGAGGGTTACCTGCCTTCCAATGGACAGATAGAAACCCCACGTGGGATACGCTATTTGCAATGTGACGTAGAAGGGCAAGGCTGTTCCCGATTAACTCTTTTCTTCGTATTGTTTCTGTGATGAGGAAGCACAGCCGACTGGGGGGAAACCAACGCTAGCAAGTCAGCATGTGTAAGTAAACAAGGGGAAACCCTCGGTATTTCAGAAGGAGCAAGTTAAACGGGTTTTCAGTGGAAGGAGGCCTTTAAACAAAAAGAGGCACCTCATGCCTTGTATTTGTCGTTTTGTTCCAGAGGTGAACATCCTTGGTCCAGAAAGTGAAAATTCTGTAGCAGTTGTTCTAACCAATCATTAAACCAGCTGAATTTAATTAGCACAGCTCCTCTGCAGGTAGGTGAGCTCATAAGTGAAAATACCTGCTCTAAATGTACAGGCAGAGCCAAAAACATGGCAGGATTTTTACTTCCTGGCACCTGAAATGTCAACCTCTGCTTTGTTGTTACCTATGTTTGTAATTTGACCCCACTCAAATTGCCTGGATGTCTTTTTCAAGATTTGTGAACTTAAATTGCAAGCAATTTTGGTCAGACTGAAATATGTTTTCTACGTGTATTTTAGAACTCCAGCTTAGATCTAACAAACAATGATTCATTTTTAAAGTGACACGAAAACATGCAACAGTTGCAGAATGCAACCAGTTGAATATCCTTCTCTTCCAAGCTTTTAATTAAAAAAAAAAAGGTGCTTGCATTTTAGTAGCCATCTATAACTTTGGAGCTAAAGACCCACCATTTTTTTGTTGAAGGGACACTGCAACAATTGTACAGTATATTACAAGCAGCTCGCTATTATTTTTAATGCTGTATTCATGTGAAACTGGGCAAACAGACGACAGCCTATGTAAAGGCATAAACAAGCCTCTATAGTGAAAAAGTGGTCTGTCAGTTACAACGACTTCTTCCATATCTCATATGTTGTCATGGCAATGTCATATTGTTTTCCCTGAGCCAGATTTTACCGTCTTTCTCTCGGCTTCTGTGATTAAAATGACATCTGGTTCATTACCGATGGCCGTGTGCCTGACTGCACATGAACGCAGCATCAGTGTAACATGCAGTTCCTCCTCACTGCACCGCGGTGACTTTTCAAAGGCATGACTTCGAACTGAGCCGACAACTCCGGTGTCTGGTTAGTCTCTGTGGTTTCCTATTGTCACGCTTCTACTGAACGTAAAAACATAGCAACACGACATGGCAGCCAGCACCGAGCCGACTCGTTCGATGTATGAATGATACGAACGGCAAATTCAGAGCTTGCAGGAGCACTTCAGTTTGTTGATGGGAGTGATTACTGATTACAGTTTTTTTCAATTGCTTACACACTAAACCTTTATCACACAATTTCTAAACTTATTCACTCAAACCTCACAACTTTACCTCAAATTAGCAAAACCATAAATACATTCTCAGCCTTGACACAGTTTTCAATGTAGCTGTACACTTTTTGCAAATACCTAGACACAATGTTCTATCTAACACACTAAAATCTACAAGGATGCAACTTTATTTCCCATTTTAAACACAACCATTTAAAATGCCACACTTATTCATCAGTGCCTCAGGTCGTTTTGACACAGGACCGATTTAGGTCGACCTACCTGGGTTTTGGTACTGAACACAGCGCGACTGGGTCTGTGTGAACACGCCAGTCGCGCTCGTAGTCGACCTAACTCGCCCGCTCTCGGACCGGCTGTACAGGGTGGTTTTGGAGCGGCTTGCGTCGACCTGAAATGCAGCGCGAGTGATGTGTGAATGCGCACCAACTTTAGCTCGACCTAAATCCCTGATACTCTGCCTTTTTTTTTTTTTAACTAAACAGGTATCTGAAGGAAGCTGTACTATAGGGATATCCTTCTTATTGACAGTGTTATTACAAATAACAGGGTTATAGCCTAGCTGTAACATTTAGAATCATCTTGTATGTGCTACATCTGCGGCTTGTTCTGTTTTGTCTGGAAATCTGCCCCCTCCAGTACATGACAACATTGTTTTCTACACGCAATCGTATCTCGTCTTCAACACACTCCGTTCATGTGTGTTTTGTTTACAACACAGCCACACTTTACAGCGGGGATGCGTCTACTTCCGTCTGGTTGCCATGGATACACAACGCTCCAGTCTGTAGAACGACTGCTGGGCACAGTGATTAAAAAGGATATGTGAAACGGAGCCATATTAGTTGAAAATTGAAACACTGTAAACTTTTCACTGATGCGACAGCGCCTGGCTCGACCCAAATATGTGTGAAAACGACCTTAGACTCTGTCCTCACAGGTGTAAACAATGACTGCTTTACTGAACACTAACCAATCACTCCTTGACATAGGCCTATAAATAAGTCAAAGATCAAACTGTCTTCTCAATCTCAAGTTTATTTATATAGGATATTTATAAATCACAATAGTCACCAAAGTGCTATCTATTGTCTTGAACAATGGATAAAAACAATGTAGAGAGAGCTTTGCTTTAGCCTATTCCATGTGTGATGAGTGTACTTTGCTTGATTTTTCTATTGCAGTACTATACAATGCTGCATCCACAGCAGTAACAGATTTATTCAGGAAATAAAATATTTTTGGTTTGTTTATTGCTTGTGTCAACTTCTATTTGCATGCTATTTTCACTCTTATGTGGCAATCATATATATGGAGCAAATCAATAAAAACAAAAGAGCTTTAGATTTAGAGCAACAGT
This sequence comes from Atherinomorus stipes, assembly GCA_023101725.1. Taxonomy (NCBI): domain Eukaryota; kingdom Metazoa; phylum Chordata; class Actinopteri; order Atheriniformes; family Atherinidae; genus Atherinomorus; species Atherinomorus stipes. Next base: position 214,323 of record JALJCO010006991.1, on the reverse strand, counting down.
GTGTGAATGATAACACAAGTATGTGATAAAATGGCAAATGTGTTTGTGAGGTGAGACAAATGCTTGCTTTTGAGATGTGTTTACAATATTTTGAATTCTGTTTTTCATTTTGCAGTAGATAGGGGGCTTTTTGCATTTTGTGTGAGCAATAACTGGATTTGTGTGTAAAGTTTTGAGAAACAGACAAAGAGCTTTGAAAATGTATGTAAGCAATTGAAAAAAACTAATGGAAAAGCACTTTTGAACGAAATAATACATTTTTGTGAATAGATAACAGGAGGACTTACACAATGTCTCTTTAAATATCAGCAGTCTAATTTCTAATCTCTGTAAAAAAACAAAAACAAAAACGGTAATTTTGCGATGTTTACAAATGCTGAACTTATTAACAGCGCTGCAAACCATATTTACGCATTCTGTTTCAAGAAAAACATCAACACCAGCTGGTGATATCAAAAGCTCCACTTTCAAACACACAAAGTTGCAAATGTGGCTTATAAATTCTATTGGCAATGTTTGTGCATGCTATGTTCTATGGTTTATTGGGCAGCAATTCCACAAAACAACTGGTGGTAAACACCGAACAGCAAAAAAAAAAGAAAGAAAGAAAGAAAGAAAGAAAGAAAGAAAGAAAGAAAGAAAGAAAGAAAGAAAGAAAGAAAGAAAGAAAGAAAGAAAGAAAGAAAAATAGAGGAACTCTGAGATCATGCACTTATACTGCTGTATGGACTAAAGTTAACTCGAGGCTCAGTTTTTTAAAACTTTTTATTCTTTCTCAGATTACTAGAAGCTTCTGGATTTTTAATCATTGAGATGATGATATTTTTGTTGGTCTGGTTGGTCTCTTTAACTTCTTCCCCAACCCCCAATGTAGGTAATTCTTTACACAGTACCAGCAAAGAGTTAGTGCTACAGTAGCATGGTTTTCCTGGGCCAGAACCATTGTGCTGGCAGTCGAAACAGAAAGTCAGCGCTGCTCCATAGCTTCAAACTGTGTTAAAAAGATCTGATGACAGGGAGATTGACGTTCAGATTGATGTGAAAGAACCTATAATTTAAAAAGTCAACAAAAAAATCCCGCAAAGCCAACAAGTTATTATGTATAGATGCATATACTAAGTTTTAAGTAGCAGTATTTTGGTTTAATTTATTACTGCCCACAGTGTGTGTTTTCACAGGGATGGAAATGTTTTGTTAATTTGGGTTTCTTTGTTTGTTCGTTTGGAGTATTCTTAGTTCTCTGTGCAACATTCTGTTCACTTAACACACAAGCAGAGAGGGTCCACATCATAAACAGAGTTAATTACAGAGTTAAGATAATTACTTCATTTAACCCATGTGGAGGATTGATGAATAAAATAATAGCAGCTCTACTTTAGGACAGGACTGATGTATTTGGAGAGGAATATGCTGCTTACAGAAGATATAGCTATATATATATATATATATATATATATATATATATCAAAGAGCGCTTTGTGTGTTGTGCCATCTTGCGGCACTGCCATTGCTTAGGGCTCCAGTCCCAATTACCTCCTATCTGCCAACATGGAAACAGCGTGAATATCTGGATTTACAACGTTGGACAGTCGTATAAGGTAATGATAAGCTATAGGTATATCATCTGGAGATCTCTAAGTCATTCTGACATATTATTTTTAAATCAGTGCATTAATATTAATGATTATTCATGTCCAGAAACGCAAATCTCGTTATTACTTATCAAAGTTGGTTTAGGAAACTAAACTCTTTCAAAGGTCATTACTATTTCTATTTTGTCATCTGTTTGGCTTTTGGTATTGTTTAAGGGCTGTGCAGATCACGCAGCTTTCACATTTCCTGCAGATGAAACTAAAGGCTGCAGGACACTGTCTTCCTGATCCGTTTGTGTTTGCGACTGAGCAATTTTTATTTTCTGGTCACAATGTTGCCCTGATCAGAGCAAAAAACGTTATATTTCACAATATCTCCCAGATTAGTCATTAACTCGCAGCAACACCACAGCTGTCTCTGTTAGCATTAGCTAGCATAATAATGTTATGTGGTGAGTCATTTTCAGGAGTATAGATACATGAAATAAAGTGTCAAATGAATGAGTGTTCACCAGAATTTACAGTGTTTTTGTTGTTGGGGATTAAATCCAGTGACTTCTCTGACGTGGCAGCAAGTTATTCCTCCTCTGCTCTGTGTGTCCTCTATTCCTCCCTGATATGAACATCAGTGGACTGACAGCAGCATCGTCCACTTTTGTCACAGACAGCAGAAATCTTCGTGAAATAAATGTCTGTGCTCCTCTTATTCACTTATTACCACAATTAAAAGTTTTCCACTGCTGTTCCAACAATCAGGAATGCGACAGTCCTCCCAGAGTTCCTCCATATTGTTAAGAAAAAAAGTTTGAATTTCATCTGTTCTAATTACACATGTACAGAAAGGCTTCCCAAGCAATGGCGGACGGTCTACTTGCAGCGTTTGGCCAGATTAGTCTATACACACATTGGCCACTTTATTAGGTACACCTGTCCAACTGCTCGTTAACGCAAATTTCTAATCAGCCATTCACATGGCAGCAACTCAATGCATTTAGGTATGTAGGCATGGTCAAGACGATCTGCTGCAGTTCAAACTGAGCATCAGAATGGGAAGAAAGGTGATTTAAGTAACTTTGAATGTGGCATGGTTGTGTCAGACTGGCTGGTCTGACTATTTCAGAAACTGCTGATCTACTGGGATTTTCACACACAACCATCTCAGAGGTCAGAGGAGAAAGGCCAGACTGGTTTGAGCTGTTAGAAAGGCAACAGTTATTCAAATAACCACTTGTTACAACCGAAGTATGCAGAAGAGCCTTTCTAAATGCACAACACATCCAACCTGAAAGCAGAGGGGCTACAGCAGCAGAAGACCACACCAGGTGCCACTCCTGTCAGCTAAGAACAGGAGTCCAGGAACACTGGACAACAGAAGAGGGAGAAATGTTGCCTTGTCTGATGAGTCTCGATTTCTGCTATGAAATTGGGATGGTAGGCTCAGAATTTGGTGTCAACAACATGAAAGCATGGATCCATCCTGCATTGTATCAACGGTTCAGGTTGGTGGTGGTGGTGTTAATAGTGTGGGAGAGATTTTCTTGGCACACTTTGAGCCCCTTAGTACCAGCGTAGCATGGTTTAACCACTACAGCCTACCTGAGCATTGTTGCGGACCATGTCCATTCCTTTATGACCACAATGTAGCATCCGCTGATGGCTACTTCCAGCAGGATAACGTGCCATGTCATAAAGCTTGAATCATCTCAGACTGTTTTTTTTCTAGTTCATTGTACTCAAATGGCCTCCACAGTCACCAGATCTCAATCCAATATAGCACCTTTTGGATGTGGTGGAATGGGAGTTTCTCATCATGGATGTGCAGCTGTCAAATCTGCAGCAACTGCATGATGCTGTCATGTCAATATGGAGCAAAATCTCTGAGGAATGTTTCCAGTACTTTGTAAGGCAGTTCGAAAGGTAAGAGGGGTCCAACCCAGTACTGGCAAGGTGTACCTAATAAAGTGGCTGGTGAGTGTATATATGTATAGCAATGCCAATAAAATGCAGTTTATCAGAATTATCTGAATCTGGATTATGCTGCTTACAGAAGACATACCTGTACATATATATATATATATATATATATACACACACACACACACACACATATATATATATATATATATATATATATATATATATATATATATATATATGTGTGTGTGTGTGTGTGTGTGTAGTAATGCCAATAAAATGCACTTTATCTGAATTATTTGGAGTATTGCCACATGTTGGCATTCATTCTTTCATTTTCTGTAGCTCTTGTCCCATTCAGGGTCATGGGATTGCTAGAGCCTATCCTAGTAATTATCAGGCGAGAAGCAGGGGACAGCTGACCCGGGGACCTGGACAGGTCGCCATTCTTTCGCAGGGCCAACACAGTGAGACAAACAACCTTTCATGCTCACATTCACTCAGGGAGAATTTAAAGTTACCAATTAACCTAACATGCATGTGGAAGGAAGCTGGAGTACCTGGAGAGAACCCACTCATACATGGGGACAACATGCAAAAGCCGAGGCTCAACCTAGCAACCTTCTTGCCACATGTACAACCTTCTTACATGGATGCACTACAGCCACACCATCATGCAGCCATGTGTGGACATGAAAATGAGAAAATGATTGGATGAGTGCAGGGAGATCTCACTACCCAGCGAAGCTCAAAGACTTCTTCAGCCAGAAATGGAGTTTTATTGTGAAGCAACTAATTAAGTAAACCACGTTTACCGTACAAAGCAAAAAATATTTTTCTAAATCCAATTTATTTGCATTTGTGAAAGCAGAAGAAAAATAAATGAAATGAGGGAAGTTAATGGATTGTTGGTCAGGTTTGAAAGGCTTGAATCCACACTGGTCAATTAATTTGATTTTACCCTAGTTTAAAGTACTATGTCCAAATTGTATCCCAAATAAAGAACCATTTATGAAGACAGCATTTTATGAGGCAGAACTAATTAAATTAGTGCTGGCAAGAAAGGACAGCCTCACACTGTGCCAACTGACAGCCTGTTCACCACACACATTACAGCTAACAGTGCTGATTTGACAACTAATGTGTCCATGTTATCACTCTGTTGATGGAAATATCTTCACATCCTGTCTACTTCTGCTTTTGGCTTTCTCAGCTGCATTAAGCATGGAGTCCTTGTTTCAACATATACTATACATTCTCACCGTGATATATTGTACTGCTGCATCCAATGTACTGTAACATACAACGGGGTCGTTGAGGACAGGTCAAAAGACGTAGCATTTTTAAGTATGTTTACAAAAAAAGTGTTAAAAGCACCAACCTCCAGATAATTATAATTACTGCATTATTACTTCTGCCAAGGAGGTAATGTTTTTGGTAGCGTTGGTTTGTCCGTTTGTCCGTCTGTCTGTCAGCAACTTTACAGAAAAAGTGCTGGACGGATTGACCTGAAAATTTCACCAGCTATGGGTCTCAGTCCAATGACAAACCCATTAAATTTTGGTGGTGATCCAGATCACCATCTGGATCCAGGAATGTTTTGAAGGATTCTTTATCATTGTGAGATCGGCCATGTTGGAAAGGCTGTCGATGAGACTTGAGTGCCCCCTTGTGGCAGAAGTGTGCAGCTGCGCTACTGAGCACATGATGTCAAGAAGTAGAGATTAAACTTTTGAGCAGCAGTGAGCTGCTTGGTGGAGGTCTGCGCTCTCTAAGTGCTTTTCTAGTTTTACTTGTAATGATTTTTGTTTTTTGTTTAATCAGTTTGTAGACTCCAACTTTGAACTTTGGTAAGCTGAGATCGAAGAAACTTGATGTCAAGATACCTATACCCTCAAAAAAGAAATGCTGATAAATTTTTACGAATTGTTTAATTATCTACAACTTTCCCCTCTGTTAAAAAAAATGATAGCACATCTGGAGGACTGATCGGCTCCAGTGTTTTCACATGCCACATGCTAACAGTCTGAATATTAAAGCTTTTATTGCTTTGTTGTTTTTCCATTTCTGCTCATAACAATTAAAAGGCATTCCAGCATTGACAATGTCAGGATATGAAGCATATCAGATGTTATTTTCTCTGATTCTTTCTGTAAACACACACAGAGGAGCAACACCATGAAAAGCAGGTGCTTTGAAAATGGTTAAAGGTTAAAGACCCACAACGTAACGTTTAGCAGTTTTCTCAGTGACACGCCCCCATCAACGTCTAAACTTGCATCCGTCTCACACCTGTACTGAGAGCTCACTTCACCTAGAAAAAAACACTTGTCTTGAATCTTGTGTTATCTCTTGTTCTGTCCCTCTCTGTCTTTCTTTTTTTTCTCTTCCTCTGGTAATGCTTCCTTGCGTTTCTTTGCCAAATGATACGTGTTCAAAACACCCACTGTGTTCATATCTGATTCATATCCCTATGTGAGCACAGGACATGGTGAGAAACCAATAGTTGGCTACAACTTTCACGGCTGCATCCCGGATGGGAAAAGTTGCATAGTGTGGTTTCTCAGCCTTGGGATGCTGCTGGGGAGTAATGGCTTGGGCAGTGAGAAAGCCATTACTGATAACACAACAATAAATGTGTCATCAAAATGAGTCAGAAACGCATATTTTAAAGATCAAAAAGTTAAGTTGTGAGTCTTTAAAGGCAGGTTTAAACAGCTGAGTTTCAGATGACATTTGAAAATAGTTTAAAGAAGATGTGTAGTGTAATGGTCTCACCATAGAACCTGATTTCACTTTGTGTGTTATCCTTTATTTCATGTATTTCATGAGTAGTTTAACTTTGGAAAAAAATCTTTACTGTCCCCACCTTTTCAGATATGAAGTTCTGTATAAAATAAATGATTATTATTAGGGATGTCAAGGTCAATGTCAATGTCATTTATTGCATGTTTCCATCTTTATCCTGATTTCCTACTTTCTCTGTATTGCCAGTTTCATAAAATTGGTATAAACTTACATAGAAACGCATTTGAAATTATTTAATCTTTTTTATTATTATTGTTATTATCTTTGAGTGTTTTATGTTTTTTATATGTTGAAGCACTCTGGGCACCTTTGGTTGTGTAGATGTGCTATATAAATAAACTTGAACTTGAACTTAATATTATTTGGATAATTCAACACAAAAACAACATAAGTGAACAAAATATCAAGAGAGAGTTTTGTGAAGATCGAGAATTACAATATATATATTTTAACTTTTAAAATGAAGTAAAGTTCAGAACAATAGCATACTTACAGTTCTCAACACTTTATATGAACTGGTTTGCCCGGTCCAGCTTATACACTTGACCCCATTATACTTCTGTGGATTGCATTAGTGTTCATGAGGTTGACTCATACATGAAGACATGATGAGTACCTGTGGTTGACTTTCAGGTGCTTTCCTCACAAACAAACACAGTGATGCTGTTTCAGCCTCTCCTTGGCGCAGCTTACTCAGGCAATCTCAAGTTCCCGCATATCTTCAGATGTGCTGCTACCCGATGCCATGGTTCTATTTGTCTTGGACATTGTTTGAGCTTTGATCATAAACTGCAGTAATTACTTTGGGCTTTACCTCCTTCTCCCCTCTCTCTGGAAACAATATGTGGAACAGGAGAAGTTGGGGCATATGCAAGCACAGGCACAGAGGCAGCGTTTTTGGGAGTACTGATGAAAAGATAAATTGACTCAGTACATGCCGCCTTTATGTTTTTGATTCACAATAGGCTTTGTAGAATGGCTATTAGTGTGTAGTCACCTAACTGTGTATTGTTGAAAATCCAAATGTACTAATGAATCTGGGTATGCTGTAATAGAACCAAATTGCTTTCTGCTTCCTCCTCCATCTTCCTTAAGTTTTTATTCTCACATGTTTGAGCACACATAAATCAGTTAACAAATCCTGATACGTGACTACAGAAAATTGTTCATAGTGGATTTAAAAAACCAGCAGGAATTTGGACATAACACAACAAACAACAAACAACAAAAATGGACTGTGCAACTCCCTTTGGCCCTTGAATGAATTGTACTGGGTCCATACTATTTCCTGCAAAATTGCTACGTATATGGCTATACATGGATGCCTTTTACAGCCTCCTCTAAACAGAAAACAAACCTGCTTGTATTTGAAGCATCTGTGTGTCTCATGATAATATTTGGTAATTAGGATTCCTGTCAAACTGCATTTTAACTTCTTGGAAGCTGTTGAACCTCTGTCTCTGGGAATTAAACATCTGGTTGTGGTGGAATCTCAGTGTGGTTGTCCAAAAATATGGTGACAGAAATTCCAAAAATTCTCTATTTATAACCTTAAAACCTTTAATGATACGAGATCTAATCCTTCCTGTGGTCCACCACAGCTTCCTAGCATGTGCCACTAAGAAGATGGCTTGAACTAAAGCTTCAATAAAAACGGATATATCATTTTTACTTTTGGTTTTTAACAGGCTATTGTCATGGTATTTGGTTTTGTGTATTACTTGATGTGGAACTGAAAAACAGACAGAAGAGCTCTGCCACCTTATATCACCACTAAAAAGTAAAGGTGTATTTAAACCAAAAATGACAATAAATTGAACAAAAAATATAAATGCAACAGAAAGTGATAAAACAAAAATAGTTCAAATGTTCATTGAATTGGGTAAAAGGTGAAGGTTGTACACGAGGTGATATTTTGTACATCGCTATCTTAATGTAAGTATTTTTAGAAGAAACATGAAAATTTATAGCATGTTTTAAAGGTGATGACAAATGGATGAAAATTATATCCAGAGAAAGACACTAGCTGTGAACTCAAAATTGTTTCCCATATATTTCTCAGTCACTACAAAGCCACAAACTGGGGCATTCACTGATCTAATATAAAAAACATGAGCCAAAAGTTGGGAATGGTAATCTAGGGAATGTTACTTGCAGGAACTTAAACCCCAAATTCCAAAGGGATAAGTGTGAGATAAAATGTTCAATGTGGCTTCACGGTCAAAAAGCACTATTTGGACTGTTGGAGTATCTATTAAAGTTAACTTGAACTCCAAACATCAGCCAAAAGCTGTGCTTCAAAATGAAAATGACTGTCAACAGAATAACTCTTTGCCAGTGCCTCCAAAAGAACTCATTTTGATTGAGAATAAACACGAATATGATTTAAGAGTCAGCCCCAGTCTCACACTGAATTGTGCAAGACTTGGATTGTGTTGACAACATCTCTTATTGGAAAACATCCTCAGAGCATAGAGAGGGATACATGCAAACACCAAGAGTATCAAATATGTATCCTGAGGGCGGTCATTACTTCATGATGTGATAAGTTCAGATGCCAACATGTAATGATCCACCTCATGATGCTTTGCTCATTGTCTCCTACAAGTGAACACTGTTGTTTCACACAGTCATGACATTTAGTTCCCACCAGTTAGTTTTGGATCAGCGGGAGCCTACGCCACAACCCGGAATTCACGTGACCACGAAGCAGGAAGGGGGTGAAAAGATGCCTTGCATTTGGACGGTGCCTGATGGACTGTGAGCCTCAAAAACCTTTTTATTTTTTCTCCACCGGTTTGTCTTTGAAGTAATGTAGAAATGCCGTCCAGTTATATTGAAAGTCTTACTGCCAAGGCTAGAGGAAGATACAAAGCAAACTAGTGTCTGTAGGACTAAGTGATCCCCATCGTCTGCCCGCCGGTGCCTGGTTAGATGAACCTACATAATGGCCTGATGATCAGTTTCCCGATTTTGTGATGTATTTGGTTTCATCAGGTAAGCCTGTGTTACCAGTTATTGTTTAGTGAATATTAATTTTCCCCCGGAAGCTTTGATGATTCGAATCAGAGTCCGTTTGCCTGGAAAGTTCGTATGGGGGAGTTGTGAATGCACAAACGGAAACGCCAAGAGGTTCGCACTACAGAACATTGAATCTATCTGTTCCATAACCTCCTCCCCCGCAAAAGCATTTAAATGTTAAACGATTTGGCTGTTAAAAAATATATATATCCAGAGAGAAGTAATATGACTTGCCCTATGTCATTTTCCGTTATCTCATTTGTTTCTCAGCTATTCCTTTCATAAAATTGATTTGCTTAAAGGAAAATGTATTACAGCTTTATATCCTTTATATCATTGCCAGCTATATATGTATGTGTATACATATATATCTATATACATATCCATATCTATATCTATATCTATGTAGATATAGATATAGATATATATACAGCTGTGTGATAAAGTTTTTGCCCCTTTCCTAATTTCTTACTTTTTTGCATGTTAGTCACACTTAAATGTTTCAGATTATCAAACAAATTTAAATGTGAGACAAAGATAACACAAGTAAACAGAAAATGCAGTTTTTAAATGAAGATTTTTATTTTTAAGGGGGAAAAAAATCCAAACTTAAATGGCCCTGTGTGAAAAAGTGATTGCCTCCTAAACATAATCACTGGTTGGGCCACCCTTAGGGCGCATTCACAAAGCTTTTTTGATTCCAATCAGAGTCCATTTGCTTGGAAAGTCTGCTTCGTTAGGGGAGTTGTGAATGTGCAATCGGACTCTGATCTGGAACAAACAACCGGACTCGAAACGCAGGTCTCGGTCCAATTCAAGTGAACCAAAGACACGAAGTGGACTACAGATTGCATTGGCATTGTGGGTCAAACGTTGGACAACGTGGGTAAACACCACGACAACAAACACATGTGAGGGACTGCGGTACTTATAAAGATGGTTCGTGGTCAGACATGGAGTTACGAGGAAGTAAAAGCTTTAATCATTATTTGATCTGATGAAAGCATATCCAGCTCCTCGTACAAAAATAATGTCGCTTTGTGGAGGAAACAGAAGTTGTGAGAACCTTCTTGTATGTGCGTCTAGTCCTCGCCAACAGTGAATCCGAAAGCAGCGCCACTTGAGATTCTCATTCTTGGCCCGTTTGGCTCGTTTGGCAATAGTGAAACGCGAACGCGATCTCGGTCCGGAAGACCACCCCCACCCCCAAATGAACCGAGTCCCCAAACGGACCGAGACTCGCAGACTATGCTTTCTGAATGTGCCCTTAGCAACAACAACTGCAATCAAGTGTTTGTGATAACTGGCAATGAGTTTTCTGCAGCACTGTGGAGGAATTTTGTTCCACTCATCTTTACAGAATTGTTGTAATTCAGCCACATTGGGGGGGTTTTCCAGCATGAACCGCCTTTTTAAGGTCATGCCACAGCACCTCAATGGGATTCAGGCCAGGACTTTGACTAGACCACTCCAAAGCCTTCATTTTGTTTTTCTTTAGCTATTCAAAGGTGGACTTGCTGGTGTGTTTTGGATCATTGTCCTGCTGCAGAACCCAAGTGCGCTTCAGCTTGAGGTCATGAACAGATGGCCGGACATTCTCCTTCAGGATTTTTTGGTAGACAGCAGAATTCATGGCTCCATTTACCACAGCAAGTCTTCCAGATCCTGAAGCTGCAAAACAGCCCCAGACCATCACACTAAAACCACCATATTTTACTTTTGGTATGATGTTCCTTTTCTGAAATGCTGTGTTACTTTTACACCAGATGTTATGGGACCGATACCTTCCAAAAAGCTCAACTTTTGTCTCGTCAGTCCACAGAGTATTTTCCCAGAAGTCTTGGGGATCATCAAAATGCTTTCTGGCATCCTGAGACGAGCCTTTATGTTCTTTTTGCTCAGCAGTGGTTTTGGTCTTGGAACTCTGCCATGCAGGCCATTTTTGCCCAGTCTCTTTCTTATGGTGGAGTCATGAACACAGACCTTAAAGTTATACCGTGTAACTTTTGAACCCAGTGTTAGCCAAATATTATGATACAATATATTCTATCATTATTATTAATGTAAGTAACTATAGCTGATTTCTGAGGTCAATATAGAGCACTTGATGCATGTCGTTGCTCCAAAGGGGGGCTGCCATTCTCAAAAATGAGGCTTTTAACTTCTCCAGAGCGGGCAGTCTCTCATTCGATCATGTAACCTGGAGCGCTTTGATTAATGGCTTGATAACTTAAAAATCAGCTTTTCAAAGTGGTCTGCAACACTTTTCCAAAACCCAGACTGAGACTGTTTAATTTTGAGACAGTTGTGGCGCCTGTGGGAAGTTACAGGTTTAGTGCCTGTGGCAAGGTACACAACGGAGGGCCCGGGTGGGATTTGATCCCCAGACTCCCAGGTGAAAGTCATGCGCGCTGACCATTCAGCCAAAGGGACATCCCAGTGGCCAAGTAGCCAGGGCGCATGATCAGTCGGAGGCATAGTGACAGGACTGTCAACTGCCACATGCCCATAGTGGCCAAAAGTTACACAGTATAACTTTAACTGAGGCGAGTGAGGCCTGCAGTTCTTGGATGTTGTTCTGGGGCAGGAATGGGCAACTCCGGTCCTCGAGGGCCGGCATCCTACAGATATTAGGCATTTCCCTGTGGTAACAGACCTGTGCAGAGCTTCACATCATGCTCTTCACAATCATCCATTGATTGGAGTCAGGTGTGTTGTAGCTAGGGCTGAACGATTTATTGTTTTAAGATCGAAATTGCGATTTCAGACCACGCGATCACGTGATCGCTAAAGCTGCGGTTTTTCCAGCGCTCCTGACTGACCCAGAATCTGCTCTGTCCACTGTTGTACACACGCGCTACATGCCGTCTCTGTACCAGCCAACTAAGCTCACCAATCAGAAGCGGAATGTTACTCATGGACAGGTCAGCTAACCAATCAGCATCAGGGCTGGGATGGGCATCTCCTGCTGTGTCATCTTTACACTAGATAACGGCTTCGGTAGAACTTCATCCAGTTTCTAACTTTCCGTTCCGTAGTTGGAGAGAGGCTGCAGACCTCTGCTACCTCTTTCTGTTTGTTGATCCGCTTCGTGCAATGAGGGAATTTAATGTTCAGTAAAATATAATGTTGAACTGTCTGCGCCGTCAGATTTCATGACTAAGCAGTTCAGTCGCCAGCAGCGATCAACTGCAGACAGTCTAGTGAAAAATGCCGTCTGATCTGTAAAATCAGATCAATCATCTTAATGGGAATAAAAACACGACTGAATTCCAACCAGTTTTCTTTTAACCTATAAAGTTTTGGGCTTTGCGCTGTGGACACTAGCGCGATGCGGGCAAGTAAATTAAATATTCCGTATTTAGGCGGATCTGAGTAAAAGGAGACGAATAATCAGCTGGACTTACTTCGTGAATGGGGCGAACCGGGGCAGCACACAGCTTTGTCCTTGTTATCTGGGACATTAGTTAAGCCACACAGTTAAGTCCAGAAACAGGAGGAAAGTTGTTGCTGCTGCTTTTTAAGCGGACATGAGAGGATGAGTACGGGACGCTGTTGTGGCCAAAAATGTGCATCCACACGTCAGAAATGCAACCTGATAAAAACAATCAGGGTAAAACCACCTGATCATTGATGAAGTGGTCTTCTTCACCTCAAGTTCAGGTGACAGAATGACATAAAAATGAAGTTAGATGTAAAACCTGATGTTTTTTTAGATTTATTTTACAACTTAATTACATTTCAATGCACATATGAATCCATGATAAATTCCCTGGTTTGTATGTTTCACTTAACGTAACCTACATACAAGAACTGTAAAAGGAAAATATATTGATTTCTTATTTGGAGATTTTTCAGTGTATTGTGATGAGAAATAGTTGAAATATTAAAAATAGCACAATAATGTCTTTTTTTACACTGGAAATTCAAGTGTGTAAAGCAACATGCAGATTACCTGATTTGAAAAAGGCAGTAAGTGGGGTGATTAACTGTGGTAGAGGGGGGAGGACTGCAGGGGAATCTGAAATCCCAGAGTTCCAGTGAATGTACATGCATTTTTTAAATAAATGCATCTGAAAGTGAGTAAATCTCTCCTTTAACTGTCATCATTGATTAAGAGTAATAGCTTTTAATGTTTTGATGATACAATGGAGTTTTCTGTCATGTTCATGAATGTTATTGTACATTGTAAATATTGTACTGAAGAAAATCGTTAATCGAATCGAAATCGCAATATTGCCCAGAAAAATCGCAATTAGATTTTTTCCTGAAATCGTTCAGCCCTAGTTGTAGCCAGGAAACTCCTAATACTTGCAGGATGCCGGCCCTCGAGGACCAGAGTTGCCCATCCCTGTTCTGGGGTCTTTTGTGACCTCTTGGATGAGTCGTTGCTGTGCTCTTGGGCTAATTTTGGTCGGCCAGCCACTCCTGGGAAGGTTCACCACTGTTCCATGTTTTTACCATTTGTGGATAATGGCTCTCACTGTGGTTATCTGGAGTCCCAAAACTTTAGAAATGGCTTTGGAACCTTTTCCAGACTGATATATCTCAGTTACTTTGTTTCTAATTTTTTCCTGAATTTTTTTGGATCGCAACATGATGTCTAGCTTTTTTAAATCTTTTTGGTCTACTAAACTTCGTCAGGCGGGTCTTATTTAAGTGATTTCTTGATTGAGAACAGGTGTGGCAGTAATCCAACCTTGGTGTGGATAGAGAAATTGAACTCAGCTTTACAAAGATGTGATAAACCAAAGTTAATTTATGTTTTAACAAGGGGGGCAATCACTTTTTCACACAGGACCATGGAGGTTTGGATTTACCCCCCCCCCCCCCACACACACAAACACACTCACACACACACACTAATAAAAATTATTTCTGTTAACTTGTGTTATCTTTGAGTCACATTAAAATTTGTTTGATGATCTGAAACATTTAAGTGTAACTACCATGCAAAAAAGTAAGAAATCAGAAAGGGGGCAAAAACTTTCACACAGCTGTATATATATATATATATATATATTATGTACAGTATACACACATATATACAGTACTATATTGCTCAAGATGCACAGAGGTAAGGTTAAGAGTGAGGTGGGTGTGTGAGAGCAAGCAAATGCGAGTTTGAAAGGGGAAATTGATAAGGTGTTGGAGAAATGAGGTGTGTGTTTGTGTGTGTAAGATGATAAGGTACCAGAGATCATGTTTGTGGGCGTGTATAAAGTGTATGCTGGTGTACAAGTGTTGGCATTGGAGAGAGTGAATGTGGGTGAGTGACAGGAGGGAGGACCATGCAGGAGGGGAGAGGTGTGGAGGAGAAGGTTGTGGAGGGAGAGTGTGTAGGCATGAGTGGATGAAGGTAGGGAGACGGCACACATGAAGAGGAAGCTCAGGGGAGGGGTGTCGGAGGTTTGTGTATGGAGGACGAAGTATGAATGGGCGAGTGAGGTGTGTGTGTAGAGCTCAGGGTGTGTGTGGGATTGAGGTGCCTGTGTGTGTCTATATATATATATATATATATATATATATATATATATATATATATATATATATATATATATATATATATATATATATATATATGCATACATATATACACATTAGGGTTGTGAACGTTTACAATTTTTTTTTTTTTACAAACTTTTTATCGGGATGACTAAGCGTCGTGTACATGGTTACATGTCAGAGACTAATGATGTTTAGGTTGCAGATGGTGACGTCACCTAGACATCCCACTGTCCTCAGAACTCAGAGCAGAATACACTGTAGTAAAGCCAATCTAGGGTTATGGGTATTTATCATTTTAATCCCCAAGAACTGAAATGAATCAACGGAAAAAATCTCTTTTATTGGGTGCGATCCGAAAGGAAGCCCTGCAGAAGTTTTCAAACGGCTGACATCGACTGACCAGATTTTTCCTACATTTATCAATAACCCGTCTTCATACACTGGAGAAAGTAAGCTTTCACAAGCAAGGATGCCTATCGATGTTTCACGCCTGACAGGGCTGACCTGAAAATATGGCATCTCAAGGAAATGTTTAGCTGAGAGAAGCAGTAAGTAGTGTTCTGGTGATCAACTTTATGTAAACAGCGGCTAACACGAGCGGTTAGATCCTCTGCTAAACACATGCATATGTTACAGTTAAGAGTCTGATCAGATTCACGCTCATAACTTAATTTTCTGAAAAAAAGTACTTTAAACCCAGTTAGCAACAACTAAAGCTAGCTCTCCTAACTTGCATTAAAACTCACCCAATACAACGTTGACTCTTACCCGGGAGTCTGGGGATTGAATCCCGCCTGGGCCCTGCTTTGTCCGGCGCTTGCAAGTAGGGATCCATGTAGCATGAAGGGTGGGTCCATGAATCCTGGATGGGTGGCAGCCTACGTGGAGCAAGAGGACGTGCTTGTGAAAAGAGGGGGAGAGATGTGACAGTGTGGGTTCCTGTCACTATGCCCCTGAGTCATAATGCGCCCTGGCTACTTGGCCACAGGGATGTCCCTTTGGCTGACTGGTTAGCGTGCATGACTCTCACCTGGGAGTCTGGGGATTGAATCCTGCCTGGGCCCTCCTTCATCCTGCCACAATCATATTCAACATTAGAGGGGAAGTTAGTTTTTTTCAATCTGGACCTATTTTCTAGCATGAAATACATTCATTTACTCACCCAGACAGTTTTAGTGCCATTTAAATTCCTTCGGGAGATATTTAGATCACCTTGAGATCAGCGTATGTGCAATATAATGGAAGCCTCTAAATAAGGCATTATCTGCCACAAACTCCTTCATTTCACCAATGTTTTGCTACGAAACATTAGTCAGACCCCCCCCCCCCCTGAGCTCGAAGCAGCTTTTTTCTGGTGATTTGTCCTTATTTACAGCCATTTTTACTGTGATGACGTCACTATTATGCGACATCATAACAAGTAAATGTCTGTAAATAAGGACGGTTGTCGTTAGGTTTGTCGTTGTTAGGTCACATACCTGTTGACAGTAATAGCCTCAGGTTTTGATGATGATAGTGGAGGTCCAGCGACTTATTTTAAAATAATCCATATTTAGGTGATACTAGCTAAATGTGCAGTGTGCTGATCAATCTAGTGGCTCACATTGCCACAATTTTCAAAATTTGATAAAAAGATAATACAAGCACATCCACTTTAATCAAAATCTACCAAACACAGCAACTATTTTATTGTCATAGAAGAAAGAATTTGAGGTGAATCAAAAATACTTACATGTACTCACGGTGGTTATCAGATTTTGATGCTACATTTTCAGTATGAGTTTTTGCTGTTGACTGAAAGCATAACACTCCTGTATCTAACATTACATATTACGAGTATGTAAATGACGGAAACCACAAAAAATATGTGTTGACGTTTGTGATGAATTATTGGCAAAGAGTGAAGACATTTATTGAGCACAGTAACCAAGCACAACTTATTAAAAGATGATTTCAATTGTCCACAATGTCAGCTCCTCATAAATCAGGAATGATAAACTTGTTGTTAACTTCGTGACAGCACATTTTTAAGACTATCCGCTGTGGGTAAGAAAGCTGTAAGCAATAGAGTCCAAGAAACTTCCCATCCATTTAATACACCTCCAAACCGACATGAAAATATGAGGATTTATAATGTTAAGTGACAAGTGAAAGCAATGTCACAAATTAAAAAAAAAAAAAGATAAATAAAAGAAAAGGCTTGTTTACCCAACAATTTAGCTTGATTCAGAGACAAGTTTCTGGTATGCAGTAAGCTGTCTCTTTATATTAATTTCTTCTGCATATCTGCAAGCGTTTCTTCCCATTGTACCATAGTGCAGTTTAGTAGTCTAACATCTTCTGCTTAATAATATGCAAGCCTTCAAGAACAGCACATCACTTGTATGGAATTCTGTAGCTGGACAATGGTGAACTAACTCAAAAAGACCACAAAGTGAAATAAAGCAAATGTATGTAGTTTGCAGCCTTCTGTCTTTTACTGTCCTTTGTTGTTTTGTTGTTAATGACATTATTCTTTAAATTTCCTAACATTTGATTGCAACAGAAATAGAAAACTTAGTGAGGGTCAGAAAGTATTTAAAAAAAAAAAAAGCAAGCAACTTAAATTGTCATGAGTTCATGGGATGGACAATTCCAGCTCCATAGTGCTGAAGCACCAGTCTGTGTCACTAAAACAGGAACTTAGTCTTGCTTCAGAAAATCACTTGCACCATGATTAAAATCATGAAATACACAGAATTAATATTAGATCTTTTTTATTAGCTTTCCAGTCACAACCTTGCTCCTGACCCATTCAGTAACACACCACAAATGAGCAGTATTGATAGTAAAATAAATCCAATAATTAGAGTGTGGCAGCACAATGAATGGATGGATACAGCAATTAGTATATACTGTAAATATGTTTGGGAAATTCAGTGTTATGAATTAATAAACAAACAATGCTGACATTAATGCTATCCTTTCAATTAAGAAAACACTGGAACTCTTATGCAAAAAAAAAAAAAAAAAAAAAATTTGATCAAATTAAATATGAACTGAAAGTGCACTATTTTGTAGTGCTCCCCCGCAGATGAGCACAAACTGAGACCAATCTCAGTTTATGCTGGACCCAAATCTATTTGGCTGTGTGAAACTGCAATGCCTTGCACATCTGTTTTTGGCACAATATTGGCTGAAGTTTCTGCACTGCAAAACTGACAAGCTGTAAATCTATACACTACCAGTCAAAAGTTTGGACACATTCTCCCACTAAATCTAATGCAAAAGTGTGTCCAAACTTTTGACAGGTAATGTAGGTTTTCAAGTACTAACAGCAACTTATACTGTATAATAATAGCAGTTAATATGTAAACATGAAGTACAAGGTTTAGTAAGCAAAACAGTGCAGCTCTGAGGTCAATACATTTAAAAAAATGAAGATACAGTGAGCTAGGGAAAAGAAAATGTGTCTGAAGTTATGGCAATGTTTACAGTAAGTATATGGACAGCATGACAGAGGGCTCGAAATACTCACAAGGTTTTTCTCCTAATATAATAATAAGAATTACAGATCAAAATAGCACAAAAAGTTCAAACATAAAAATTTAGATAGTTTATTGTCATTGCAAAACAAGTTACAACGAAATTAGGGCTTGCTACTCCAATATACACAAAACAAAGTTAAAAAGTACACAAAACAGCAACACTACAGCTACTAAAAATACCTGAAAGTGCAAGGGATAAAGTGCGTATGCTTATGAAACAAAGAATAATAAATAATATGAATGATAATTTATATGTGTGTGCTGATAGTCCTGATAGCAGTGGGAAAGAAACTGTTTCTAAAGGCCCTTTCAGGCCCAAAGCGCAGGATGTCGGCGGCAAACCCATTCATTGTGCATGTGGTACCGCGGCAGCAGCACATTCCACCATGCGGCGGAGCCCAGCGGCACGCAACAGTAGACGCATGCTGCCGCGCTACCGCCAACGCTGCTGCGCCTGAATTGAAAATTTTTCAATTCGGGCGCAGGGGGCTGGGACGACATCCTAGCACGTCCAATAGGTGAGGCCAGTTCTGAAAAAAAGTTGTCCTCGGTCAGCCTAAAGTAAACCTGGAAGCAGTCTGTGTGAAAGAATACAGCTCCCAGACGAGCCTGAACTCCCCCAACTCCTGCCTTGGACCCACACCCTTTTATTTGCTGCTGATCTTCTCCTCCTCAGGAGAAAAGCTCTTTGCTGCGATGATGAGAGGTACATCTTTCACAACGATGTACGCTGGGAAGAAAACACTTCCTGGTCTGTTGCTTAGCAACGCGTGCCTGAAGTGCTCGCTGCTGCCTAGCTCTGCTGTCGGCTCTGTGCCATACCCTGCGGTGAACGCAGCAAAAAACACGTCCTATGTGAAAGGGCCTTGAACCTTGTACAGGTTTTGATCTGCCTGTATCTCCTACCTGAGGAGAATAACTGAAAAAGTGGATGTCCTGGTTGTGAGAAGTCTCTGATGATGCTGTCTACTCTGTTGAGGTACCGGGATGAGGCAATATTGTTCAGTGAGTGCAGAGGGCAACCAATGATTTTTTTCTGCGGAGCATATCACTCTCTGCAGGGCCTTTTCCACTGCAACAGTGCAGTTTACGTACCATGCTGTGATGCTTTACATTAAGATGCTTTCTATAGCAGAACTGTAAAAGGTTACCAACAGCTTCTCCTCCAGGTTGCTCCTTTTCAGCAGTCTCAGGAAGTGAAGACGCTGCAGTGTTTTCTTTTATGATGGCAGTGGTGTTAGAAGTCCATGGGAGTTCATCAGATGTGTAGATGTGCAGGAATTTGAAGATGTTGACTTTTTCCACATGCACAGGTCCCGTTAATCATAAGAGGTGGCAGTTCTGGCTGCCACTTCTTCCTGAAGTCGATGATCAGCTCCTTGGTTTTAATGGTGTTCAGCCCTAGGTTGTTCCTCTGACACAATGCTGTCAGTTCCTCAATCTCCCTGTAGTGTGTTTCATCATCCTCTGTAATGACACCAATGACCGCTGTGTCATTGGCATATTTAATGATGGTGTTGGTCGGGTGAGTTGGAGTGTAGTCGTGGATGTATAGGTGTCACGGGGGTGGTTCTTTACCGATACCGGCGACTGCAGGAGGAGGGGAAAGAAAGACAGGCCTCGCCAGCAGGTGGTGGTTAAAAGAAATAAAAGCTTTATTAAAGAAATAAAACAAATAAAACTACTAAACTAAAAAGTAATAAAATAATCCTAAAAGTCCAACCTAAAAAGTTATAAAAGAAAAAGGATTAAAAGGGCTAAAAGGGGCTTGCAGGGCTGGCAGCGGCCGGAGTCTCTCTCGGCGTCTCTCTTGGCGTTTCTCTCTGCGTCGTCCCGGGTGCATGGCGGCTGCTCCTCCCGGCAGCCGCCCTCTTGGCCATAGGCTCCCCCGGGACTCCAAGCCTGCTTTGTGGCCCGGGCAGTCACTCCTCCGGGTGGCCGCGCCTCTGGCCGTAGGCCCTCAGTAGGCTCCGCGGCCGCCCTCCGACTCCCGGGCCACTCTCCTGCAGTCGCCGGTATCAGCAAAGGACCACCCCCATGACATTTTAGGATTATTTTATTACTTTTTAGTTTAGTAGTTTTATTTGTTTTATTTCTTTAATAAAGCTTTTATTTCTTTTAACCACCACCTGCTGGCGAGGCCTGTCTTTCTTTCCCCTCCTCCTGCAGTCGCCGGTATCGGCAAAGAACCACACCCGTGACATTTGGCGTTGTCGGCAGGATACCGGCCTACTGCGGAGGAGGGGTCCCTCGCCAGTATGGTAGGTGTTTTAATTTTTTAGATTTTCTTTTAATCTGTTTTTTATGAGGCCCAGGACCTGTTTGATTCTGGACAAGAGGGTTCCGCACACCGGCTAAGAGGGATGGACGGACGGGCAGGTGGTCGGGACGACCACCAACAAAGCAGGGGAGGATGTCACAGGGTGAACAACCGGGTGCTGCCAGAGACTGGACTCTGCCCACTAGCTTGGTTTTTAGCATGCTTTTTAATGGTTTTTTGTGTGGTTTTAACCCTGTTTTTATTCCCAAGCTAGTGGGAGCTTTTAACGAACTGATTGGCAGCACCTGGGGAGAAGGACTCCTCCCCTGACTTAATTGAATGCTGAAAGAAAAAGCCGGTGTGCGGACAAGAGCTGGAGGAGCGACTGGAGCTGAAGGACTGAGGACTGGGTCCAGGAGGCGCAGCCGGGGGAGGACGTGAGTCCCCCGGCTGGGGGGCTTCAAGGCAGTGGTGGGGCAGCAGCGGCGGCAGCAGTGGCGACGGCGACGCAGAAGAGTGGCCCGGGAGTCGGAGGGCGGCCGCGGAGCCTACTGAGGGCCTACGGCCAGAGGCGCGGCCGCCCGGAGGAGTGACTGCCCGGGCCACAAAGCAGGCTTGGAGTCCCGGGGGAGCCTATGGCCAAGAGGGCGGCTGCCGGGAGGAGCAGCCGCCATGCACCCGGGACGACGCAGAGAGAAACGCCAAGAGAGACGCCGAGAGAGACTCCGGCCGCTGCCAGCCCTGCAAGCCCCTTTTAGCCCTTTTAATCCTTTTTCTTTTATAACTTTTTAGGTTGGACTTTTAGGATTATTTTATTACTTTTTAGTTTAGTAGTTTTATTTGTTTTATTTCTTTAATAAAGCTTTTATTTCTTTTAACCACCACCTGCTGGCGAGGCCTGTCTTTCTTTCCCCTCCTCCTGCAGTCGCCGGTATCGGCAAAGAACCACCCCCGTGACATAGGGAGTAGAGTAGAGGGCTGAGAATGCACCCCTGTGGTGCGCCAGTGCTGAGTCTAACAGTGGAGGAGAGATGGGGTCCCAATCTGACTGCTTGAGAGCAGTCAGTCAGAAAGTCCTTTATCCAGGAACAGATATATGTGGAAAGGCCCAAGTGTAGCAGCTTGGCTGTGAGGATGTCCAGGATGATGGTGTTACATGCAGAGCTGTAGTCCCTGAAGAGCATCCTTGCATAGGAGCTGCGGTGCTCTAGATGGTTCAGAGCCGTGTGTGTTGCGGTGATGATGGCATCCTCAGTGGACCTATTGGACCTGTGGCTGGGAGAATGTATTTTATGTGCTGTCAGACCAGCTTCTCGAAGCATTTCATTACAATGGGTGTCAATGCTACTGGCCGGTAGCTATTGAGGTCCTCTGAGGCTGATGTTGATGTTTTTAGCACAGGAATGATGACGCTGGATTTCAGACAGGATGGTACAGAGGCCTGTAACAGGGAGGTGTTAAAGATCCTGGTGAAAACCCCAGTGAGTTGGTCAGCACAGGAGCTCAGGATCCTGCCAGACACTCCATCAGGTCCTGTTGCCTTCCTAGGGTTGACTGCCTTTAACACACTTCTCACCTGATGTTCCTGCAGGGTGAGTGTGGGGTTGGTAGAAGATGGAAGAGCCAGTAACACGTTTGTTGCTGATCTGTTGCCTCGAACCTGCAGAAGAAGTAGTTCAACTGCTGGGCAATCTTAATGTTTGCCTCTGCGGGGATGTACACAGCCGTCAAACCGCAGTTTCTCTCTTGGTAAGTAAAATGGTCTGCAGAGAACCGACAGAGCCTCCAGATTGGGTGAACAGTGTTGGGCCATGTCATTAAGCAGGTACATACAATTTACAAACAAATTTATGGATAAGAGTTCAGTGCTGCAATATTGAAACTTTGAACAATCTTAAAGTACAATAATATTTTGTTGGTATGTCAGTCATTTGAATTTGATATCTAAGGTATAATGATTCAATATCAGCTAAGTTTTTTACTGGCTTTTTTGATGGCCTGTCTGAAAACCAGCCATGAAGTTGATGGTTTGGGTAAGATTCCTCTGTGCTTAACATAACACAAATTTTTCTTGGAAAAAGTTTAATGATTCTGCAGAAAATCAAATTCTTTTTGTTGTCACTGCAGTCCTCTGCAACATCCGCAGCATTAATCTTGCACATCATTTCCCCATTCAATGGGATTTATGCATTATGCGTTCTTTAGAACTTCCGGTTTCCAATACGCCAGGAAAGGATTTCCGGTTCAGCCTGTGGGACGGGTTGTGGCGGTAGATTTGAAGACTAAAGTAAACAGATGAATGAGATATTGTTCATAATCCAGACGAGAGATTGTATAGTAACCTTTAGTATAGTATATATATATATACCAATATAACAGTAGTAGTAGTAGTAGTAGTGGTATGAGATGAAGCCGTTATTCAAGTTTCAGCGATCTGAAGGGAAAACAGCTGAACACTGCTGTGTTCCTTTGTGTGCCGCGTTGGCTTAATATAATTCTATTAGTTTTCACACATTTCCATCGGATGATCAACTACAAAATAGATGGATTGTGAACATTAGAAGGGAAAACTTTATCATCACTCATCACACTCGTGTCTGCAGTAGACACTTTACAGCGCAGGATGTCAAAGAGCCGAGTGAGGCAGGTGGGAGGAGGAGGCTGAAACCCGGCGGCGTTACAGTTCTTTTTCATTGGAACAATTATTCTCTTGGTGAGCGATATGTGATTTATATTTATTGTTATTACAACACGGTGTCCAAATCAACAACATTTTTAACATAAAACTGTCCATAGACCAATAATAGAGATCTGTCACTGTCCTCTGATGCTACTTCCGAGCTACCGGTGTTAGCTAAACACTTACCTTCATAATTGTGTATGAAGTTGGTTATAAACTTAAAGCCTTTAACCCGCTTGCTTGCAGACGTCGCAGTGTGCTTCTGAAAAATCCTGTGGACATCATCCACGTTGATGCGAGGCAGGTCTTGAAGACAGCGCGTAAAAAAAATGTAATTTTACCCGTTGTTGTGAACACAGACCGCAAACAGCGGTTGTGGCTGTGCTGAACCGGAAGTAGTGGGGCTGACTTGTCGTAAACGGGATTGACCGTGCATAAACCCTATTGCTGTGGCAACTTAAGATATTATGCTTGCACAAACAAACTTTATCCTGTCAATCTGAACATGTCGACAGTGCTTCCAATATACATTTCTTAGATTTCACTCCAGCTTGTAGTCATGAGGGAAGAGTCACTAATTAGTCTCTAGTTCTGTCTGCAAATATTATCCTGTTGATTGTTTGCACAAGTTTTGCTGGAAGTCTTAATGCAGTGTTTCTAAGGTTCTAGTTCCACATAGCCTGAAACCATTGCATTATAAAATAAATTCTGGGAAACAATTTTAGTAACATTTACATGCAAGGAAATGTGACATTTCATTTCTGGTTCTAACCCGAGGAATGGATCTTCGCTTTGTGCTTGACCACAGACACTTTGTTCACTTTCTCAAAACCAAATTCCTACCAACGCTGTCAACATGTGCATAGTGACTGAGGAACAAAACATGCCCAAAATGCATCACATCTGCCCTCAACAACTCCCCAGGGAGGGAATGGGTTAGGATGGTTTTCAGAAATTCCCAAGACCCCTTTAAGCATTCAAATGTTGTTGAAACCACCATGACAAATGTGGCTCAGAACCACAATTAGGGCCAAATGATATCTGAAGGAATATTGCAGAAGACCCAAGTGTGTTCATGACATATGTAAATGAGAATTTGAACTGATTCTCTTTGACTGGGCTTTCTTGCTCACTGCTGACCCAACCATTGCCACTTAATTTGGTTTGACTCAGGGCTTTTTAGAGTGTAAATCAATGGCCTTTTCAAGTAGCAGACCTCCATGAAGTCAAACATCTGTTATGTAAATATGTTTGCGCGACATGACTCCATTTCACATCACTCATCAAGCTGTGGTGTTGTTTCATGCAGTTACTGAAACACTCCAATATATTTAACCAAACCTTCACCAGTGTAGCCTAACTAGTCCATGTTTATCACTTTTGTCTTGGTCAACCATCAGGTCTCATGCATTTATTTACTCTTCTGCAAGAGAGTGCCTAACACCTGGCATTTATTAGAGCATAATGGATTTGCACACAGAAATAAACATTTTGAATCACAGAGCCTTGTATAGTCATTGTTGTCATAGGTTGCCCACTTGCACGTGCTTCTTATTAAAAGAGGCGGCATCAACAATTCTTTTCATCTTTTATCCTGGATCTAGATTTTTGGTTAGGCCCTTTTGTTGGTGACACATTGTTTGGAATCAGTGGCTTACTGGATTCAACAAAAGCTTTGGCTTTAACTTTCACAAGTGAAAACAGTAACCTTATTGGGCACATTTTACAAACACAGTCCATCAAACCTAAGAGGACCATTTTATATGTTTTTCAGCCAACGTTTTCTCATTATTCTAGCCTGTTTGGCAATGGGTCATGCTTGCTACGGTATGTACTTGCTAGCTCTATCATGGAGAAAACACTAAATATCCAGTTTCACGCTGTCAAAGTTGATGGTCTGAGGCTGCCTTCAAATCAAATACTTTTAAAGCAATTTTCAGTACATGGATATTCATGTGCCATTCAAATTCAGGTTAGTCAAAGTTCAATTTTTAATCCAAAACTTGAAAAAAGATGTTTTACATTATTTCATATAGCATTATGTGTGAAAGGGAAAATTGATAAGGTGTTGGAGAAATGAGGTGTGTTGGCGTGAAAGACAATAAGGTACCTGTGGGAATGTTTGTGGGCGTGTATAAGGTGTATGCAGGTGTACAAGTGTTGGCATTGGAAAGAGAGAATGTGGGAGAGTGACAGGACGGAGGACCGCACAGGCGGGGAGAGGTGTGTAGGAGAAGGGTGTGGAGGGAGAGTGTGTAGGTATGTGTGAATGAAGGTAGGGAGAGGGCACACATGAAGAGGATGCTCAGGGGAGGGTGTTGGGGGTGTGTATGGAGGACGAAGTATTCAGGGGGGAGTAAGGTGTGTGCGCTCAGGGTGTGTATGGGAGTGAGATGTGTGTGTGTGTCTGTTGAGGGTGAAAGGAGGTGTGTGTGAGTGGTTGGAGGAATGAGGTGTGGATGTTAGGGGAGAAAGGGAGGGAGGTGTGTGCAGGGGGGAACATGTGGGCGTGTTGGGGGCAGAGGGAGGCTTGTGCATGTGTGTTCATGGGTGGAGTGATGTGGCTGCGTGTGTAAGGGTGTGACATTGGGGCGGGTGCCAGGTGGCCGTCTGGGGGGCCCAGTCCTCCTGGGTTTTGGCTGAGTCAGTGGGCTGCTCCCAGGCTCCTGGGCCCTGGGCTCCGCGCCTTACCTGCCCAGGGGGGCCGGCGCCCGGCAGGATCAGTGGTTGCTGGTCTTGGCCCGCTGGGGCCTGTGCCCCGAGACCGTGGGGGCTTCGGCCACCCTCTGGGCGGATCCACGTCCATCTCTGTGGGAAGGTGGCTGGGGTCTGAGTCTCTGGTCAGCTGCTGATGGCCTCGGACTCTATGAGCTTCTTCTGGCCCTTGCAGAAACAAAGTTGCATCTGCATGACTGCACTCACCATAGGCCACTTTTTATTCTGCATATTCTGCATGCTGACACTGTGACCGTGCTTTCCGTTAGGTGTGTACTAATAACTACTTCTGCCTAGGTTTGACCTCTTTTCTTCGTAGTTCTGTGTGTCTATGTATGATCTTATGATACTCCAGAAGCTGTGGTTATTTAAAGGTAGAGTCCGAAGTTCCCTGTTTCTTTTTGTAAACAAATATACAAACAAACAGAGAGCTCTTTTCCTTGGCTTATGGCCGCATTGCTCTTCAGCCTATTCAGCTTCTAGCCTCTCCTTCAGAGCTCAGAAGCGGGTGAAAGCCAAACCATTATCAACCCTGGTTTTCCAGTGTGCACTACTGTATCTAAAGCTCTTCCTGCAGAGTATTTCTTTCTCTTCGCTGCATTCGACGATTTTTTTTTTTTTCCCCACAGAGTTTGAGTGACTGGCGTCTGCTCCAGTCATGAGCTTATCCCCACACAATCTCTTGACTTTAGTTCTGTCATTGGTTGGCGATGTATACAGAAATCTCCACCCAGAAACGTCCCGAACACACCAAAACAAAGGGGAAAAGCGAATTACAGGGGGAAAGAGAGTTGCAAACAAAGGGTGCGTCCCAATACACCCACTAACCCTACCTTTTAGCCCTACCCCTAAATTTTGCACGTTCCCGTGAAGGTAGTGGTGTCCCAATTCCTCTTTGCATGTAGGGGTAGTGGACATAATCGAGCCCTTCAAACTCCCCGGTGGGGCGGGGTTGGGGGGGGGGGTTTATTGGGGCCCCCTTCCCTCCCCCCCTCTGAGGGACATCAGATGCTGACTTGCAGAGGAAGAGCCAGACAAAGGGGACAACAAAAAAAACCTCTGGAGGGCGACAGGACTCGGAGAAGAAAGCTCACAAAAGTACATATGTACAGATTACACATTTGTTTGCAACGTTAGCCAGACTAGCCACGCTAGCTAGGCTAAAATACTGATGAAAAGCTGGCAAATGTTTTTCGGCAGTTCACAAGAGACAACAGTCATTAATGGCGGCTTCTCTGTGTGGCTGTTTTTTTTATTAATCAACTGAAGTGTGATGAGTGATGAAAAAAAAAAGAAAAAGAAAAACAATCGAAACTGTTATCTGTGTTGTTGCAGGGTGTGCTGTTATAGTGAGACGTATGTGCAAACGTCACGACGCAGTCGCTTACGTGCCTGAACGTAAATGCATCAAGTGGTGTCCCAATCCCTAGGGAAGATTGCAAAGCCCTACCCCTTGTGGCTTCAATTCTAGGGTGTAGTGGTAGTGGATGAGGGCTAGTGGTAGTGAGTAAGGGCTAGTGGTTGAAAGTAAGGGGAACATTGGGATTGGGCCATAGTCACCACCACGCGAGTATAGAGGCCCAAAGGCGCGGATTGTGACGGATTTCACTTGCACACGTCTAGCGTTTATTTTCAGGGGTAAACTCTGGACTCTACCTTTAAGTTGTTTTCAGCTAGGTTGCCACCTGCAGGTCCTCCTGTAGGAGATTGCTAGTTTTTTTTTCCAGCAGACAATGGAATGTTGTTTATTGGTTTCTGTGCAAAAGAAATTAATCCAGATGTGCCTGATCCCAGTTACCACAACAACAATGAACAGACTCCTGGATTAATCAGTTTATTCAATAATGAAAAACAGGAAACAAAGGAGCACTTCTAAGTTCAAGAAGTAAAGGGGTTGTGCATATAGCCCATAACCTTACCAAGAAAAAAAAAAGGAGAGCAATCATATCAGATCAAATGGTTTATAAGGCGAAGCTTAGCAGCGACGTAACATGTCTCTTCATGTCATTTGGGCCATGATTTACAAAATTAGCCTAATGCTACCTTATACTGAAGAAAACAAGGCACACTAGATCCTAACATTTTGTAGGAAACATTTGTTGAGGTAACAGAACTTGTGAGTACAGTTGCATCATTTTCAGACTTCTTAACAATTAGGCTTTTTTTTGCAGCCATTGGCATTGCCTCCTGTTGGGCAATGTAAGAATGTAAATTAAAAGCACATCTGTATTGGCAAGACCAAGGTCCACCTTTTATAAACTATAGATATTTCTAAGCAGTAGCCTATTTCATTTAAACATGAAAAAATAAGTCGTTTAATTTAAAAGCTGTAGAACAGTAATTGCTATCTCATGCATGTAGATGGAGGGATTCGTTTTTAGGTTTACAGAGACTGACTTTTTTTTTATGCTGATGGACAGATATGCACTACTTCAAAGTTTTCCCACTGGCTCCTGTCTTTTTCACAGCATAGAAAAGCAAAAGCATCAACAACAGCACTAGTACAACTAAGAGTGCATTCACAGGAGCCTTTTTCATTCTAATCTTAGTTAATTTGCTTGGAAGCTCTGCTTTGTTTGGGGAAACGTGAATGAGCAAACAGACTCTGATTTGCATCAAAGAGGCAGTCTTAGTCCACTTCAACTGGACCAAATAAAAGAAGTGGACTAAAACAAAGTGTACTGATGGTTAAGCTCACAGCATTGTGGGTGAACACAACCAAAACGTGTGTGTGGAATGATAGGCGGCTCTGGACGTAAGAAATGGCTCATGGCCAGACATGGAAGAATGCCGTAAATATTCCAACAGAAATCTGGTCAACGTAAGACTGCTAGGATCAGATGCAGCTCCATATTTTGCTGTTATGTAGTAGAAACAGAAGTTGTCCTGCATTAACCAGTAAACCAATGAGATTTCTTCTTTGTTGTGTATCTCTTCTTCTCCTTCGGTAACTATTGGTGCAACACAGCCTCTGGGGATGAATGGAACACAGTATTCAAAAGGTCTGATTTGTCTGAATTAATGCTGCGTGAATGCAAACTCAGTCCAGAACCCCCCACCTTGGAGCTGAGTCCCCAATCGTATTGAGCCCAGCCGACTTTGTTGGTGTGTCCCCAAGTGGCAATAACGTAGACGTGTTTGTGGGGCAGCAATGGCATGTATGGAGAACTGTGTGCAGCCCCAAAAGGAAATTAAATCTAATATAAAATCCTCGTGCTAAATCATTAAGTCAACAATGGACAGCAATACAACAAGCAAGTCAGTGTAACTGAAGAAACTGGTGTTGTTCTCTGATCACTGCTCTTGGCAGCAAAATTTGAACATTTTATCCAAACAGCTGTGGTTTGTCCTTTTAACTGCATTTCACATGGTACACCAAAAAGAGGACAATAATATGTAAGCCCTCCAGAACAGAAATAATGTCACAATAACATATCTGCAGCTTCCTTCTTTTAAGAAAGCGTGCATTTTTTATTCATCCGACCAGCTAATTGTGTGACTGATCACAGGCTTGTGGTTAATGCTGCAAAATGAGAAACATTTAGAGGTTACCCAAGTGGAAATAACTTCTCTTGGTACTCAGTTAATACTTAGGTGTTAGAGGAGGAGTTAAAGGAGGGGAGCAAGACATGTATATTTGTCAATCCAGAACAAAGGACCAACAAGTGTTGGAGGATTTCCCTACTCTGTCGTGCTAAAGTGTCCATTCTGAGTGATGAACTCATTCATGGTGCAGATGAGCCTTCAAGTAACTGAGTGGGTGGCTTAGACCCAGCACTGTTCTCTCTTTTTTGTGGTCTCAGAAATATCTTACAACACTTATAGTGTGCCGCTATGGGCTGAGGACAACTGAAAGGAAGTAAGTTGCCAAGGTCAAGCCTCGTAAGCACATTCTTATTTCCTTACTTTAACTTTGTTTCAGAAATGAAAACACACCACATGAATATACTTAGTCTTTGCGCTGCCTCTAAAGGATTTTCTTTTTCTTCTTTTGGGGTGGTGGTGGTGGTGGTGGTGATGGGGCAAAGATGAATTTCAACAGGTCAAAGTGAACATCTACATACATCTGGTCCAATCACATCAAACCACTAAAAACAGTGAGGGCCAGGGAGAGAAGTAATAAAAAACACTTTTCCCCCTCTAGTTGTTCAGTGATTTATGGGTGTCGGACACACCACTGCAGCTTAGAAGGCGTCCAGAGGTTGAAAATAGGGTTAATCCTTGAGCCTTGAGGAAATAGCTGATGCTTGAAGGATGAGAGGTTGTGACAATCTGAGAGGCCCACAGCTGGACAGAAATTCCAGCGGGATTATTTTATCAAGAGAAGCGGGTGCTCACAGAGATAACAGTCCTTTTTTGGAGGGGGGGGGGGTAATTTGTTCTCCCCTTTATCCCTAGTGTTATCACATATGCAGAATAAAAAGCATTTAGTAGCTATTACACAGAAAACTGCTGCATTTCACTTGCCTGGTACTTCCTATATTGAACAACTAGTCAGATTTCTAACATTCTCTTTTTTTATATATAATTTCTATAATGATGTTTTATAACATTACAACATTGCACTCACCTAGTCAATAGCTGAGATTTTTATGTTGTAGTACATCTAAGTCATCCTTCAGCATTATCTTCTGTCTAACTGGTCATTCCAACTTCCGCTCGGGTAGAGTGGGAATATGAAAAATTAAGGTCCATACAGAGATCCAGCTTTCAATAATTTAGGACTTGTGCACCTAAAATGTGTGCGTGTTGATAGGCAGGATGTTGCATCCAGAAAAATGATTGTTAAAATATTTTTGTTTTTTTTAAAATAAGTGGTTAGTAAGTGTTGACTAAATTTTGGCAGTATGTCCATTTCTGACCCACAATCCTGTATATCTCATATGAGCAATCTGTTTGTGCCGCAAAGGTCAGAGTGTTTGGGCTCTGATTGATTAAATTCACACTCATCCAAACCAGAAATATTCTCAGACTAGACCAACACATCTGAGTGACCTATGACTGAACCAGAAAGTATCTGACACTAACAGAAGCCACAGATGTTTGTGGTGCTATTGTGACTGTCATAAGGAACATTAAATTGAAAAACAAACAAAAAACAAGGAAAAACAACAAACCCTTAAGGTACCAAGTACACACTAATTTTCTCAGTATTTCAGTAAAATATGTTTTGGTATGCAGTGCATGGCAGTGTGTTGGTTAGCACTATTTAACCTTACAGCATGCCAGTTCCTGCTGCAAACCTTGGTAGGGGCCTTTCTGGGTGGAGTTTGAATGTTCTCCCCATGAATGTGTTGATTTTCTCTAAGTACTCTGGCTTTCTTTCACAATCTTAAAACTAGCATGTTGGCTGGTAGATGACTCTAAAGTAATTCATCTTATGCTCAACATTTAACATACGTATTGGCTTTTTTGTTCACCGTCTTTGTTTATTTTGTGCTATTTTCTATAAATTTTCAAAGCGCTTACTGTATGTGTGGCCAGACAGAACAAACACAGCAGTGTGACTGGAAATTGTGGGCCCTGTGTTTTGCAGCATTGCTTACATGCAACAAGTAAAGGAACAAAGAAGAAGCCATATTGTATTGAAGGGCTGCACAGATCCCCGCTGTCTACTGCGTCACTGTAGAGAAGGTCCAGACTGCAGCTCACAGGGCGGAGGCCAATATTGGGCAGGGTCGGATGTCTGACTCCGCCCAATGTGTTTGGTTTATTGTAACCCCTTCCCCTACCCCTAAGACCTGTCGCTGTACCATCTGTTAGCACGATCTGTAACATCAGCTCATTTGCACGTATTTAAAGGAATACTTCTGGATCGCAGTTAAATCTGCTGGATTTAGGAAAATAATGTCCTGAAAATAATAACTTCCATCCTTAATAATAATAATTTAAAAAATAGTAACAGGAATGAACATTATTGATTTTTAGGTGATGAATGCTGTAATAAAAATAAAATTGCTGCAGATGTTTATATAAAAATGAAAATAGGTATGGTTGGTTTAGTTTCTCTTCACACTTTTTTGAAAGAGCTGGTGGAATTAAATTTCTGTTGATATGTGATTTTGATCCTTTAAAGTTGCTGATTAAATTGTGTTGTATTGAATTGTTGCATTTGCAATCCATAATGCTGTATTTATCAGCACAAAGAGTTGGAAACACAGGTGCTATATCAGAATACTGTAACATTCCTTTAACAAGATTGAACATAGCCACAGGAACTGCCTTGACTACAGACAGAAACTGTTTCTGTGGACAGTCTAAATTGAATTTGCTATTAAAATCTGTGTAATTTAAAATGTCACCATTTGAATCCATTAATTGAATGATGGCCCAACCTCTTTTTCTCCCTGTCCCTATAGTGTAAGGATTTTCTGTTATGTAGAATATATCTGTAATTCCAAACAATCATATTATGTGGAGTGAAATTATGTTTGTATAACACTTTCTGATACATTAATACCTGTGTGTGGTAATCTGACAATTTAATCACCAACTTTAAAGTGGAAATGCAACGCTCAGCCAACCTAACTTTATTTAATAGACTGAGTCCTGGTCTTATCAATAATTATACACCAAATGTGAAGAATAGAAGCATATAAAAGAAAAACGTTGCGAAGTTTGACGTTTTTAGGAAAAGGGCGCCGCCATCTTGCAGTACTCTAAGCTCTGATGTCACCGGGTTGGTTAGTCCTGCGGTCCTGCATGAGAGTCCTCTGGTCCGGTCCACAATTATAAAGATAACAGCTGAATGACAGAGACTGGTGAGCCAAAGGAAAAGAAAAGACAAAAGGGGAACCACTACTGTATCCCCCTCGTCTAAAAGCAAGTTTTCCAAAGTTTAAGCTGAAGACAGAACAGTTCACAACCTCCAGCTGAACCAGAAACTGGTCCTGCTGCTGCTGGAACCTCCCTGACTCCAGATCATAAGGTGAGAATTTTCTAGAGAAAATTAGGAAAATGATCAGAAGTCTTGGAGTCTGGTAAGCTAGAGGTCCTCAGATGAAAGCCTGAAGCTGCTCTGAGTGTATTAATATCACTGTCTATTAGCTGAGTCCACTCACTGGCCGGTTTGCAGCATTAGTCTGTACCAACATCAGTACGTAGCTCTCCACCTTTATTCCTCTTTGAGCCGCTTATTAAACACACGTCAAACGGCAACACTCATAAATCCTCCCCACAGCCTGATGATGAACAGAACAGCTCTGGAGCAGGTTGATGTGAAATGACCATCATAAAAACTTTCTAACCGGGACTCCCCGCTTTCCACGGCGGGGTCCAGTTCTACTGAACCCCTCGCTCTCCCTCTTCACCCTGCAGCCTGGATGCTTTGCATCTTTCCCATTGTATCCCTGTCTCGCAATAGCATTTATTTTATTTTATTTTACATTAAACCACCGGTTACTACCGTTAGCTTCGTTAGCCTACCTGCTGTTTTCCGGGACTCCCGTGTCACCTTCCGGATCTCCTTCAGGGACAGCACCGCCTCCAAAACGTCCACCTCCCGGTACAATAATCCATACGTGTAATCCAAATTGTTATACAAAATCCTCCACGCGTGATCTGGTCCATGTGGACCTCCTGACAGCAGACAGCCTGCAGCATCGCTGAACTGCAGCCACTCCTACAGGTGCTGCCAACCCGCCCCTCCTGACACCACGACCGGTGTCTCATCTCTCCTCAGTCACACGGTGTAATGGCTGGAAAGCATCGGTACAGGATCTGGATGCTGGACCGGCCTCCCAGCTTCGCTTTCCATCATATTAATCTTCTAAAACATGTTCTGGCTTAATTATAGTGCAGCGTAGCTGCTGATTCCTGTTGATTTAATGCGCAGTCAGAGGGGAAACCAACCCGGTGACGTCAGAGCTTAGAGTACTGCAAGATGGCGGCGCCCTTGTCCTAAAAGCATCTAACTTTGCAATTTTTTTTCTTTTATATGCTTCTGTTTTTCACGTTTGGTATATAATTATTGATAAGACCAGGACTCAGTCTAGTAAATAAAGTTCGGTTGGTTGCATTTCCACTTTAAGGGATCAAAATCACATATGAACAGAAATTTAATTCCACAAACTCTTTGAAATAGATGTGAAGGGAAACTAAACCATATGCTATTTAATTTTTTTTTTAGAAACATTTTCAGCCATTTCATTTTAGTACAGCATTCATCACCTCAAAATCAATAATGTTCATCCCTCCATCTGTTACTTTTTTTTTTTTTTTTATAAGGTGGAAGTTATTATTTTCAGGACATTATTTCCCTGAATCCAGCAGATTCAACGGCGATTCAGAATTGTTCCTTTCCGCTCATGTGCAAATGAGCTGACGTTATGGATCAAGCTACCTGAACAGGTTGTGCAGCAAGGAGCTCTATCCCTAACCAACCTATCTGACCACGCCCATCGGATGACCAAGCCCACCAGGGGTGAAAGTAAGATAATATTCTTGCAGGAACTGTGCAACCTGATTTGTTTTTTAGCTTGCACACTCGCGTCATACCAAGAGCATGATCTTTTCTGACTGATTTTTTAATCTTGTACACATTCAAAAGTGTATAATGTAACATATCAGACACGTCATGTAATATATGGCAAGTTATAGGCTACATTTATTTTCAGGTTAAGTACTTCTTCAGGAGAGATAACATCAGAACAATAATAACAACTTAAACATAATTTAAGTGTTTTCTCTGTTGCAAGAAAGAGCCTTCTTATCACATGCATCAAATCAAATAGGTTAAACCATTGTCCACCTTAACTTGAGACTAATCCTGTTTTTAATCTTAAATGGCCCGATAATATTTAAATTAATTTTTTTGTAAATCCCACATGATCGCACATATGATCGCAAAAATGGTTGGACAATTGGACCCACGTGTGATTTATTAAAACGTTCGTATCACACCAAGCTCGTCGTACGAACAAAAGCGTCTTGATAAATTCCACAGCTGAAATCCATCGTCATTTAAATGTCACGCCCACGGTTGCGCCCTTAAACATGCATAATGACGAAGCTTCACCCAGCGAGGTTAAACCGTGGAGAGGAGAGATTCTGCCAAAAAAGAAACGTTTGGGGGGATCAAGACAGAATTCCTCATTTGTGATATGAATATAAAATACTGTGAAAATTTTAGATCATTTCAGGATTTACTTGAAGCCTCTGTGTGAAGTACAGCTCTCGTCCAAGGGGCAAACTCCGCCTCAGAACAGTGAAGCTCTCTTCCGCGTTGTATATAGTGTAATCCTCCCTTCATCCGCTAGGGGCTGGCTCCAAGAGCGAGCAAACCCCATAGACTCCCATGTTAAAAACGCCAACTTCACAGCAGAAATAAACAGGTTTACAGCCTGGTTCAAAAAATCATTTTAGGTTATTAGGTCACGTTTACCTTCATGTCAACTGTGAGGGGGGTGAATTTTTTATAACCATTCGTTAGATGTTATTTATTCTTCAAATTACACATAATTAAGGGCGTATCCTTATATTGACATGCGCAGACCGGAAGCTCCGCCTGCCGACCGGAGGCTCCTAGTTAGCTCCTTCTTTGCTCTTAATAAGGTCTCAGTTTGTTACAGAGTCGCACAACGGCGGTGTTTAGTCAGCGAATTGCAAGTCTAAGCATGTCTTACCCAACCATGCCGCTTAGGGGGCTTATCTTTGTTAGTCCCTCTTAGTTTCGTGTTAGCTCAGTTAGCGCAGCCCACAGTACGTCAGCTGTCAATCATTTGTCCCGCGGCCGCCGGCCCATTTTAGGATTTTCCTGGGGACGACGACGTGACACGGCAAGATGGCGACGGAAGACACGCCCAACTGGCTTCACATTTCTCTATTCAGAAAACCGGAAGCACGTCCAGTAATTATATACAGTCTATGCTCTCGTCGCAAGCGACATGTGTCACCAGCTGCCTGAGTACGCAACCGTTGTGATTTTACTCCGGCACGTCACCGCTTTTTATTTAATTTTTTTCAAGAACAGGAAAAAGAGCATGAACAGAGGTGAAAACTGTTTTAAGTCAGGAAATGTTGAGTCTTTCCATTACGCCGATGGAACAATGTCTGGTCTCGTTCACGACCGTAGCAGGGAGCGACGTCATCACTTGCGGCGTGAGCTGTAGTCCACACAGAGACTTCAAGTATATCCTGAAATTCGCGAAAATCTTCGCGGTATTTTATTTTTTCTTTGCATGAAAAATTTTCATTTAAATCCACAACCAACATATCTGGAATCCAGGACAGAGAACGACTGAAACCAGAAGATAATCATTTTCTCCTCATTGACTTCCATTCATATTTTTTCGTCTCTTAGGTCCCATGGTGCGGAAGTAGAGGGGCGTGACTTTGGCTCCCTATAACAGTCCCATGTGGGGAGGCACTCATGTGATTGGCTGTAAAGGAGTGCGACATCTGATTAGCTTCAGAGAATCCACTCCTAGAAAAAATGCATTTGTAAGTTGAATCACGTCAGGGGAGTCTCAAAAGTCTCTCACACAAATGTAGGGAAGTTTTAGAATTAAAAGCACTTGTATTTGCAGGTTTACCAAGTCATAAATTAATGTAACGGTTTACAAATGTGCTTTTGATGAAATACATTTGTGAATGTCTTTTACACATATTTAAAACAAGAAATATTTGTGTGTGCATAACACACACACACACACACACACACATATATATATACATATATATATATATATATATATATATATATATATATATATAGTCAGTCAGTCAGTCATTTTCTGTACCGCTTATCCAGTTCAGGGTCATGGGGGTTGCTGGAGCCTATCCCAGCTATTATCAGGCGAG
Source organism: Atherinomorus stipes (assembly GCA_023101725.1). Lineage (NCBI taxonomy): Eukaryota > Metazoa > Chordata > Actinopteri > Atheriniformes > Atherinidae > Atherinomorus > Atherinomorus stipes. The sequence continues at coordinate 177,498 of JALJCO010006991.1, read as the reverse complement.
AGGCGGGGTACACCCTGGTAGGGTTGTCACGATACCAAATTTTTGTTTCGATACCGATACCATTTTGTATTTCGATACTTTTCGGTACTTTTCGATACTTTTTTTTAAAAAGGAAACAAACTTAATATTTCTTTTATTTTGTTATTTTCTTAAGTATTTATTTTAAAATAATCAAATAAAAATCAAATCTTCAATTTAGAACACAGAAACCAGAATATAAAGCAACCAAATTAACAAAAATCAATCTAACATAAACATTATAGACATTATAGAAAAAAATTATAACTATCTAAATATAAATATTTAACTTAATATTCAACTATTTCAAATATTCATTTATTTAATTCTTTCTCAATAATATATAAAAATAATTAATATAATTCATAAAATCATTTTATGACACTCATTATACACTCATCTCTACCATTAAACTTATTAAACATTTTAAAAAACTTTAAAAAATAAAAATCATTTTTTAACCTTTATTCTATTAGGCCTTAGGTCAGGCGAGGCTTGCTTACTTTACGTAACTAACATCACACCACTACTAAGTCACGGAACAACCGCGAGTCTCGTTTAGGGAAAAAGCCGAACCCAAAACCAACAGATAAGAACACAACAATACACCAACACTACCCCAGAAATCAAAGCCGTCTTGCAACAGCAACACTTCAACTTCAGGATCCACGCAACTCCACTCACCACCTTCATTCACGGACTCCCATACCTTCCCTCTCTACCCACGTCTCCTCCTCAACTAACCCCACAATACTACGCCACCCCTCCTCCTCCTAAGACCCCAATTACCAACACCTTTTTTTCCTTTTAAATACCTCTTCTTATCTTATACCTTTAAACCTTTATTCACTACTTACCGGTTACCGTCAACCCTACACCCTACATCGCCACTCCAGCCAACACACAGAGACACACAACCATCACCCACATCATTCCTACAATTTAGAGAACAATTAACCTAACATGCATTCTTTATGGAGAACCCACCCAAAACCCACGCAACACGGAAACATGCAAACCCACACAGACCACATATGTTCAACCCCTCCCCACCAACAACCACACCTTCTTATGAGGCCGACTATATATATATATATGAATATTTAAAATATATATATATATATATATATATATATATAATAATATAGTAACCAGGTGGAAAAAGAGCAAATTGTTGTATAATTATTTTAGACCACTCTTTTAAAGCCTGACCAGCTGGAGTTATGCTCTTCAAGCACAGGCACCGCCACTTAGCAACAGCCGGAAAGGGACCTAGATATAAATGTAGGAAGGCAACACAAACCTCTAACGGAAACGGCACATGTTAGCGAACGCTAAATGGAAACCCACCTGTTTACACATTTGTCATATAATGGTGATTGTTTTCTCTTTTTAAACCCATGCTTTATGCTTTATTTGCTAGTATTTTTAATGGAACACACATGCACGCATTTTTGTTGGAAGAAACTTTATATATTTGTTTTTATATTACTTTTAATTCTTTTTAACAGCAGGGTCTTTTTTCTTCCTTGGCCCTCCTTTTTTATTCCCAATTTTATCTATTTATTCCTGCTTTATTCTTCAATACCTTTTCTAAGGAAAAACCAAGACAAACAAGGCCCTAAAACTTTTTATCCTTTGTTCCTTTCCCCCTCAAATTTACCAAGCTCCTTCTTTTCCAAACCTGTGTTGGCGGGCACATATAATAACGGTGGTGGGAGAAACTCGGCTGGAAACCTAATGGATATTTGCAGCAACAAGGCAGTTATCGAGGAGGTGCCTTAGGGTGCTGCGTGGTGTACAGCGTGGGACAGGCCAGAGGAGGAGGAAGAACTACTGCTACTGGCTTGTGAATGCTACCAGGTGACTGCCAACGGAGAGGGGCCTAGAACATCATTACTCTTGCACAATTATCCTTTGTTTTTAACAAGGTTTACAGACTAACTTGTAGTAAACTAGACTGTGTTCTAAAATGTCAGTTCAACGTAAGACACCCCATAGATGAACAAGTGATGGAGGACAATCAGACAGTAATCTGGGGATGATTGTGAGCAAAATATGTACAAACACAGATTAACAACTTGGCTAGACAGCAACAGGAATTCATTACAGCTATATCCTCATTAAACACTGTACCTGCCAGATCTTATGTTTATGTGCCAGAGAACGCCATATTGCACCATTTAGTGGGGATATTGATAAAGATGGACGGTCTGTGGATGAATTTATTGAAGACGTAGACCGTGCACTTTCTGCCAAAATCAATCCCCACCTAACAATCTATTTTGTGATGTCTCTTTTAAGAGGTTCTGCTTTAGAGGAGGTGCAGCTACGTAAGGATGAGGGAACCGATCAGAAAGTGATTTGTTTCATTACCTTCGGGAAGCTTTTGGAGATAAACGTAATGCTTCTCAGCTGCTACAAACTTTTATAGCTTAAACAAATGAAGGTCAGAAATCTGATTTTTCTCATATTCTATCACAGGCATTAACTGCAGTCCTCAAATGTTCTTCCAACTCACTCCAATGAGAAAGTAGCACTAAGGGATCAGTTTGTGGAGGGTTTGAGAGATCCTTCTTTAAGACGAGAGCTTCGTAGATATGTTCGAGCTCACCCTGAATCCTCCATGATAGAAGTGCGTGAGGAAGCGCACTTATGGGTCTCAAAGACCCTCTGTAAATACAAAGGGGGTCAGGAATAAAATGAAGACCAGTAGTTACATGTTGACAGAAACACAGTGTAGTGCTAAATGCTAGTGAGAAACCAATGTATATGGAAAATGTCATGAAGGTTCTTGCAGATCAAGGACAGGTCAGTACATCACAGCAACGTAATGAGAAATCCGTCTCTTTGGATGATGTGGTGAAACTACTTGCAGAACAAGGAAAAGTTATTTCAGAACTTACTAAAGCTGTAAAGGATTTGACAACTCACAACCAAACCAGTGCTCCGTCAGGATAGATTTCAGACTCCACCAAGATTCACTGTTGATGGTAAACCTATATGTTATAGATGTCAAACTGAAGGCCATATTTCAAGACAGTGTCCACAAAAGAGACGTAAAAGCACAGAAAATCCTCCAGTGTCAGGTCAGCAGGGAAACGGGAACCCCTGGTTGCACTGAGTCAGGCAATGCAGGGGGATAACAGAGACTCGGCTGATTCTGAGATTTCACGAGAGCAACTGATGGAGCGTGCCGTAGGTAAATGTCCAGTTGTTCACGTTGAGCTAAACGGTACCCTAGCTCGCTGTTTGCTGGACACAGGTAGTGAAGTTAGTACTATCACAGATGAGTTTTTCAGAAAACATTTATTTGGAGATGATGATTCCATGCTGGCCACCTCTAGTTGGCTAAGGATAACAGCTGCAAATGGTCTTGCAATCCCATACCAAGGTTATGTTGAGCTACAGGTTGAGACAATGGGCTTAAAAATTCCAAATTGTGGCTTTTTGGTTTTAAAAGCCTCTAATCACACCACTTATCAGAACACTGTATCATTGGTATGAATGTTATTAGCAGGTGTCATCAACTTGTCACAACACAGTTTGACGCTGCTATGGGGGGTTCCCTTGATTCCGGTTGGAGAAGGGTGTTCCAGAAAGTTCAGGCTTGTACTGTTGAAAAGAAAACCGTTGCCCGTGTTGCAGGTCGAGACAAAGTGCGTGTTCCGGCGTCTTCTGTGGCCACGGTTATGGTTAAAGGTCCCTTGAATGAAGTGGGCAAAGAAACCCAGTTGATGATCGAACCTGCAAATACATCACTTCCCCCAGGTGTAGCCCTCATACCAACCCTGGTAAATAGTAAAAATCATCTCTTACCAGTCCAGATCGTCAACTTTTCACCTGAAGATGTGTGGCTCTGTCCAAGAACACGGCTTGGCATAGTCTCCGTAGCTAATGTGTTGAAAGTGACAAGACTTGTGAAGTTAAGTTTAATCGCATCTCTGCTGGTGTGGAACAGGTTTCTGTCAACTCTAAAGATGAGCAGTATGACAGTAAAGTGCAGTCAGTCTTAGACAAACTGGACATTGAGGGCACTGATGAAGAGCGAGCCTCGTTGCGGTCTCTATTGGCTAGATACATTGATGTCTTCACAGATGATGATGATGATCTAGGATTTACTGACAAAGTAAAACATGAGATCAAGTTGGTTGATGATACACCAATCAGACAGCCTTATAGACGCATTCCACCCAACCAATATAAAGAAGTCCAGGAACACATATCTAAGCTGCTGAAAAAGGGCATCTTCAAGAAAGTGAGAGCTCATATGCATCGCCAGTGGTGGTGGTCCGGAAAAAGGATGGTAGCATAAGATTATGTGTAGACTATCGCAAACTAAATCTGAAAACTAAAAAAGATGCATTCCCATTGCCACGGATTGACGAGAGCTTTGATGCCTTAAAAGATGCCAAATACTTTTCCACCATCGACCTTGCAAGTGGTTACCACCAGGTGGCAGTAGATGAGCATGACAGGCATAAAACTGCTTTTACAACACCATTTGGGCTTTTTGAGTATCTGCGTATGCCCATGGGTGTTTGTAATGGCCCTGCAACCTTTCAAAGGTTAATGCAGGCAACTATGAGTGACTTGATCTTTGAGATCCTGCTAGTATATCTCATGATATCCTGGTTACTCCCCTTCATTTCAGTCCCACTTGGAAAGACTAGACAGAGTGTTTAAGCGTCTTAAACACACTGGCCTTAAAGTAAAGTGGGGAAAGTGTCATTTTCTCCAGAAAGAGGTAAGATTTTTAGGTCACCAGAACTGCAATGGTATTGCAACCGATCCCTCTAAAATTGAAGCAGTCAAGGACTGGCCTGTACCATCCAGTGTCAAGGAGTTGCAGTCCTTTTTGGGTTTGTGCAGTTATTACAGACGTTATGTTGAGGGGTTTTCAAAAGTTGCAGCCCCCTTGCATGATCTGGTAAATCAGTGCAACAGTAACTGCATTTCAGTTAAGGCAAAGCAAAAGTTAAGTGCAGTATGGAATATAGACTGTCAAGAGGCATTTGACATGTTAAAGACAAAACTTGTTACAGCACCTGTTTTGGGATATGCAGATTTTACATGTCCCTTTATCTTGGAGACAGATGCCAGCGGTCAGGGGCTTGGAGCCATTCTGTATCAACAGCAGGCTGATCGGAAAAGAGTGATTGCATATGCAAGTAGACGACTTAGAAATGCAGAAAGAAATGACAAAAACTATAGCAGCATGAAGTTAGAGCTGTTGGCACTTAAGTGGGCTATAGTTGAGAAATTTCGAGGTTACTTGCTTGGTTCCAAATTTACAGTGGTGACTGATAACAACCCCTTATGCCACCTTAAAAGTGCAAAGCTTGGAGCCATTGAGCAAAGATGGGTGGCACAATTGGCTGCCTTTGATTTTGATGTGCAGTATCGGCCAGGACGATGTAATTCTGCAGCAGATGCACTATCACGGCACCCGTTAGCAGGGGAGCCTGAACCTGATATGGATGATGAACAATTTGATGATTGCATTGCTATTTGCAATAAAATCTGCAGAGGAACATTCCTTGAGTCTGAACTGGTCTCCACAGGGATTAAATGTTGCCAAGTTAATCAAATCAGAGCTCAGGAAGCAGGTGTAGGCCAGTCCAGATCTCAAGAAGCTACACCCACTTTCCCAGGATATACAAAGGAGGAGCTGAGGACTTTTCAAAGTCAGGACTCAGTCCTCAGTACTTTCCAGCCATTTTTCAGTCAAAGGCAAAGGCCAACCCCACAGGAAAGGAAAAGTCTTCCCAAAGCTGTGATTCCACTGTTCAAGCAGTGGAAATATATCAAAGAAAGGGATGGATTACTATATCGGGTGATTGAGGATGTACACCATGGAACATGTTTTCAGTTGCTTGTACCCACTTGTTTGCAGAAACAGATATTGGAAAGTGTTCATGACTCTATGGGTCATCAAGGGATTGAGAGGACTCTGCATCTGTTGAGACAGAGAGCATTCTGGGTTGGAATGTACAAAGATGTGGAACATTGGGTGAAGAATTGTCAGCGGTGTGTTTTGACAAAAATGCCCCACCCTAAGATTCATCCACCTATGAAGTCATTCCTTGCTTCTAGACCATTGGAAGTGGTAGCAGTAGACTTTACAGCGTTGGAGCCAGCTACTGATGGCAGAGAAAATGTTTTGGTGATTACAGATGTATTCACAAAGTTTACTCAGGCTTTCCCAACCCGCGACCAGAAAGCAGAAACCACGGCAAAAGTGTTGCTGAGGGAATGGTTTATGAAATACGGCATACCTGAGCAGTTGCATTCCGATCAGGGCCGTAATTTCGAATCAGAAGTGATTGCTGAGCTCTGTAAAATGTATGGAGTGAGGAAAACGCGTACAACACCCCACCACCCCACTGGCAATGCTCAGTGCGAACGTTTTAATCGCACTTTGCATGAATTGCTACGCACACTTCCGGTTGAGAAAAAGAGGCGTTGGCCTGAACATCTGCCCGAACTGATTTATGCCTACAATGTGACCCCACATGCAACCACAGGGTATTCGCCGTATTATTTGTTGTATGGAGTGGAACCACATCTTCCAGTTGATGCACTTCTGTCAAATGATCATCAAAGAGACCAAAAACTTGACTGGCTGGCTGTCCATCAGCAGAGATTAAAAGATGCACATGCTAGGGCTCGGGAATATGCTGCGCAGAAAGCTGCGGAACGTGTTGTTCTTCAGCATGAAAAAGTGTACTGCCCAGCGATAGAGGTAGGCCAGCATGTATATCTGCGGCACAGACCCCAAGGCCGTAACAAAATTCAAGATGCCTGGAATGCAACACTTTACCAGGTTATAGACGTCTTGGGGACTACTTATACAGTGCAGCCTGTCGAGGGGGGACCCATTAAGAGAGTAAATAGGGTGGACATCAGATCATGCCTTAATCCACCTTTGGTTAAACCCAAAGATGTGACAGAGCTGGTACGTGACCCTCAGGTAGTCATGGATGCAGAGACTGAGATGCAAAACTCAGATGAAGAAACAGAAGAGGGAGTGGTTATAGAGGAGGTTCCCGTTGCTCCAAACTTAAGTGACACTAAAGGCCCCACGGTTAGGGAACCTGAGTGTAAACCAGCATGCATCGACTCTGAGGTAAACTCTGATGCTGAGGAGAGAGAGGGAGAAGTTTCTTTTGCTGGACTAGGAGAGGAAGAGTCTGAGTTTGAGCAACAGACGAACTTTTGTTCCAAGTGTTGGTCCCCAAATACAGTTTAGTGCTATGCCAGAAAGCCAGTCTCCGACACCTGTTCCTCGCCGAAGCAGGAGGGTAAATGCAGGGAATCACCCAAATCTACACCATGAACCTAGATCGGTGTTGGAGACATATCACTGAGCCCTGCAATGTCATCTTATTGTGGCTTCTTTAAAGGAGCCCTTTAATGAGTTTGGGTAGTTCTATGGTCACCGAGGACGATGACAATTTAGCAGGGGAGAATGTAACCAGGTGGTAAAAAGAGCTAAATGTGTTGTATAATTATTTTAGATCCACTCTGTTTAAAGCCTGACCAGTCTGGTAGTTATGCTGCTGTCAAGCAGCAGGGGGTGCACCGCCATCTTAAGGGCAACAGTTTCCGGGTTAAAGGGTGATCCTGATGATATAAATGTAGGAAGTGCAACAGCGAAACACTCTAGACGGGAATGGCGGCACATGTTAGCGGTGAGGACGCTTAAATGGTAAACCCACACTGTTTAGCACAATTTGGTCATATAATGGTTGATTGTTTTCTCTTTTGTAAACCCATGCTTTATGCTATTATTGTGCTAGGAGTGTTGATTTTGTGAATGGGAACATCACATGCATGCTGGGGATTGTTGCATTGTGTTGTTTGGTAAGAAACTTTTATATATTTGTTTTTATATATACTGTTTTGTAATTCTGCTTTGTTAAACATGTGGCAGTGTGGTGATTGTCATTTTTGTCTGTCCATTTAGGTGCCACTACCGTATATTTTATTGCCCAATTTTATCTATTTATTGGGCCATGCTGTTTTTATTCTGTGATGCCGAAGATTACCTTTGTCTAAAGGAATAAACCAAAGACTGGAAACTAAGGCCCTGATAAGACTGTTTTGAGTCCTGTGTGTTCCTTTGCCCGGCCTCATATAAATAAATATATAAATCGGACTTTTTTATGCAGAGTTTTTTCTATATTTATTTATATTATATATATATATAAATCTTTGAAAATTTTTGTGTGTGTCACGTATGTGTGTAAACCCCCAAATGTATTTGCAAATCCTGTTGTGTGCATTTATTACTTATTAGTCTGATCTAGCCTCATACACATCCTTTTTAATAAAAAATGAAATAAAAGAAAGATTTTGCACCTACTACCTTTATTTGCTCAGTAGATGATTTGAAACTGCAATTTCAATACAAATTTTATATTGATAAATTATTGAATTACCCTAACCCCCCCCCCTCTGATTAGTGTAATTGGATCCTGCTACTAAGTCATTCATAATAGTTTAGTTCACAAAGTAGCTGAGCCTCTGTTTTAACACTTTGATACTTGAATTTGTTTCCAATTATATAAAAAGTTATAGATACAGACAAAAACAGGAAAAAAAAATTAATTATATAAATGAATAAAGATGTCTGATAAATAAAATATATGAAAATAAAAACATAAATAGGATTAAATCAAAGCAAATAAATAAATCAAATAAAAACATTTGTTTGTTTTGTTTTTTTTAAAAGAAGATAAATAAATAGAAGTCAAAAGTGGTTTATTCCAAAGTTGCCACACTAGGCATCAAGGGGTTAAAATGAGCTATTTATAGTACATCTATTTAGATGTGAAAGCAGTGTACATATTATACACGTTTGAAGACAATCCAGTCATTTACCTGTAATCATTATTGTTATAGTTACTTTTTTCCCCATCCCCTCACTTATTTTAACATAGTGGGCCAGATCTATCAGAGAGTTTAGTTTTCATTATTGAATTCAGTAACAATCAACACAGCAAACACTGTCTAACTTGTGCATTAAATATTCTGGACAGGCCAAACAGAAAATTTGCAGCCATTGCATAGCTTAGTGATAACTAAAGCTGGCATTAATTGTGTCTTTTTATTTCCCCTTTTGCCAACATACCATTTTGGATTGTTACAGCTGGACATAGCACAATGTGCTCCTGGCTGTGAGAGCCGCTGGGGCCACTGGTATTGTGCCAAAGAGTGTGCATCTTGTGCATAATAGATCAGAGACCATCTTCAAGGCTGCAGACGGTTTCATTTCTACAGCAACTCCTTATCTATGTCCTCATAAATCAGCCACTTCTGAGGCTCTGCACGGATACCTGTTGTATTATTTAAATTTTTATGTTTATCATACTTATTTTTAATGATATTTTCATTTTCCTTTGCCACTAAAATCTTCATCTCCATAGGGTCATGATTCCTTTTGTGATGTTGTCTCTCGAAATTAGCCATTCTGCAGACCTCAAAACATGAAAACCCTGTTATATAGAGGCGTTTCTAACATTGTAAATCCTGACACTTAAAAAAAACAATCCAAGGCAGAACCAGACAGAAAGTTAAATTCTTTTTCATTTTAATTTCTGGATAGAGTTTGCTGGAATTTTTCTTTGAACATTTAAAGTTTACCTGCTGATCTGTTTAGAATGGCAAATGTTTAGGCAAAATGTACATTTTCTTCACTTACACAGGAACTTTGGTAATTAAATTAGAAAACTTGCTGAAGCAGCTGTTGGCTTTATACAGAAAATCAGAAAACACTGTTATTGGACATTCGTGGACAGGTCTATGAGTTACAGGCCAAAAGCTGTATGCAACTATAATTACTGCAGACATTTTAAAGCAGCACTTTAGGGTGAACTGCTGAAAGTACGCTTGAGCCAGACATAGTATGTATATGACCAAGCTCACATGCATGTGGCTGAGACTGGCTTCAATTAAAACACTATTACTGTCAGATCTAATCAACACTCCTCATAGGGATCTCAGCAGCAATAATTAAGCTCCCATTTATCTATGCTGTCCATGCACAGCTGAGGTCCAAGTATGCCATTAAAATCCCACAGATGGTATTATCTAATTTTCTGGTTTACCATATTGATTCAATGGAATATTTGGAAAATCACAGTTTATCATGAGAACATGGTATTTATAGCCTCTAGTGGTCAAGCACATCATAAATCTCATTTTGAGAGTTGGCCACAGACTGCCAGACTCTGGCCCCTGCCCATTTGGCTCTGCTCAGTGTCTACCTGGAGCCCGTTATTCATGGTTCTTACATGTCTGAGCCTCAGGCTGAAATTTTCTTTCTTAATATGATAACCTCAGTGGGACAGCTATATTTCATTATCTATCATGTTGCATTGCCTCAACATTGGCATTAAAGAATAAAGACCAAAAGCCATAATTTTGGGTGATACCAGTACTTTAATGTCTTTAGATAAACTTCTTTCAAGCATGACTTACCATCTATCCTCTTCACTCTCGAGGCCAGCACATTTTTATAGAAGGCTTGTAACAGTCACAGAAGTGACAGTGTGCTTTTGTGTGTCACTATTTCCCATTGCCCAAGGCAAAGAGGGCATAGTTTGATTTAGAGGCAGTGATGGCCTTTTGGGTCCTTGAGCGCCAGAATGCTTGATGCTTTCATGTGGTCAGCATTCTCCCAGAGAGGGGTCACTGTTATCGATTAAAAAATCAAGTCAGTTAAAGGCTGTAACTGGCTGCATTCATGTTCCTCAATGAAGACCCAGCTTTTTGGGAATGGCCTAATCCATCTTCCAGGGAAATGAGAGGGCTGCGACAATCATCTGCCGAGCAACAAGTCTTCCTTTAAACAAAGCCATGCCCACTGCTTTCTTCAGTTGATCTTCAAGGAATGTGCACTTAATGAAGTTTTGAAAGCAATGCAGGACTTTTGATTAGAATGATGTTACTAACAATTATGATCAGAGCCACAGAATTTGCTCAGTAGGGAGAAAAAGGGTCACTTAGGACCATGAATCACTGATGTTTGAGAAAGTTATCTATTGGCCTTGGTTTCACTGGCAGGAGTTAAGATCTTAAGCTGTTTTTGGCTTTTATGTGTCTGGCTTGGTCAAACATGATTTTATTCAGAAAGCTGTAGACTCTACTTAATACCATAGCACAATTAATTAATTAAAAGTTTTTCTCTAACTTTTCTAAAATCAAGCACTTTTGTGGGGATAAAATGAAAAAAGTTTATCTGCTGTTAAGGCTAGGTCTTCCTCCTAACTTACAGCAAGCACATCTTAACCACAATGTGATATGCTTCTGTGCATTCTTTGAAACTCCATAATTTTAATAGGAGACATATCTGGACTGCAAGCAATCTGAACAAACACGTGCTATGTCTATGAAGCCATGCTGTTGCAAGACATACAGTACCAGGTTTGCAATGTCCTGTTGAAATGATCACATGCCTTCTATTACACCCTTTCAAAATTCCAATGCAGCTACACCTTTGTACCAATGAAGCATACATACTGTATATCACCTTTCACATATGAAAGCTTTACTTTCCTTACACCTGATCCTGACCTTTACTTGTCACCAGTTAACCTTTTACAACAGTTTTACTTGTTTAATTATATAAATTTATCTTTCTTTCCTTGTACCTTAAATAACTTTTTTGTGTGTGTTACCAGCATCAAATTCCTGCACTGATTAAATTTTCCAAATGGCAATCAAATTGATTGGTAAATATATTGAAAATGATCTGCGTATTGCTTATGCCTCTGAAATAAAGGAAAACAATGATGAGGCATTCATCAAAAGATCAGAGGCAGACCACAGTCAGGGCTCAAATCTGTTAAATAAAGTCAAACCAAATAGCTATAATTTAATTTTCACAAGAACAGAGGATTATATTCTCTCTCTGATTACTTTCAATGGAATCACATTGAAAGGAATGATAACAAAGACCAAAACACATTTGAGTGATAATTTGGGCATGTGAATATTGTTACTTCTGCCAAGGAAGTTATGTCTTGTTTCAGTTTGTTTGTTCCTCCACAAAAGCTGACCCGAGGCAGTGGTGTGTTTTTGGAGCCATTCATTCATTTGTTTGACTGCTATTATTAAATCATGCAGAAACCATGCGGCTGAATTTGAAGGAAGTTTGTGGGCTGATGAAGCAAGAGTAAATGAAAGATACAATATATTTTGGTTGGTATCCGGATCACTGTCTGTAAATATGTTCTGAACTGACCGTTGGCCCATGAAAAGGACTTCGCCTACTGGCTTTATTTATAGACTGTTTACTTGTCTTCTTGTTTCCAGAATTAAGCTAATATTTTAAAGCAGATTTTCATCAAAGAAGCTGAAAAGATGGAGCAAAGGCAAAGAAAAAAGCCATTAGCCTAGATTTTCCTGTATGGGCCCTTACATTATCCTTGAAATCTTTATCTCATACACAAGACACCAGTTTCAACTAAAGTGGAATTCATGAACATGTTTAAGGGGCAGACTTACTATAACTTTGAATTAGCCAAAACACTATTTGGAGCCTCAGTGTTGTTATATAGCCTTTGAAAAAAAAGGGATTATGACCACCAACAAATCAGAAAGCAGCTGCAATGCAGCCAAACTATGAGATCATATCTCAGCAATACTTTGCTCGATTAAAACCAAACGATTTTGAAACATTTGACCACTAAAGGATGCAGCTGAAAGAAAAGCTAGCATTTTTGTTTTCCATAAATACTCCACTCATGAAATACAAGCTGCATTATACCTATTGCAATCTTACAGATTAATCTGAAAGTTCACAATAGTTGAAAGAATGAGTCAAAGATGGTTGGCTGACAGAAAATAAATAAAAAATATCTGAGCCTCCACAACGTGGGAAAAACTCTGGCAAAACATATAATTTGAAAATGTACAGTAGGCTTATATCTATATTGAAATCCTTAGACTGTCCTGCCATCTCCAACCATGCTGAGCCATACGAGGATCGGTGGGGAAAGAATATAGTTCTGTGTTACTCCTACAGCTATCAAAGTAGATCTTTGTAGCAAAACGTTGAGAACACTCAGTAACAGTCGGATCAGAATTTCACATCCTTATTTACACCAGTCAAATATTAGGACACATTTAGCTGTCAGATTTAAACATTGAATATGGAACACATTTTTATGAAAACATATTCTTTACTAAAACAACAAACAAAAAAACAAAACAAAAAACCCCATGAGGTATTTGGAGGGGTGCAGAATGAAAGTACAGCATTTCCTTGAAAAATTATATTTAGCCTGAAAATAAATATAAAATAGATTTTAACAGGCTTGACAATGGTGTTATATTTACATCTATAAGCCAATACAGCCCGCCATTGTGGGTTCTGTGTGGCAATAGTATGTTCGGCACAGCTAGGAAAACCACCACTGGGAAAATTGATGGAGTCAGGAGGTCATGCAGCTGCTTTAGAGCCCCGGAGATATTGTTATCTGTCTCTGAAGGGAGTGAGAATACCAAAAAACTGGAGTAAATTTAGGTGAGGACTACACTAAATGGACCCACATAAACATTTTACACGGCATCAAAACACGGAAATGGCAACTTTTCTCCTGGATCATTAAAGGGACATTGTGTAATCGGGAGCAGCTCCCTCGTACTTTTCATGCTGCATTTGCGTGAAACCGGGCAGACCGACGACAGCCGCTGCATGTAAAGTTATCACCGGCCTCTATGTGAAGATGTGGTCCGTCAGTTACAGTGACATCAGTCCACATCTGATTTGTTGTCATGGCGATGTCGTATTGTTTTCCCTGACCCATGTTTTACCGTCTTTCGCTCGGCTTCATTGATTAAAATGACACCTGGTTTGTTACCAACGGCCGTCTGCCCGACTGCACGTGAACGCAGCATCAGCGAGACGCTAATATCTCCCCACTGCAGCGCGGTGACTTTTCAAAGGCATTACCTCGAACTGAGCTGAAAACTCCGGTGTGTCCGGTGAGTTTCTGTGTTTTCCTACTGTCACGCTTCTCCTGAACGCAAAAACATGGCAATACGACATGGCAGCCTCCACCGAGCCGACCTGCTCGATGTATAAATGAATGATACGAACGGTGAATTTAGAACTTAGAGGAGCACTTCAGTTTGTTGATGGGAGTGATTACTGATTAATGAAAAAACACTTTTGAACCAAATAATCAGTTTTTGTGAATAAATAACAGGAGAACTTACACAATATCCCTTTAAGCTACCTCACTTGCTAACGTGGCTAACGTTAGCTGTCAGCTATAAACTCCTCTGCAATACTTGTTGGACATGCTGCACGCTGCTGGTCCCTTGTTATATCTGCAGCGAGCCTGGCAACCCAGCGGCTGGAGTTGTTTTCTGCTGTTGCAACTACAACACACGTGATGTTGCTGTTCTGTCCGTATTCCATATCCAACCTTTAATTGGTAAGTATATCACTTCTATGTCAGATCTGAGCATAAAAACCTAAACCTGGCTTAAACCATTATGTGTCATTTTAAGCCATTTTTAACCCACAAGATTGTGAATTTAAAAGAATAAAAAACAAACAAACCCAAAAGCCAATATTCAAAACAGATTTGATAGTCTTGATATCAGTAAAACCATAAAATGTTGTAAAATACCACCCTCCCCTGCAAAAGAGAAAAAATGTCAGTAAATCTGAGCAACGACACTCCATCTGTTCAGGTTTGTAAGCCTAAAATGAAAATGGAAAGTGAGTATATTTTATGCTGTCACAGTTAGACTTTGTGAAACCTAAACAATTAGTCTAAACACAGAAGTCTTAATTAATAAGTTCATTATTATTATTTCATTTCAAGATTTGAAAGTGTACATACTGTTTTTATTTGCTAGTTTTTTGTGTGGTCATTCAAGGGTAAAACTGAAAAAGGTTCAAATAAGTCCACTGTGTTCAAAGAAGGTCCATTGCATTTATGGCAAGCTATTAAACATGGAAAGAGTTGATTCCAACATCGTCAGCTAATGGGCTCCGCACGACTCCACTTCTTCCTGAACTTAAGGTAGCACCTTTGTTTCCTGTCTTTCATTATTGGATGAACTGATTAATCCAGGTGTGTCTGGACAGTCACTGAAGTCAGGCACACCTGGGTTAATCAGTTCGTCCAGTAATGAAAGACAGGAAACAAAGGAGCTACCTTAAGTTCAGGAAGTAGTGGAGCTGTGCATAGAGCCCATTCACAGGATTCACACTTTGTTGCAAACATAAGTGTAACATACTTGGAGATTTATTTGGAGTGGATTAAAAAATGTGAAATAAAAAAAATACATATATATACAAATCTATTCTGTTAATTTTTACAAATGGCACAAGCTCACCAGTAGAAAATGCAGACCAAAATCCTGTTTGGGAACAGCTTTTTAATTAGAGGAGATATCCACATGAGCCTTCATAAATGTCATTCTAAAAAATTCTGGTAATAAAAATTCCCAAAGTCATCTGCATTTAAATAAAAACAACCCTCAACAAATCTGTTTTTCTTGTGACACTTAAACATGTAATTTCCTGGAACCAGACCCGCTTCCTTTTAATTTGCGGCTTTATGGTTAGCCACCTGCAGGATAATCCACTTCATCAGGCCACCAGCTCTCATTTGCCAGACTTGGACGACTGAAAAAGGGAGAGACAGTCACTTGCATAATCAGTTCATCATAGTTGGTGTGTATTCCATTTGAATGTTGTGTGTGAGTCACATCAAAATCAGTGTCAGTCTTCTCCTGAGCTCCACCTCACTTGTAGCATGATATGCTGCTGGTTCTCAGCTGCGGGGAACCCCAAATCTGCACAACATAAACAGGCAAATTTATGAATATTGCTGGATCAAAGGCAGACGTAGTGTGCCAAATGATTTGCTGTGTTGACACAGAGTTGTGGGTTTTCAACCATGACCCTGAAAGCCTTTCTGGATGATGTGAGCCATAAACATAAATGACAAGTCCAAGAATTTTAATCTGAAGTTTGATACACAGTTGATACACAGACCACTACATTTACCTATATCTTACTATCACATCCCATTTAACACATTCAGATAATTCCCACACACTTCAAAACAAAGCACAAGCCAAATCCTACTGTGAGTCAGAATTATTTATCTTACCAAATATTTTTGTAGTTGGTAGTGATCATTGCTACATTCCTGGTCTTATCCATATTTAATGATATGGAGGAAAAGCACCGACAGAAACGACTTCTTCATGAATGATTAAATGTTATGTGACAAAAACATTACGAGGAATCTTTAATGTTCATGCAATGAGCTATTTGGAGCAGTCTGATATTTACAGTGAATTACCTGAATTGCTAGCAGACATTAAATTTTCTACAAGTCATATTCTGTTTTGAAATAGTGGCATCTGATAGATGTGCAACATGGCTGAAGTTGTCTGGTATCAAAAGAGTTTCACTCCAAGATCCTAATTTAATGTTCCTGCAAATTCCAAGTTGAGAACCAGCAGTTAGAGGGACTAGAGGCAAAATTAAGAAATGAAACTTGCAACTGGCGCTTCAAGTAACTGCAGCCAAAAGCCAAGCGGTCACGGGAGCGTGCACAACTGAAGCTATAACGTTGTTTGCAACGCTTTTTCTTCATAGTTACACTTTTTAGTGTCTTTCAGTTGATCTGGATCATTTGCTGACGACAGAAGAATCCATAACTATCGCTTGCAGTGTTTGAATTTATGTTGACCGTCATCTTCCTGTATCAAAACTGTCGGGGATGCGGATGCAGCGTCATTTAACGTCACATCTGCAGGGCAGCGCGGGAAATTCGGCCACCGAATTTCAGCGCTTTATGCAGCACACAGCCTGTTCAAGGCAACAGTGAGAGAGACGTGGGTGGGCTTGTTCTTTTTGGTTTTTAACGCTTCAACACCCATAAGTATGAAAAAAAACTGGACATGCTTGTTTATTCTTTCGTTATTCCTGCCTCTAGTCCCTTTAATTGTCTTCCCTTGCTCCCAGGTGAACAGGTACATTCTATGATGTAACTTCACAGATTGCTTTAATCACTGCAAATAATTGTAAAAATGTGATTGCCCTGTGGAGGCTGTGGTGATGAAAGCATATCAGAATGTAAAATAATTTCATGGTAATGCTTTCCTACTGACCTATTCAAGAAAACAGTCACAGATTTTATGTGATGTGCTCTGCTGTATTTCTGTAATATATATATATATTTTTTAAATTAAAGATCCAATTCAAGTGGCAAGTCAATAAAAACTGAAAAGGGTAAGCACTTAGATAAACCTTGATCTATCCCACCAGATTCTTAAATATTCATTGCCTTCTCTCCATCAGGGCATACTTTAATGTATGTTATTCAGGCTTATCACATGTCATATGTCCACACCTAAATCACATGTTCATTTTTTTCCCCTGTGGTGTAAAAGCAGTCTGGCATTTTAAGAGTCTCCTTATTTGTGCCTGTATGTAGTAAAGTGATGAATCTGGTCCAAATCCCTGAGTTGCTCCAAACATTCCCTCTTTGCTTCAGCACTCTGATTCACGATGAGCTACTTTCACCCTCTGTTCTGGGGACTTTCTCAGTTATTTCATCAGAAGTTTCACCAGCTGTGCATCACCTAACAGTAAAATAAAGCAATGCTTTTGCTGTGAGCCTTTCTAATTTTTTTGTTTGTTTTCCAGCAGTTACTTGAAGAAAACAATTTTTCATATGAAACTTTTTGAGATTTTAAGGTGAATGCATGATTGATTCAGTGGAAGTTTATCTGCTGATAATTTTTTCCCTCCCCTATTTAGTTTCTTATATAAACTTCCCGGTTGGTAACTTGTCTGAAAATAGATCAAGCTCCAAATATTCCGGTTAAGGCATCTGTCTGATGGGAGTCTTTCATGGTAAATCACTGTGTGCTCAAGTGTCAACTATGGCTAAAATAGTATCACCTCTAAGCGTCTACAGTTACATCAGACAAGTCCAATACTTCCTCCCACTCCCCAGTTCAGTTGGTCACCCATTGTCTCCAACAAAAGAACCTGACACTTTGAATTGGAGTCTGTGATGGATCGCTTTTGAGGTCAGAAGCCTTTACAGGTATACTGGTTTCATCCCAGCCCAGCCAAGCTTCCAGACTTGAATAGATGGTTCCAACTTGGGTGAAGACTAAAGCATTATTAGGTGGAGAGTCACTGGGCTATTGTGGGAAAGATGCTTTTGATGATTGTCTGCTTGTGTATATATTGATCGAAAGGATTTTGAGCTCGATTTACAAGCAGTGTGGTTCTTATTTGATGTGCATCATGTTTTTTGCTGTCTTCATCTATTCTAAGGATAAACAGTGACATTTTAAAAAAAATGCTGCAAAAGTTGAAACAGCAACAAAGAAAGCATGAAATAAGGCAATAAAAGGTGAACGTCACATTTATGCTGCCTACAAAGTGTATCCTGAATCACGGGCTTTACCTGGTAGAAACTGAAAGAGTTCATTGTGTAAGAAAAAATATTATCTGACCAACATGAATACAACTTATCATGGTCCAGGACTCTAAGAATCAAAGGAGCCTCTATATTTCCTGCATTACTAACCTTATCGCCATCCCTTGCATCATGAGGGATGTCTCTCCTACAGCGTAAAAACAAAAGTTATCAGATTGTTTTTAATTCATGAAGTCAGAATGCTGGTAAAACGAAGCTCCACGCCTCTTTTTTTTCGTTTCACCTTTTGCTATGGCCATCATCTCAGCGCAGGAAGCACATTTCCATGAAACATAATCGAAATTTTGTGATAATGGAAAATGTTCCACCTTACGTACAATACCCCTCTTTAAAACAGTGGAGCTGACTTTTTCCCCCCTTTCCATTTCCTATCCCTGCCCAACCGCCTCGCAGTAAAAAGGGTCAAGTGCTCAGTTAAAATACACAGTGTATAATTTTATAGCTTTTCCCCAACGGGGCTCCTGGTGCCGGTGTCGAGACGACAATGCGAGAGCAGCAGTGCCGCACTCAGATCAGTTTCATTCTTTGTCAGTCATGAATAGGGGCGGAGGAAGCAAACTCATTAGAATCCTATAAAAAGAAAGTATCCGAGATCATAAAACAGCCGACTGTAAGACTAAATGCTCACTCACAGCCAGACAGAGACTCAGTGGAGACCTCCTGACAAGCCCCTGTCTGACCCTCAGAGCATCTGCGTTTCAACGAATCCACCGCTCCATCTTTTCTCTACAACAGCTGGGCTCTCTATGTTTTTTAGATCAAACTGTCGATGGGAGTCATTTTCTGAAATATCTGATTTTTCTTTTTTTGATTTTTACATTTCTTAAATTTTGTTTTGGTTTAAGCAAAGTAAAATTGGCTTCATCACTGTTGACTGTCGCTGTTGCAGTCTGGCAAACGTGGCGCATGGACAGTGCCGGGGCGCACGCCTGTAATTGAGAAACTTAACTTCTGCTACACAAAGTCAAAGCTGTTGAAGAAGTTTTTGAAAAATAAAAACAACAGAAAAACAAAAAGAAAGAACAGCGTCGGTATTAATTCGAGGATGCTCGTCTCTACTTGGAATAGATGCTGCGTTGTGATGTTTCTCGTCGCTTCTCTGAGGACAGCGGCATCACAGGTATCAGAGGCGCGCCCAAAAGCAAACTCCATCAAGCCTGGTCACTTGGAAGAGACACCAATCCCAGCTACTAACCGCTCCGCAGCTATCACCAAGAAGCACAACATCCTTCCTCAGGTAAGTTTACCGTTCTTTTATTTAGAGCTGCCTGGACAATGTTAAATGACATGCGTGTCGGGTTTTTACGCAGCAGCTACCAAAAGATTCACACCAACTATGATTGCATCAAAGTTGTAGAACTTTCAGTTTTTACTACAAATAAGTAGAATAGAAATATGGGCCTTAAAACAAGCTCCCTCTCATCTCTCATGTGTGAATCGTTATTGGAAATTGCGAGGATTGGACCCCTCATAAACCCTAATTGCCTTTCAAACCTGACGCCACAGCCGGGTGCCGCGCACTTCCACAGTAAATCATTAATGCCAGCAGAAATGTGAGAAAAAGTTAACACTTGGGGTAATTTTCTGTCTGGGTCTTAGTGTCATTAAAGTGGTCCAGACGCTTGCTGGGATTATGAGATTCGGTTGGGCCTCTGAGGGATATTCTTACTAACCACTTAATACCCACTCAAAAAGTTATCAATCCATGCTGTTCTAACAAAGTGCCACAATGCTGCAGTTTGATAGCAAACAGGGAATTCAGAAGCTGTGAATTTTATACACTTTTTTCTTTGCTAATTTCAGTAAAAGCAATGCTCTCTCTTGGCTCAGATAATTTCCATTAGCCTATATATCATCTCTCTATATTGCAAATCATCTCTGTATCATCTCTCAGGATGGTGTGATTATAATTAAGACAAATAAAGACCTCAGAAAGTATCACCTCTAACCTGATTCTTAGAAATAATCTATTGTACTCAGAATTGCTGGAGATGGCTCCCAGTATCTTTTTGAGCAGCAGATGGCACTGCCTCATCTTCATCACATCTCCAGCAGCAGACAGTCTGTCCATCAGCGCACTCTCAGATAGCTTTACTTGAGCTCTCAGCCGTCTGCAATATCATTTGCTACGGTGGTATAGTACTGTTTATCTGTAAAGTGTGTAGAGCCGGGAGCAAGGGCATTCAGCTCAGACAGAAGAATTATGGAAAAGCCACATTCTCTTCTCTGTGGAGTGTGGAGATCCAACCTCAAGCTACCCTGCCAAACCTCAATTTGAACGCCTGCTTACATCTTTGCCATTGCAATAATCTGGAGTGGTTTGGAAAAGTGGACTGAGGGGGAAACAATATGAGTGTGGAGAGACCACCATAATGTCATGAAGTGTTTTGTCCAATAGAAGATGCCCATTAGCTTTAATGGCCTGAGAGGGATAAATATTATACATGCACATTATATGCATGTGTCATTTCATTTTATTTAATTTTTTCACTGTTTGAATATTTCCAGAATTGTAAGCTGCACTGACCTCCTGCCTTGCATCATGCACTGACTTTTTATGAGGTTAATAAATTCAAGATAGCACGTTAACGCTCTTCATGTTGCTGCCATGGCAAAAATGTGCTATAAAACTTAGCAGCAACTGCATTGTGCATCTAACTGCAATTACTTTACTTTAGATCATCTAATTAAGTTGCCTGAAATAGTTCCAAAGCACAGAACACTGAGACATTTTCTCTCTTTAAAAAGAAAAAAAAAAAGTTCACAGTTGGCATTAGAGCATATTTAAACTGCTGAAGGTTTTCGGGAAGATTTGGAAAATGGGTATGGGGCAGCTCAAATTCCTTTTTGGGTAAACACATTATAGGGAACCTTGGTGCTGATATGCTACAAATAGATTTATAGTGAAATTATCAAGTTGCTGGCTGGCTCAGATTTGGGAGGAGTGGCTGACAGATTATGCCACCTCTTAAAAATCTGTGGCATAAAGTGTGATGGTGAGCTTGCCATCAACCACCAAGACCATGAACTTATAAATGAGGCTAAACAGGATTTTCACAGAGCGTGAGGCACTTTGAGGTACTGAAACTGTCCCACACAGGTTTAGTATATTTAGAAAATGACAGGAGAGCTCCTCAAAAATTGCCCTCATTTTATTTCATTTAAATGTAGCAAATTATTGAGGGATGTAGAGAACCCAGCTGCCCGGGTGTGGACAAGAAGCTGCAGCAGGAAACCGGGATGTAATTTGAAGCTGCATCCATCAGATTGGAAATGTTGACATTTGATGTGCTTTTATTTCCTGTATCTGCTGACAAGGTTTATGGATAAGTGTGACATTAACCACCCCCAAACCAAGGCAAGTTTTGACTGTTTCTCCATGTTCAGATGTGGTGAAAGATTCATTCTCATAATGTCAACTTGACTGGAGAAAAACTGACGTTCCAAAACCTCAGACCTTGACAGTTGGCGCTCATGGGTAGAACTAATGGAGGAACAACAGAAATGGGCTCAGCAAATGAGTCTGCGATAGTTAGGTGCAGATTAGTCAGCAGTTCTCTCTCTTTAACTTCTCCAACACAAAAATGACTGTTTAGTTATATCTTGATGAGTAAAGAAACGTAAAGAAAAGCCAAGGAGACGTGTGCCTGCCAATTAGTGCTGGTCTCACTTTGTCCTCCACACTGTTAGTATTTTAATGCCTTATGGAAACGTTAGAGCCCTCATGTGTGGTGGTTCCAGCCCCATGGCCCTGATGAGAGAGGAAAGCTGTGAACATCTAACTTGACAGGATTACACCTTTTAGAGAAAACACACCTCCTAGATTACCATCAGGAGCTTTTCCTCTTTGCCTTGATAGTCTTTGAAGAAATGCCTTTTTTGTGTCCACCAAGTAAGATCAACTTAGAATGTATACTTAACATAAGGAGGGTCTAGATTCTGGAGACTCTGGATTTTTGTCCTCAAAGAAATGTGGCTATAAACACATGTGTTTTGTGTGATGAGAGACGCCAAGCTGTGTTTGAAGACATGGTTTGTGTGAGTGAGTTGTGCACAGTCATCCCTATGTTATCTGATACAGGCTCTGTGCTTTCAGGGCATATGAAGTCTGTTTATATAGTGACATTGTTTATTTGACTCCTTAAGGCCCCGACCACTCATTAACACCATTCAGAGCTTCAGGTTACGAGCTGGAGCTCTAAAGGTCATGTGCAGTCATAAGACAGGGAGCAGAAAATGTGACTGTAAAGAGACCTGTCACCAAATCTTTATCATACTGTTTATCAATTAAATAAATGCATAGATAGATAGATAAATGCATAAATAAATCAATGAATAAATAAATAAAGGCAGAAAAGCATGTGAAAAGTGTTTGTCTTTTTCTTTATAAACTGCAAAGAACAATGTAGTTAAGGCTCTAAAAGCCATAACTAGTTGATAGCTACATTATAAGTCATGCTCATAAAAATGATCTTTGCCATATGCTGAGGACATTACAAGTTTTTTAAGTTTCAGCATTTGCATTGGTCTGCCAGAAGTGAAAGAAGAATATCAAAAAGTTAGCCTTATAGCATGATTGCAAAGTCATATTTTGAGGTTTTAAAGGATAACTTTCTTTCTTTCAACCTGGACCTTATTTCTAGGAGTTTATATGTGGATTTACTTACTGGCAAAATTTCTGTATCACTTTGACTCATTCAGAAGATATTACGGTGAGTCGCCCTTTGGCGTACATCCATATAATGGGAGAGACAGGGCAGCCTCTCTATAAGCCACACTATACAAAAATCTCCGCCCAGAAACGTCCCGAATGCACCAAAACAAAGGGAAACAAACTGACCACCGCACGAGAGTAGAGGCCCAAAGGTGCGGATTGAGACAGATTTCACTTCCACAAGCCTAACGTTCATTTTCAGGGGGGAACCTCCGGACTCTACCTTTAAGTAGAATGAACGAACGAACGAGTACTACTGTCCTCCGAGAAATAAGGTCCAGGTTGAAAAAAAATTAAAGTTACCCTTTAAAGGCGCTAACACAAAGATCAAAGGTAACTTAATTAGTACCCAAAGGTAGAATTGTTTTGCAGTAGGAGATAGGCCATCTTTTGTAACACACAGTGAATCAGCAGTGTTAGGAGTTGAGCTAGTCAGATGCCACAGGCCAAAATATGTTCTTGGAAGCAATGTATATGATTGTTTTATATTGTTAGCCTCATAGGATAACTGCTATGAGTAGCTTAACTGCTATAAGGGTGAAGTGACAAATTATGGGTGAGTGTGCTGAGTGACTGAAAACACGCATAAATCTGATTCGAAACCATTTTTCACGAGCAATGCAGACAACTTAGTCTATTTAATTTCCATTCTTGAATCCAGTAACAATCAACACAGAAAATGCCACTTTTTAACTTGGGTCTTTGATATTCTGGACAAACCAAACAGGACATTTGCAGCCACTGTAGGTCATTGTTAATTAAAATTGACATTTGTTGTGTCTTTTGATCTCCTCCTTTTCGCCAACATCACATTTTTTTTAACATGGATCCGCACTGCACGCTCTCTCTAGTGTGCCTCGAGAGAGAGAATGGCGCCAACTCCGTTCACTGCAATGGTTTATTTTTTTCACAGCAATGGTGGAGTATCAAGCCCCTGAAACTTTCCCGGAAGTTAGCACAAGCTAACTGCTGCTCAATATAAATATAAAAATTGTATAAAAATTTTGCCTTCGCCTTCAAACACTCTGGATGACTTCACTATGTGCATTGGTCTCAGCACCCAGGCGCATTTGTGGCTTAGCAGAATGAAATGAAGGGACTGAAGCATCTTGTCAGTCATTCAGAATCTTTGTATCTGTGGGAGGAGGCGGAGCCACAAGCACACATACATACACAGACTGCAGCAAGTGAGCTTCCAGGGGCCTGTATGACGAAGCTGGATTAACATACCCGGGATTTCTCTCTGTTACCTGAGTTGACTTAACCAGACATCCACAGTCTTGATAAACAGTACCACGAAGCTGGTTATCAACTCGGTAACTCAACCCAAAAAAAAAACCTGACGTAGCTTTTTAAAAAATAGCACCTTTTTTCTTTTCTCTTTCTTACAAAAGATGATGTTTGTTGTGTCTCTGAGGAAGGAGGAGTATTTTTTCATCCTGCTTTTGTAGTTTTGGCTTGGTTGTCAAAAAAGTTGAAATAGATGTCTGTCTCTTCATTTTCACGATGTCGACAATAGCTGGGTTTCCATTACACCTGGAATTGCACAAAACCTAAATATCGCAATTAAAAACCGCTAATGGAAACACCTACATTTATTAAAAAAAAAACTCTCAAATATCGCCAAAAAGTTTTTACGCTTTCATGAGGCGTAAATCCAGACGTTTCGATAAAGCAGTTTTTCGCATAAGTGTAATGGAAACATTTTTTTTCGCAATTACTCGTCATCAGGAGTGACGTAGGGGGGTTAGAATCCAGTTATTCCTCCTTAATTATGATGAATATGATCATTTACAAGCTGTGAAATGGGAGTGATGGGGGAAGTTTTATCAGTCATATGAAAAATCCCCAAATCGCCGTAACTCAGCAAGCGCAGTTCATTTAGACATTATACAGATGCTTTAAGTTCTTCATGTATTAACGACTGGACACCAGCTGTTTATGTCGTTTCCACACATTTGTAACACCACGACTCGGTTATCTCGTTCCCACATGTTAAATATACGTCAGCAGGATTTATTAAAACGTGACCACGGATAACGTTGTATGACTGCGCCTTCGTATCAGCGGCTGCATCATCACATCAGTCAGGAACTGGTGCAGATAAAAGTGGAATAAAGATCCAGAAATGACATCCACACTCCATAAGTTGATTCTGAGGGGCTTTTCATTCGTGTTACGTTTTGGGCGTCTGTCCTGGAAGCCTCCACGAGTGTTTTTCTTGCCGATGTGATCAGAGGCTCCGTACATACGGACTTTACCTCTGAATCATCATCCGCTGCTTTCATCTCCTGATGAGGAGCAGCTCTGAAACACGTTTATATCTCCATCCTCCTCAAAGTGGAGTCTCGCAGGGTGAGATTTTACGAGAATTACGGCTGATACCATTCAATGGAAACACCTACATATCGCAATTGTACTTTTTCGAAATTTAAGAAATATCGCTTTTATTTTTCGAAAAACTGTAATGCAAACTCAGCTAATGACAAGCTAGCTTTGAAATCAACGTTTTGACGTTGGCTCGCAACGCTTGCATGATGACGTATTGATAAACAATGCACTTGATAGGCACATATTTGATGTTTCTATGCAGCCTACGTATATAGCAGGCTGCAGGGAACGGTTTCAACGGGGCGGGGGAGGGCGCAGGGTGAGAGAGAGAAGGTGCGCAGTGACGGGTCATAAGGACAACAATGCAACTTGCTTTCAGTTATTTATTTAGGCTATTTTTTTCTTTACCAGAGTACAAAAGTTACCAGGGCCGTGGCCCGGCTGGCCCCCCCGGTTCCGCGGTCTTTGACCCTGAAGTTACCTCGATAAGAGAAAATCCGTCTTCGTCGTACAGGCCCCAGGAGCATGGAAACACTTATTGCAAAGTCTGAGTCCTTTTTTATTTTTTATTATTTTGTTGTTGTTTTCGCTTGTTTATTTATTTAGGATGTTAAAAAGTTCTGGTTCTAGACATTCCAATGTGAAATAAAAGCTGAATCATTGCATTTGAAAGTATCTACTTGCATTATTATGATATATTAACATTACATGAGTGGTTATTTTGGTCTCAGTAATGTCAACAATAATAATGTTTATCGTCAATAATATGTGGGACAATATACCCTCCAGCAAAATTTGTCATCGTCCCAGGCCTTATAATCAGGCATCTTTTTGAACTTCCGTTGACGCCACTTTCTCTCTCAAGGCACAACAGATGATCACTAGCTCCTTCCAGCCCTGACAGAGCCGCTGGTTTTGTGTCACAGAGTGCACCTCGTGCGTAATAGATGTCGGTCTTCAGGGTTTCATTTGCTCCATGATCCATGTCCTCATGGCCTATTTTGAGGCTTCTTGGGTATACCTGTTGTATTGTTTTTAATTCTGTATTGATTATAATTATTTTTGTATTAGCCTGAATTTATTTGCCTCTCCCACAAGTATCTCTATCTCTAGGGTCAGATTTTCTTTTGCATGTTCTTATTTTGATATTTGCCACACTGCAAACTTCGAAATGTGTAAAACCTTTATTTCTTTAGGGGCATTTTCAACACTTTTATACCTGCCACCATTTACAGCATATACTGTATATGTGTGTGTATATATATATATATATATATATATATATATATATATATATATATATATATATATATATATATATATATATATATGTATATATACTTATGTGTGTGTGTAATAGTATGTAATATGTTAGAATGTAATAGGACTTTTGAACCCCAAATTGTGTATTTTGAGCATATAACCCTATGTGCATGAATTCTGAGAAAAAACAAACAAACAAACTAGCCACTCACAAGTGATAGTGACACAGCAATTAATGAATGGAGGAGGGAAAGTAAAAGTAGTCACAATGATACCAAAAAGTTTAAACAATTGGGCAGCACTGGGATCAAACAATCAATATGTTGATTGAAAGTCTTTGAATTTATGCCATCAACCAAACCCCTTTTAACCCTTCATATCCACCCTTTAATTGTCATCTTGAGCATGTTTTCCAACATCAGCATATTTTCCAGTTATCACAAGCTGATAAATGATCTCCACACAATGAAAAGTGCTTCACAATTAAGAAACAAGCCACAAAAAGCAGCAACTGATTAAGTGTTTGTTTGGAAAATGTAACATTTTACAGTCTGGACAATGTATTTATTACACATTTTGACATCAGATAATTGATGTGACCCTGTAGTGGATCAGCAGCTGTCTCATAACTCTTTACTGTCCGGAAGCAGAAAACACACAACAATTTGCATTTTAAAGTTTGATATCCTATTAGCTCACTGAACCACCCCAACTTTATTCCTCACTGGGACAACAGGAAATGTGCTTTTATCATAATCACTAAGGTCACTAAAGGGTTTTGTCAACCAAATGTAAATGTATGAACTTATGAAAACTTACTGATTTCTTCTGTTTTTTTCTTTGCTGCTGTTGATTAGTGGTCAATGTACCTAGATTCTAAACACTCAAATTTAAGCTATGAAGTGAAGACATTCTCAGTGATATTTATATTCATTACAGAGCACGTCCATGGAATTATATCAGCACTTTGGAATGACTGTACAGAGGTAAATAAGGGATCTCAAAGACAGGGAGAGAGGGTTCAAAGCCCTGTATATCCTGGAGTAAATCCCTTGTAGATTGTTGCTCCCGCACATTTAAGGCGCCTCTTCAAAGCAACAGTGCATTACTAGCACGAGAGCAACACAAGACAAGACCGGGGGCTTCCCTTATGGATCTCTGTCTGCCTCTTCCTTTATCATCTCACCAGCATATCAAGAGAGGATTCAGAGTACACAGTTTTAAACCCACTTCCTGTGCAGGATCCAAGGTTACGCTTTTATGTGCGAAGACTGTCTAGGTAAAAATAAGGGAGCAACAGAAAAAAGATATGAGATGAGTAAGATGCACCCAAATGAAGCTTTGTCCCTCAGAAGTTGCAAACAAGGCATTTTAAAACATAACAGGATAAGGCCAGATTATCAGCTGTGGTTATGGGGTCAGGTATCACTGGGTTTCAAAGGGCTGTCTTGCATGAGCCATGATGGAAGAGGTGAGCATAGATCTTCTTCTTCTTCTTTTAACCCAGTCTTTCCTTCATATGTGCATTGCACTGTAATCGATATGGAACAGCTGCATGGCTAGAAAGACAGATCAGAATCAGACGTGGTCATATGAAGAGACCTTGCACATGGTGGGCTCATTTGTCTTTATAATTAGATAAAAGCATTTTTTTTGTGTGTTCAGAGAAAAAAGAAAAGAAAAAGTAATTTCACACCATATATCCCCACAGCTGTGTTTACACCAGTTGTTTTCACATATGTATGTATTTAATCACAGTTGAACTTTTAACTTTACTTTCGACCTCTGACATACAGTAATAGCTTCACAACACCTATTCAGCAGGCTTACAACAGTTATCAAGGGATATAATTATTTGTCTTCTTCCAGGAGAAGAGGACCAACATAATGTCTGTATAGCATCAGGGCCAGGAGGTGATTATTGTGATGACAGCAGGCAGTGGGAGCAGCCAGCCTGGTCGTCTCCAAACACCAGTGCCTCCAGATTATTTGGCAGTTTGATGGTTTAGCTGAGTGTTAGCACAATACCAGGGATCAAAGACATCAAGAAAATCCTTAGAGATGTCTTGTTGTCCTCATAAATCTGGTAGGGGTTATAAGGCAATTTCCAAACCATTTGGAGTCCATCTTTCTCCGTTGAGAATAACTGTTAAGAAGCAGAAAACATCTAAGTTACCGGTTTTCTCAGGAGATGACTTGCCTGTGAATTCATCCCAAGGTTAAACTCTGCAATTTCTAGAGAAATGACAGATTTGCATGTAAGACTATACAGACTTTAGTGTGTAAAATGTTAAAGGTCATGACAGTCCTATTGGAAAAAGCAATGAACAAGTGTGGATTCTTGGGAAGGATTGCAAAGAGAATAAAGTTTCATCCTTAAAAAAAGAAAGAATGGCATGGCTTAAGTTTGCAAAGATGCATCTGAACAAACCACAAGACTTGTGTCCTTTGGACAGATGAAACTAGAGTGGAGGTGTTTGGTCACGCTCCACTGCACTATATTTGATTTAGCATATCAACACAAACACCTCATACCTGTATTGTAAGGCATGGTGGTGGAGTATTGATGATTGTGTGTGTTTCGTCAGCACATGACCTGGACAGCTTACAGTCATTTAATCGACCATTAGCTAGAGTTGGTTCATGCAACAGGACAATGAGCACAGTAGCAAATCTAGAGCAGAATGACTTTAGAAGAGAGTAGTCAAGATTTCAACCTGGTTGAAATTTTGTGAATCCTGTAAGAGGGCTGTATATAAACAAATGACCCAAAACTTTAATGTGTTAAATGTTAAAGGTCATGACAGTACTATTGAAAAAAGCAATGAACAAGTGTGGACACTGTAAATAAGAATAGGCCAGAATTCCTACATAATAATATGAACGACTGGTGACGTCAAACAGAAAATACTGACTTCAGAATGTTATTGCTTAAGGTTATGAGATGCACTTAGTTTTTACATACTGCTTCTGCCCTTTGGCTTAGCTTTAGCTGACTAGATAAAGGCACAGTGTAAAATGTTAAATAAATGTGTATGTGTCTCTGTATTTAACAAATCCTATGACCTAGCAAAGCCCACCTAATTTCTTTATTTGGTTTTGATATATTAAACTTTAAAATTAAAATAAGGTGCACTTTCTTTCCCCCCTTACTGTATCAAAGGCCTTACTTCCTCCTTCTCATCAGTATATTATGTGTGTCTCTTGATTATTTCTTTAACATCTCTTTAACTTTATGGTAATTAAGAATTTGTTGATATCCATAAAACATCAGGGCTTTGTTACTTTCATCAACATATTGTGAATTTGCATTCTGGGAATCTGTCACAATGATGGATGATTCCTACTCATTATTCTTTGGCTGTGTCACTGCCTCCATGTGTTTCCAGCCTGAGAAAGTCAGAGTGGCAACCATCCAACAAGCCTAATTTTCTGAAGCTCTAGCACATGAGTAAGAACTGCTAATGTGCTGAAATATGAATATTCTTGATTTAAATCACAGTGTCCGTTTGTGTTTGAAATTAAATGAAATGTTATTTTCTATATTTTTCTTTGTCTTTTCAGCATGGCCTCTCATCTCTTCTAGCCTGTACAACCTAAAAGTAGTCCCTTATTTATTGTAGCTATAATGATTTTACTCAGATTTTTCATGTCGACCACTCCATGTTTGTCAGTGGTAAGCCACACTTAATCAGATCTGTCACTGCAGTGCCAGCTAAATGTGGATGTGGTGCTGGTGGTGGTATGGCGGTTAAATTTCACTTTCAAGTCATTTCACTGATTTGAATGTATGACTAGGTGTTGTGTTGTACAAATTCCTGACAACTTTGATCATCTGTCGCACCCTAAAATGTAACTGAATGACTTAAATGAGATACTGATGTTCGGCAACTGGAGAAACTGTGCTCTGAGTTTTATCATCCTGTCTGTCCTTCCTGCCGCTGTTCTAAACATCATTCTTCCTTGATTAACTCAGTGCAAATTTATGAGATTGTTTTATGTGTCTGCGAAGTTTAGTTGATTTGTGATACCATTCATGCCAAACTGTGCTGCTCCAAGTCTAACAACGATAGGACTTGCATATGAAAGAAATTATTCTAAGACAGCAGTTCCAGTAAAACTTCTCACTGGTGTACACAGTTGTTGTGGAAAAGCTGGGTTAGCTTTCAGAGGATCTTTCACTTCTAGGGACAGTGGATGTTTTCTAAAATGGTGGGGGTTTTTCCTGAAGGTGGGGATTTCATTGTATTAAAGGGCAAAACCTAAAAGCTCTATGTGCTCTTGTCTGGACTGCACAGTATGCCTCAGCATTTCGACCCCCCCCGCACAAGCACACACACACCCCTCCCAGAAAAAAGAAAAAGGAAAAACAATAAATACTACTTCAAAATCACTGCCAAATTAGTTATGAAAAGCATGATTGCCCACTAAAATTACCCCTCAGTAATGTCTCATTAAACCTCTGAGCAATCTGAGGGAACTGGGAAAAATGTAAGTAGTGCCATTTGGTTAATAGAATGAGGGTGGAAAGGATTCAATTTTAGCTTTCAAAAAACAGAGCCTATTTTTTTAACTTTTGACAGCAGCATCTATTTTCAGAAAGAACGCAATTGTTTTGGGGGAGAGCAATTCTGTTTAAATTTCTATGAAAATTAGAGACGGTGGTTTTAGACTGTAATACCCAACTCTGAAACAGTTAGACCACAGTTGGATCATTACACATTTTTCAAGCCTTATTCCTTTAAACATAAGATTCATAGTTCTCCAGTGGCAGTGATTCACATTTATTGTTTAAAAATCCGGTTAAATTAGCTTGCATAAGATTTACTTTAATTCACTCCCTCTTTGATAATACAAAATGGTTGTAAATCAGCACACATGGTGAATGCATCCACTTAGAGCTTCAGCTGAAGCTGTTCTGGGTCCAGGATTTGCTCCAAACAAACTTCACTTTTACGCAATACCTCTTTTTTTTGTAAGGGAAGGAGGATATGAAGGAATGGAACCGAATAATCCAGTTAGAGGTGTGTCAAGTGTGCTTATTTTCAGAGCATAGAGAGCAAAGGGCTCAAACCCAAGTGAAAATTTAGAGTTGATCCTGAGGTCTAGCACCAGAAGTGCACAATGCAGAAGTCTTTAGGTGTATGTGTGTATGTTCTGACACAAAAATGTAAAACAATTAATCACCTGTGGAACGGACAGGACTGAAAAAAACCCATCCAATGAAATTGTAACAGCCTGTGCTTATTGATTGAATGATTGTTTGTCCATCAAACTCAACTGCATTTTTTCGCCCTTCCTCACCCTCCCAGCGCACGCATGAACGCACACGTATCACAGTGCACACCAACATGGCTGCTAGCTGCTCTCATCTGTGCAACCGTTTGCTCTTAAAATCCACCAAAAAGAAAAAAAAAAAAACGGATGTGGATCAAGTCATGGAGATGTTGGTGTTTGCAGTGAGGATGTTTTACACCACAGAAGTAGTTGGAGGTGAGATAATTATCACTTTAATTTTTTTTTAGCTTTGTCCTCTGCTGTTTACTGGCAAGCTAGCAAGCCATCCACTCGGCTGTTCTCGGTTATCTTCCCCGACAACCATCGGCGAGTAAGTTACTGTGTTCTGGAGGCGGGGTTTCGGGTGGGTGTATTTTTTTTTTAAATGTTCCTTGCTCAAACCGTTTTTCCAAGATCCCCTACCCTGCCTTTAATCAGTCATGCCTTTTGTAATGCAGCCCTTTCTCACATTAATTTTGTTCTAGATATTAATAAATAGTTAATAATTTTTTAACTGAATAAAATGGGAGAACAAAAACATTAGTCTACCAGCTGAAGATGCATCTTTGCCAAGTCCAAAAAAAAACAATATTATGACTTGTTTAAATTGTTTAACCTTCAAAAATCTGAGCCATATTTTGCTTTTGGTTCACCTTTTTCTTTTAACATAAAAATGCAAATAGAACCTCAACACTTTTAAGCACACTCAAGATACATTTTTCAGGACAGCCTTCGTTGTCAGATTATGAGACTAAAAATATGTCAAATGAATGCATCAATAATTATGTATCAATGTGTGGCAGTTTATGGTCCTGTCACTACGCCTCCGAGTGATCATGCGCCCTGGCTACTTGGCCACAGGGATGTCCCTTTGGCTGACTGGTTAGCGCGGATGATTCTCACCTGGGAGTCTGGGGATCAAATCCTGCCCGGGCCCTCCGTTGCGTACCTTGCCACAAATGTATGGGCCAACCAAAAAGAAAACCAAAGCAAAACAAAAAAAAAGTATTTATTACTAACTATACTTTGTAGAAATAACAGATCAACAGTGACCAAGCCTTTTCTAACCTGCATATCATTCTGTCAAGTTTTGGTTTTCCAGAGATAAAATATTGGCACTAAACCAAACAGACAACAGAAATTATTTATATATTTACTCTACTCCAGACGTTTTTCACTATTTACAGTTATTGGTGCTCCTACAGTAGGCTATTTATCTACAATCCTCACCAAAGCAACTCCGGCTCAGCTTATTTTTGGTCTCACTGTGCATCAAAAAGATCTTTGCTTTGGACCAGGGGTTCTCAACTTTTTTCATGATGGGGCCCACGTTTCAGTCCAAACTGGTCCAGGGCCCATTCATATTTTAACACTTTATTAGTGTAATAATCTCTTTTTGGTTTATTTATTTAATAACTAAACCAAATCCACCTGCCTTCAACAGAGTGAACCTAGTGAAATGTGGCGTGAGCAACATGAATAAAATAATATGAAAATATGTTATGAGATCATCACAAACACATTTATATCACATTTATTATTCATGCAATAAAATCAGACTCCTACAAGAACAAATCAGAATTGGGCTTTAAACACAAAATCTAAAAAATTTTACTACAAAAAGAGGGACAACAGAAAAAACGGATGGAAATTGATTTAAAAAAAAGAGATAAAATGTTGCTGTAATAGATCACATTGAAAATAAAAAGGCTCAATTTATATAATCTGTAAAAACCTTTATTTTATTTGTGTAGACAAGCCATTAAAGCACAAAATTTCATTGAACAATTTATTTATTCAAACTTCTCTTAAAATTTATTAAAGAACATCCAAACATAACAGACATTTTCTGCATCAATAGCTGATTTTCTCTCCTTTTTTCCCCCCTAAAAATTCTTTTTTTCCAACGAGTGTTAGATGTTTGCTTTCTAGAGTTGAGATGAAGCTTGCAGATGCAGCGCACATGATCAGTCGGAGGCATAGTGACAGGACCACACTGTCACACTTTCTAGAGTTGAGATGAAGCTTGCAGATGCAGGCTGAGGCTTCAAGGCTTCCATTAGCATTAGCACAAGCAGGTGCTCTGACTAATCCATATAATTGTATTGGATTTTTGCCTATTTAAGGTCGTTTTGGGACCATTTTTGTCTTTATTATTTAGTTTTAATAATTTTTTACAACATTTGCTACAGGCTAGTGGCTAGCTGAGTGTCTTCTTCTGCTTGTTTGTTGAACCTTGACAAATTACCGCCACCAGGTGGGGGGGAGGCTACATTGCAACTCATCCAGTCATAAATAACAGTGAAAGTATACGGCCCTCGCGGCCCAGATTTGTACCCTCTAGGTGGCGCTCGAGGCTCGAGCTTTTGCCGCGGCCCCATGGTTAAGAATAATTGCTTTAGACCATCCATAAAGAACCATTATATATTTAGACAGAGAAATAACCTTTTCACTTGTTGAACTTTGGCTGCTGTTGATGGACATTAACATAATTTTAAGCTGTCTACAGCAATTGAGAAAGTGGCTTCATCACAATTTCATAGTTAGAAATTTAGGGGAAATTTAGTTGTTTTTTTTTAACCCGGGGTCTGTTTTCATATGTCGTTTCATATACACTACGCACAAAAAGATAGGGATATTTATTTTTTTTGTATGATGTCAGAATGAACTTAAAATCCACTGCGACTTTTCCAAGTGAACTGAGTTAGACTTTCTCTAAACTTTTAGATGCACATGTGCATTGTTCAATGGTTAAATATGAACACTATATATTTTCCTGAAATTATAACCGAAAGTCGAATATCCCTAACTTTTTGTGAGTAGTGTATGTGAGTGATGAAGAATGGAATTTTCAAGATAGCTCCAGTATTTAGCCGGGCAGGTAGCCTAGCAGCCCAGATAATGATAAGTATGGGGCAACTGGCCCCCGCGTCCAAGTTCTGCCTAAAAATGTGCATTTAATCCACATTAATGAACAATAAGAACATCTGGTCACATAATATTTGCCTTTCTCAACCACCGGGATGTTTACACTGTGTTTTAGGGTGAGTTTCTGCATCAGCTAGAGACCGCGACGTTCCAGCGACTTCATGAGTTCATTGAATGCATTCAGGACAATACCCATGACAACAACGCTAGTTTACAATACTGAAAATAAACAGCTGACGTTTCGACGCCGTTTGTCCACATGGAGAAAACCACCACCAGCGTTTCCAGTTAGCACTGCCCCTACCCAAAGTGAGGCCCCAAGCTAAAGGTCCAGATGCGGCCCCCCCTCAGGCCACCATCCAGAACCCCTAAAGATGTATGAGCATGGGTTTGGGCAATATGTAAAAAATTGATAAAGGCCTCTGACCTGCCAGTGAAGAGTTCATTGCAGTTTCTAATAACTTAAGAGAAACATATTGTTTAGGTTACAGACCAGTTTGGGCCTTTCAAACAATATTGTACATTTCATGGTAGAATTAGAGCTTTTCAGTTGCAAGACATGGACATTAATCCGTTCTTAGCAAGAAAAATTATACAATTTTGATGCTTAATTCCACCTAAGAAAGGTGTGGGAGGGAATGGCAGGGGTTAGTTTACCAGAAATCTATGATTTTCCTAAACAAACTTTTGCCATTTAAATTTTTGTTTTCTTTTAATTGACAATTACAGAGGAATTTCAGTTTATGGGAAGCAATACCACTTCTGAAGCATATTTGACCTTAATCCACTTTAAAATTATTCAAAGTAATAGACATCCATTAAAATGACACTTTACTTAGGACTGAAAATATAAACTCATCTCTGCACTAGTAACTAATCATAAAGCAGTGAAGCACTTACATGTCACAAATACACAGTTACTTGTCATCATGGATATAATGTCACGTGAAATTGTGAGTTACACCGATTTGATGCAGAGAGGAGCAGCTGCAGACGGCGACTCTGAAGGAAACTAAGAGAGACAGCATTAAAAAGCTGCGCACGCTCCCGCGGCTGTCTTTCAGGGAAACGGTCACATTAGGAACATCACCTGTGCTGCAGCAGGAGAGTCGTGATCCGTCTCGCTGTGACTTTTAAGCAGTAATAGTAAACTACTTGTTTTAGAGGGGCCACAGTGCGGTCACGCCACTCACGCACCTAGATTAGTGCCAAGATATAATAGCTGACTTCTTTTTCTCCATACAATGAACCATCAAGTGCAGACCCTCCTGGTAACCTGAGGCCCCACGCAGCCTGCGTGATCTGCATGTATCTACAGTCGGGGCAGTGCTGTTTCCAGTCATCAGCCAGCATAGTCATAGACTTATAAATGTATGTACAACTCACTCTAAAAACCAAAATGCTTACCTGTTCAACAAAAAGTCTGCTGTATCAGCATCAGTTTCACTCCCAAATCCTCCTGGAGCTTCCATCAGCCGGGTAACTAGGTATAAGGATTTATCGATTCCTGCTTATCGATCTGTTTTTTTTTTTTAATTCCCAAATATGCTGAAAAACAGTAGAACATGAGTACAGAAAAGAATACAACCATATTGGAATAAATCCCAGGTTTATAAATCTTAATTATTAATTGCTGAGAATAAACAAATAAACAAAACTCAAATGACTAAAATGAGTCCACAAGTCAAGCAGCTATTATTATGTGGATGGTAAATACAAAATTAACAAGTGAAAACTGGTGACATAAATTCTAAATAATGGTGCTAAATTAACATTTTTTATCATTATCACGCGACATTAGCCAGTTGTTCAATTTTACCTGCTGTGCTGGTGTGTCAAACACGCAGCATTGCTCGAGTATAATACGTGTTGTGGCCAAATACTTGGACGTTTTAGTTGTGTTACCATCTTTGGCGCTTAGAGCTATTTCACTAATTTGTTTTAAATTTTGTGTTCATGTTCTTAAAGGCCATTTGTGCCTGCTCCTCCGCCCAGGAAATGAGAGAAGAGGTGTGAGAGACAGGTGTGGAGAGATGCTGACTAACTAGGGGAGAGCCCAACTGTTTACTCAAGCTTTTTATTCAAGTAAAAGTTTAAAAGTACTGGTTTGAAAAAAATACTTAAAGTATAAAAGTAAAAGTAATTGTGCTGGTTGGGACATTTTGCTCCAGTTCTCGTGTCCCTGCCTTGGACATATTTTACTGGTCTACACACGTCTCCAGGACCGGACTGGGACAAAACATCAGACTGGGAGGCAGACACTCACCCACATCATCACAATTCACACAGATGCTCACACGCTCATAACTGTGCTCACGCAGACGGAGTAATCACCAAAGTTATTAGTGGGGAGTGGGTAGCGCAGTGGCAATGTTGCGAGACTTGGCGCGGCAGACCCAGCTTCAAGTCCCTGACACAGCACTCAGGTGAACCACTATGGACCCTTGAGCAAAGTCCTTAACCCCCACCAACTGCTCTCTGGGCACTTTAAATAGCAGCCCACTGCTCTCAGGTTCAACCTGAGCTTGGTTAAATGCAGAGAAAAGAATTTCCTGATTGGCACACTAATAAAGCATATCTTTTTTTCTTTTTTTAAAAAAAAGCTCATCATTCCATGTAGACCAGGGGTGTCCAAAGTCTGTCCACTGGGACAGACAGGACATCCTATTTTGGATGTTTCCTTCCACAGCACCTGAATCAGACTGATGGGTCAACATGTTTAGGCAGAACTTAATAAGCTTTTGAGGAGAAACATTTAGTTTGAATCAGGTGTGTTGGATCAGGAGATATCTAAAACCTGCAGGATTGTGGTCCTCGAGGACCAGAGCTGAACACCCCTGATGTAGACCAACATTCACAGAAAACCATCATCCGTCAGTCATGTCTGTCTCCTACCCTCACCACAAGCCTCAATACAACAGGACTCCTGTATCATTTTCAGCCACCCATCTGTGGAGACATGTCTGGTCCAGCAGGACCGTCCAGATATGTCTGCAGTAAAATAATCAATCTTGTTACTATGGAAACAGAAAGACAAACTCTCCATAGGGAGCTGTGAACTTCAGATATCAACATTTAACCAACCAGCATTTAAAAAGCTGCAATCACATAATTTCCATCCAGATAAACACACTGACAACTTGATTCAGTCAGAAAGTTTCCTCATCAGCATCTGATAATAAAACCTTCCTCATCCTCATCATCCAGTTTTATGACTGTTTGACCAGTTGGACCAGGACAGATCTGGATAGTACAGCATGTGTGGACAGACAAGCTTAGACAAGCAGCCTCAGTAATATCCACCTATCAGGTTAATCCAACACATTAAATATTAACTAGTATTTTGTCTGGATTATAAATTCCACATAGGATCGATTATTTTTAAGGTTGGAATATTCATCATCTGTCCTGTATGTGCTGATGGGAGATTTAATATAGCTGTAACAGCAGGTAAACAGCTATGGAGGATCTCATCATGTTATCTTCACTGCAGCTTGCAGCACATCAGCAGTCTGACCTGTATCACTATCAAAGGTTGAACTCATGTAATGTTGCAGCGGCGGCTGATGCTGGGAGTCCAACAATATTTGCGTGTTTTCAACATCTGCAGCCTCATCCTGACGTACTGACTTTTAAAACAGTCCATATCTGCTCCACTTTCCCTCTGCTATTGTCCATCAGCGCTGTCACGTTCTTCCTTCCCTCAGCTGTTCCATCTTCGTATGCTCCGCTCGTGTTGTTAATTAAAAAAAACTTTGCTAATGTTGCCATGATTACTACAAGTTGGTCTGTCTGTAGGTGTGGGACAGTGCCAGCAGGAAGGCAACCTGCTGCAGCAGAGTAGGCCATCATGAAAGAAAAGAAAAATACAGACACACACACACACATATATATATATAAATATATATATATATAAACACTTAGGCCCTCCATCCCAGCGGTGCTATCCTGCTGTCCCCGCTGGAAAGTTGCCAATGTTCCAGCACTGATATGATTTGTCAGTTGCAGGTGATGGATCACAAACAAACCAATAGGATGTTGGAATGGTTTATGTTTATAATTCTCATCCAACCACAATCTGGATGGCACATTGATCTGAAAGGTTTTTTTTTTCGTCTGTTTTTCTTTCTTTCTTTTTTTTTTTCCAGTGACAGCCGAAATGAACCAGCAGAAATTAGGCTAATTTTAAAATGTAAGGAGCAGAAAGTACCGATAATTGCTTAAAAATGTAAGGAGTACTATAGAAGTACAAAGTATGCTGAAAATAATTACTCCAATAAAGTATAAATACCCAAAATCTCTACTTAAGTAAGGTAACTAAGTATTTTTACTTTGTTATTTGACACCTCTGATGCTGGCTTTCATATGTCTTGCATCGAGGAGAGGCTTATCGGGCCACTCTGCGATAAATCCCGACTGGTGGAGGGCTGCAGTGATAGTTGACATTTGTGGAACTTTCTCCCATCTACCTACTGCATCTCTGGAGCTCAGCCACAGCGATCTTTGGGTTCTTCTTTACCTCTCTCACCAAGGCTCTTCTCCCACGATTGCTCAGTTTGGCTGGACGGGTCTAGGAAGAGTTCTGGTCGTCTCAAGCTTCTTCCATGCTGCAGAAATTCTTTTGTAATCTTGGCCAGATCTGTGCCTCGCCACAATTCTGTCTCTGAGCTCCTTGGATAGTTCTTTCGACCCCATGATTCTCATTTTCTCTGACATGCACTGTGAGCTGTATGGTCTTATATCGACAGGTGTGTGCCTTTCTTTATCAAGTCCAATCAGTTTAATGAAACACAGCTGGACTCCAATGAAGGAGCAGAACCATCTCAAGGCGGATCAGAAGAAATGGACAGCATATCAGTTAAATATGAGTGTCTCTGCAAAGGATCTGAATACTTAATGACCAAGGGTTATTTAAATTTTTCAGTTTTAATAAATTTGAAAAAAATTCTGCATTTCTGTTTTTTTCTGTCAAGCTGGAGTGCTGAGTGTACATTAATGAGAAATAAAATGAACTTTTTGGATTTTAGCAAATGGCTGCAATGAAAAAAAGAGTGAAAACTTTAATTGGGTCTGAATAATTTTAGTACCCTTAAATACTGTAGATGTATGTCTGTCAAATATCAGATATCTCCCACACATGTCAGAGTTCGTGACATGGTTTTCAGGCATTACATCCACTAGAAGACAGTGCAGATTTCAGATCTTACCTTTAAGTTCAGTTATCAGTTTCAGACATGGCAACGGTTGAGGAAATCATGGTAACCTATTTTTTGGAAGAGACAAAAAATGTTGGGTCTTCAGTTCTATACATATTTGTACAATCTCTTTTAAAAGTTCTGCTCTTTCTGATGTCTTCTTCTTTACTTCTTTTACTGGTTGCCCATAAGCTGCACTGTACAACACTGCCTCCAGTGATTTCCAGTAGTACTACTCAGTTTGCTGTGTTTGGATACACATCTGTAAGCTATCTGAGAATATACTGAAGTGCGCATGACACAAACACATGGATGTATACAAGGTTTCATTCATTTACATAAGAGTATTTAATGTTGAGCATAAATGGGTCTGCAGTCAGAGGGCTCTAATGTGTTACGTCTTTTCTCGTGGCTTTTATCTTTGTTTTTTTGCTGCTTAAATCAGGTAAATAAATCTACTCCCCCCCCCCTCTCTCTCAGCTGGTGTATCCATGCAGTAATGACAAGGAGTGTGGCATGGGCAGTTACTGCCACAGCCCTCAACAGGCTCCCCCTCGCTGCCTGTCCTGCCGCAAGAGGAAGAAGCGCTGCCACCGCGATGCCATGTGCTGTCCTGGGAACCACTGCAGTAGCTGTGAGTTTGAACACTTATACAGTTTAATTACATTTTAAGTTTAAATTTTACCATTATTTTAGTGCAAAATTTAGCTTTGTCTTCTTGATTTTTAAAATGTTGTACAATAACTTGCATGTTTGAGATCAGAAAGAGTTTCAGAATCAAGACACTTGAAAGATAGTGAACAAGGAGTGATTTCTGGACTATATAACAATAGTCCAGAACTCCGTTTCCTCTAATAGCCCAGAGGTTAGGAATCAATACTCACATGTTGGCATGTGCTTTCAAAATTAAGAAGTGTAAATACCATTGACATGTAGAGGCTATGCTGACATTGTACTTTGTTCAACTAGCTTAACTGAATGTATAGTTTAAATTTACATCTTCTAAAAAGCAACATTACAGAGTCACCAAAGCTGCATTTCAATCATTTACTGTACAGTATACCTGATACTTAAAAAAAAAAAATGGCAAGGTTCCTTCTAGACAGGATTTTTCCTCTTCCCTTTCATGTCTATGACCTGTGAAAAATGAGTAAAGTTAGTCCTCTGAAGAGTGAAATATCAGCATCTTTCTCTATTCTTGTGTTAGCTACAGAAAGAACTACAGTACTCAGGCTGAACAGGGAAAGGATTAAGTGCCCTTCAGCTGGATTTACTTAATAGCTGGCAGCTTTCCTACATAGTTGTACTGAGGTGTGAGTGTTTTTATTTGTACTTTAGAAAGTAACATCTGTGGAAGATAAGAAAAAAGAAGATGTCTTTTCTATCTCTTTCAGATTCATTGTTTTGTTCTCAGTTTCCTGAGTTCATGTTTACGAAGCACATTTTCAGCACAACACCTTAAAGTTATCAGTTTTTACACCACAAAGTCATCAAGCCAGACAAGTGAGACAAAAAAGGTGGATAATAGGAGCACTCAGCTCATTAGTGATGCAAGCCCAACCTTTAAAGGGACTAGAGGCGGGAATTGTGAAAGAATAAACAAGCATGTCCAATTTTTTTATACTAATGGGTGATGAAGCGCTAAAAAACAACAAGAATGAGCCCATCCACGTTTCTCTTCGTTGCCGTAGACAGGCTGTGTGCTGCATAATGTGCTGCGATTCGTTGGCCGAATTTCCTGCGCCGTCCTGCGGATGTGACGTCACTTGACGCTGCATACGCAGGACCCGACAGTTTTGATACAGGAAGGAGACGGTTGCGATGAATTCAAACACTACAAGCGATAGTTATGCATACTTCTGCCATCAGCAAACGATCCAGATCAACTGAAAGACACAAAAAAGTGTCACTATGAAGAAAAAGACTTTATCAGCGTGGTAAACAACGTTATAGCTTCAGTTTGTGTGCGACTCCCGTGACGGCTTGGCTCATGGCTGCAGTTACCTGCAGCGCCAGTTGCCAGTCTCATATCTTAAACTTACCTCAAGTCCCTTTAAAGTGCCCAGTTCTTCATGGAGTACTACTAATCAGTGGAGACTTGGGGTGTTTTGATCTTCTTTGTCTTTTACTGTACCCCTCCTGATGTCCCCATAGTGCATAGCGAAAGATTCTGTGGTAGCTAAAAACAAACTACCAATCTGACCTTTAAATTGGTCAAGATAGTGGCCAGATTTAACAACCTGCTTGGTACTTTTATAACCTTTTTTCTGTCTCTTTGTTTTTCTTTTTATGTAGATACTTGTGTCCCTAACTCTGGGAGTGCACTCTCACCTCACATCCCAGCTTTAGATGAACACAACAAGCTCTCCACCAAAGACCACAACTGGAGGAAAAATGGGAAAGCAAAAGCCAGGCCTTCCCTTAAAGGTTAGATGTTGCTTCATGAAACATTTTCCCGATTATCCTTTCTCTCATAACTTGTTGTAATCTTCACTGAAGCTGCTATTGGGGGCTGAATCATTTTGTTGTTCACTCTCTGCATGTCTTTAAAAGTTCATGGGCAATGTCAGTCCACAAAGTATGTCGATAATTGGCCCTCTGCTCATGTGTCAGTGATGGTGCGCCCAAAACATTATGTGGGGAGCCAAGGAGAAACCACAATGCCTTTGCTGTTTCTGCACCTACATGAAGCCATAGAAACAGTTTCACTGACAGCAGCACGCATTGTGTGACACACAAGCAAAAACCACAGTATGTAGGGCTGGCACGTTTATGCCTCATAACTCACCGAGACTCCTGCTTGTCGTTCATGTCACCTGATTTAAGTTAATGTAATGGCCTTTTCATGAAGTAATGAGACACTCAACTCTGAATGCCCACTCAAGACAGCAGGCTGCAAAGCTGAAATCAATGTAAAAAAGCAGCACTGCTTAAAGATGCAATAAATTTGCCCATTTGTTTTTATTTATACTCACTCCCTCTCCTTAAACAGTACATACAAAGAAATGAAGGTTTTATTTCTGTACCCAAAGGTACAGTTATCTGAAAAGTACCCTGTAAACTACAGAAATGGTCTTTGAGGTAAAAACTGTGGACTACTGTTTATTCCTAGGGCTATAAAATTGTCACTGACAACTAAGGCTACATAGGCTAGTGGGCTAAATTTTTAATAGTGTTGTCTGGAGGGGGCTGTGGTGGTTTATGTGATTGCCTCCTAGTAGGAATCTCAGCTGGGGTCTTTATACCTTGTGTTTGTTTGTTCTACCTGAGTTTTTATTTTTTATTTTCTTTTGGGGGGGCTACTCCAGCTTCCTTAGTCAAAAACACATACATCAGGGTAACAGGTGATCCTAAAATGTCTTTTTCCAATGGGCACATACTGCATCTGTAGCAGAATGTGACAGATGACAGTCTTGTCACTGTGCCTCATGCACCCTGGCTACTTGGCCACAGAAACATGTCTTTGGTCAAATGGTCACAAGTGCACATGACTCTTACCCAGGAAGCTAGGGTTCAAACCTCACCCAGGTCCCTCTTCATCCTGCCACATTCTGGCTTTGTTGCCAGGATCCATATACTGTAGCACTAGTGGTGGGTCCATGGATTCCTAATGGGCTGCAGCCTTAGTTGAGCACGAGGATGTGCTTGTGAAAAGAGGGGGAGAGATGTGACAGTTGAGGGTCCAGTCACTATGCCTCCAATTGATTATGCGCTCTGGCTTTTTGACCACAGATGTCCCTTTATTCAGATGGTCAGTATGCATGACTCGTACTCTTACCCTGCCACAAGAACAGAAACATGCACTTCTACCCCCATAGGGATACAGAATTGCCCCCCCCCCACCCGCCCAACCGCCCC
Organism: Atherinomorus stipes; assembly: GCA_023101725.1. NCBI lineage: Eukaryota > Metazoa > Chordata > Actinopteri > Atheriniformes > Atherinidae > Atherinomorus > Atherinomorus stipes. Next base: position 133,414 of record JALJCO010006991.1, on the reverse strand, counting down.
CTTCCCTCCCCTTCTCCTTCCTCTTATTCTTAGTTGTTTTTTTTTTTTTTTTTTTTTTTTTTTTTTTTTTTTTATTGTGGTGAGTGGACCTCTCTTCTTGGGTGTAGGGGGAGTTTTTTTTTTTTTTTTCCTCAAATTTCAAGAATCCACACCACATCCTGAAATAGAAAATGATCAAGATGTTTTCATCTGTTCAAGGTAACACTCAATTCAGCACTGTTTTCTTATCTTGAAATAAATTTCATTTCTCTTCCTATTTTGTTTATTTGCTATTATCTTTCTTTTTTTGTTAGGAGGTAATAAACATTATAGCTTTTCTGTATAGTTGTGGTTTAATAACGATAATCCCACCTCCTTCCCAGCCCCCCCCCCCTCCCCCCTTTTTTTTTATTTTTATCAGATATCCTTTTCACCACAACACAGCGTCTGTAGTTTGGCAAGAAAGTGGGGAGGAGCCACACCTTTAATTTCCACTTTTTTCCCCCCATTTTAAGTTTCAATTTTTTTTTTTTTTTTTTTTTTTTTTTTTTTTTTTTTTTTTTTTTTTTTTTTATTTTCTCTCTCTCTTTTCTCCTCTTTTTCCTTTTTAGACTCTTTCCCCCCAAATTTCCTATTCCCCCTTCCCCAATTTTTTTTTTTCCATTGGTGGGGGGGGGGGGGTTTCCTGTATTTTAATTCAAAGGTACACACAAAAAGATAAATATGCACTATTTTCCAAGGTACAGTATTTATGCCCTCCTTTTCAGAGGGATTTCAGCTGTACCATTGTGGGATCATTCTTGCACCTTGACTTCTTAGTGTGTATGACATTATAAAAGGATCATGCAGGCCAGTGCTTGAGAAAAATCATGGTTGTTAATGCAATGAATAAACAGCCGGCTACATTGATGGACTCGATGGATATCTGAACTTAACATTGGAGTAACTGATGGCTGGTTTGGAAAATTATGCAGTCTTTTGCAAGGGGAGACATGAAGCCAGCCCAAGAGTTTCACAGAAAACTTGCATGACTAAATTAGAGTAATTATACACTTGTAGGAGTAATGCCTCCTGCTAAGACTGAAAGGTTGATGTTATATTTGATAAACTAAATATTTGTAGATACTTTGCTTGCTGCATGTCAATAGCCTAATATTATGTTTCTTTTGTCTCATACTCTGTATAACACAATTTGAGCTTAAATGAGAGGAAAGGGCTATTTAAACAAATCCACATGGAAAATAGAAACGCTTAATTAACAGTCACCGTACATTTCCTTTGCTTTCTTTACTTAAATGTTGTACAGCAAACTTTTTTTATGCTTGATGGATCACAATTTCATGCAGGACTTTTGTGTGACTGATGAAGCATTTGTTTCTGTTTTACCAAGCACTCCTGTGCCAACTTGGACGTCTATTTTGGGGTTTGTTGTTTGCTGGTTAAGTCTGCTCATTAGTGTCTCTTGTCTCTTTCCGAAAGGACATGATGGGGACCGATGCTTGCGCTCATCTGATTGCTCAGAGGGCTACTGCTGCGCCCGTCATTTCTGGAACAAAATCTGCAAACCGGTGCTCAGGCAGGGAGAGGTGTGCACCAAGCAGAGAAAGAAAGGCTCTCACGGCTTGGAAATCTTTCAGCGCTGCGACTGCGCCAAGGGCCTCTCCTGCAAGGTGTGGAAAGACGCCACCTCCTCATCCAAGTCCAGGCTCCACATATGCCAGAAGATCTGAAACTGAGGCGGCTGCCGCCAGCATCAAGGCCTCTGTCTCCATCTGCCAGGGAAAGTTTTTTAAAAGAATTGGTTGTGGCTGCATTGAAAAGGAGCAAAAGACAGAGACTAACTAGAGACAGAACTGACTTGTGGGTTCAAGCTCGCTTTATAGAGAAGAGAGCAAATAGGAATGCTTTAATGTGTTTGCTGTGAGTGGTACATCACTGCACCCACACTCAAACATGCATCCTCACAAACACACGCACATACACCTCACAGCTTTGAGAGATCAATAAGTCTACTCTGTGCTTGCTTAGTGACTAAATATATAAATAAAACACATTCTTATGAGATTCAGGGAGCCACAAAGTTAGCCAGTACATGCTGTGGTGTAATTATTTACAGGGAGGAAACTGACGTAGTAGCCTTACATCAAGCTACAACTTATAACAAACAGAAAGGCCATGTACAGTCATAAAATGCCCATTCATTATCAGAGTAAGTCAGTTAGTGTAAGAAATTTGATAATACTCTGTGTGTCATTACTTGATTTTTGTTTCGTCAAATTCCCATATTATACTTGTCGTGTTGTTCATGTGCAGCCTCAAAGAATTCAGCTATGGAAAACATTTACAATCACTAACAGCCTCCATCCTCTAAGTCCTTTGAAGAGCTGCTTGCATACGCTGTTAACTAACTTACATAATACACCAAATACTCATAATCCAAAGAAAACAAGAATCTTACGCTGGAAGTGACAAGTTTGAGCTGGCGCACCAACTCTTTGCCCTGTTTTTAGCCACAAGAATAGTGATAAGAATCATGTTTGTTGTGGAAACCTTATCTGTTAAAAAACAGCTGAGATCTGTTGTGATACAACCGTGTGGGTAAAAACAGTCTGCAGCGAGGAAAGCTCTGTTGCAGACTCTGTGGTACCGATACCAGATGGAGAATGGTTCTGCTTTTCTAATCACATGAACAATATTCAAGGATATGAAGGAGCTGCATTTTTTGTTTCCATTTGCAAAGCCAGACGAAATGGAGATGTGGGGAGATTGATTACAAAAATGCTCCAGAAAAACCTGATGCTTTCAAGGAAAATTTGCAGTTTGAATCAATGTTTCTCTGACAACACATGGCCTTGTTTATGCTTTCGTTTTCAAATATGACTGCATACTTTTTCACGAACTATTGTGGAGTTTGATAATGTTCTGGACAGGAATGATTTTTTTTTGTTGTGAATTCCTTAATAATCCTTTAAACAACCTCTCATAATACCAGTGTAATACCACATTGCCTCCTTTTGCTTTAAGCTGTGTTTTAAAGCATCAGTTCCATATAGGCTACTTTGTAACCATCTGAAATATCAATAAGCTCTTTTATTGTAAATAGACTGGAAGCAATATATTTAAGAATCAATGTATATCATGTACATATAATAACATATAAATGGTACAGCTAAGCGATCCAGATGAGAAGAGTAATGGATGAAACAAGCACTGTTGGATTGATTGAAGATGATGAGGGTCATGTGTATGAATAAGGGGGAAGCATAGATAGCTTTGGCAGATTTTTATGGACAGATGCATTGAAAGGATAGCTCCTTAATGAGAGAGCATTACTTTCCAAAATATTCTGTGTAAATGGAGTGTAAATGGTGTGAAGATGATTATCTCATTTAATAATGTTTGTGTGAATACTTTTCTTTGATTTTTTTTTTTTTTTTTTTTTTTGCTTTTGTTTGTTTCTATTTACAATGTTGGATGAATAAAAAGAATGTATTTTGTATTAGTGGCCACAGGATTTGTTACTGCTTGTTGATTCTTTTTCAAATATTCATCTTTCATCTTTTTCTATACCCAGACAGACAGGTTACAGATCCACCACAAGGCCAACTTAAAGACTACAATTATTTTTGCCGTTGAGCACAGAGATATAACAAGCTTGAAGCTTGAAAAGCTTCAGCTTCAACCATCTGAAATTCTTCTGTCAAATTCTAAAGGTGGCCTAATGAGATTTGTGATGAAAAAGAAGTATTTTTTGTATTATGGTGCCTACACAAATCTGTTGATATGTATGCATTGCATACATAATGTAGAGATGAGGATTAATTTTTGAGTAGTTTTGAAATATGAATTATCACAGTAATAAATTGTTCACAGTGTTGACTACAAGTATTTGCTGCCTTTGCTTTTCACTGCCCTTTTTTATAATGTGAGACGCACAAAGTAGTGAATAACATCAGTATTAAAGCATAATACTGTAAACAATAAGCAAAGGTCAAATTTGCAAACATACAGACACTGGGATCTGTAGGATCAGCCACCTCAAATTTCCAAATCAAGCTCCTTCTTTACTAAAATTGACAATCTATAGCTAAAACAAAATCCAACCAGGCACCAATGTCTGCACTGTAGTAATGAGAAACACAAATACTATTTTTGTTTAATAAAGAATTGTATCACTTTAGCCTCAGACATACTGAAGATATTGAGAGAAGACATTTAAAGCAGTAAAATGTTTACAATGCAACCAAACAAAAGCAAATGTGCTTCTTGATATTTCATCATTAACAGTTAAAAAACAAATATGAACTCATTGTGCCAAGTGCTTTTCTTCTTGCAATACGACAATATTTTCTGTTATTTATTAGGTATGAGAAGCTAAACAATGCTACATCTGCCCATCGAGAGATGGGTCAAAGTCAGAGGCTAATTTCCCAGTTGGAATTAATGGAATAAATAAAATTGTTTAGGAAAAAAAAAATATATATAATTATTTTAATTTACAGAGAAAAAAAATAAATGTCTAAACAAATACTGTAACAAAAATATAAAGCTGATAAGTAAGAAATACATGCATCCATACTAATGTGTAAAATAATGTGTCATTCTGGGCATCTTTCACTTGTTTTTGCTGTATATGTTTTAAACCTTTGGCATATCATTTTAGGCTATTAAAATGACACCATATAGTTAGGTGAGGGTAAAAGTGCAGGAAAGGGTGTCATCTTCTTACTGTAGATAGTTTTATATATGACACAAAAAATACAAATATGCATTGTAATACTGTAGCATGCATCAAGACTTTGTGTGCAACAACCATGCTTCTTTATCGGAGGAGGCTGAACTTAAAGACTGAACTTCAATTTACATGCAAGAACCAGACAACAAAGCAGATAGAGCAGATTCAGAGCAGCATGCTAATCTTCGTGTGGCTTTAGTCAACTTGTCAGCGTATGAAAGATTCTTGGAGAATGGCATTTACAAAGTAAAACTTAGCATTGAAACAGCTTGTGGAATTGTCCTTTAAACTGTTACTTTTAACTTTTATACAACAATACAGATGTGACAGTGAGGGGTCCTGCCACTATGCCTCCGATTGATCATGCACCCTGGCTACTTGGCCACAGGGATACCCCTTGGGCTGACTGGTAAGTGCGTGTGACTCTCACCCGGGAGTCTATGGGATCGAACCCCACTCGGGCCCTTTGTTGCGTATCTTGCCACACAGATACTGTACATTCATTTCACTATGTGACACGTAAATCAGGAAAAATCACTCTGTGATTTACCTGTTTCTGTTAGCTGACCACATAAATTAACCTAGAATCATTTAGGCTGGTTTCTGTTGTCAGACTGTAAAGTCCTGAAAAGTTCAAGGTTTGCTAAATCACCAAGCAACTGTCTGGTTTGAGATTTTTCTTTTCATGATAATAAACAAGACTTAATGAAATCCATGATAGACTGCTGCTATTTAGATGTGATCTATAGACCAATCCGGTCAAACGCCACAACTAGACCGTCCGCCATTGCCACCGGAACGTTTCTGTACATGTATAATGAAAACAGATGAGAATCTGACTTTTTTCTCAACAACATGGAGGAAATATGGAAGGACTGTCACATTCCTGGTTGTTGGAACATCAGTGGAAAACTTTAATTGTGGTAATAAGTGAATAAGAAGATCATGGACATTTATTTCATGAAGATTTCTGCTGTCTGTGGCAAAAGTGGACGCTACTGCTCAGTCCACTGATGTCAGTGTGTTTGTATCGGGAGGAATATTGGACACACAGAGCAGAGGAGGAATAACTTGCTGCTACAGCGGAGAAAACACTGGATTTAATCCCCAACAACAAAAACACGTTAAATTATGGTGAACACTCATTAAAGGCAGGGTGGATGATGTTTTCCAGGAGCATTTTTTACTATATTGCTTAAAGTCTCCTTCACACCCTAATTGCCGATAATTAATTAAATGCTCTGACACAAAAATTAAAAACTTTAGTCACCCGTGGAACGGACAGGAATGAAAAAAACCCAATCCAAAAGGGAGCCGAAGTCACGCCACTCTACTTCCGCACCATGGGACCTAAGAGAGAAAAAATATGAATGGAAGTCAGTGGGGAGAAAATAATTATCTTCTAGTCCCAGTCGTTCTCTGTCCTGGATTCCAGATATCTTGGTTATGGATTTGAATGAACATTTTTCATGCAAAGAAAAAATAAAATACTGCAAAGATTTTCAATAATTTCAAGATTTACTTGAAGCCGCTTTGTGGACTACTCTACTACGCTACAAGTTATGACATCGCTCTCTGCGACGGGCGTGAATGAGACTGGATATTGTTCCATCAGCGTAATGGAAAGACTCAACATTTCCTGACTTAAAACGGTTTTCACCTCTGTTCATGCTCTTTTTCCTGCTCTTGAAAAAATAAAGCGGTGACGTGCCGGAGTAAAATCACAACGGTAGCGCACTCAGGCAGCTGGTGACACATGTCGCTTGCAATGAGAGCTGTAGTCCACACAGAGGCTTCAAGTAAATCCTGAAATAATCTAAAATCTTTGCGGTATTTTATTTTTTCTTTGCACAAAATTTTTTTCGTCTCTTAGATCCCATGGCGCAGAAGTAGAGGGGCGTAACTTCGGCTTCCTATTGTCTGGAACGACCCGTGCTTATTGATTGAATGATGACATGTCTATAAAACACAGAGAACGTTTGTCTCTCCATCCCCCCTTCCCCCCGCCCACCATGCACTTGCTTGCTCACTCGCTCTCAACCTATGCTTGCAACTCGCTGTGAATACTCGCTGTTGTTAGGCTATCTGTGCAGCTGTTTGCTCTTAAAATGCACTGAAAAGAAAAAAAAAAACGGATGCGGATCAAGTCATCGAGATGTTGGCGTTTGCAGTGTGGATGTTTTAGACCGCAGAAGAAGTTGGAGGTGAGCAAATTAACACTTAACACACAACGTGGTTCCTCAGCTGTTTAGGCAAACGAGCTATCCACTGCTGTTCTTGGTTATCTTCACTTGTCGGCGCACACGCTCCTGCACTCTGGAGGTGTAGTTTCAGGTGTGTATCATTAAAAATGTAACCTGCTCAAACCGTTTTTCTAGGATCCCCTACCCTGCCTCTAATTTGACACTATTTCACATTTATGCTTCCAAAAATGATGCACCGCATAAGTTATTATGCTAGCTAATGCTAACAGAGACAGCTGTGGTGTTGGTGCGAGTTAATGACTATTCTGGGAGATAGCCTATTGTGAAATATAATGTTATTTGCTCTGATCAGGGCAAATAATTCAGTTGCAAACTCACACAGATCAGGAAGACAGTGTCCTGCAGCCTTTAGTTTTATCTGCAGGACATGTGAAGACTACCTGGTCTGTAGCTGCAGTCCTTAAATACCAAAAGTCAAATACAGTGTATATGACAAAATAGGAAAGTAAAGACCTTTGAAAGAGTTTAGTTTTTTAGAACTTTGATAAATAATCACAAGATTTCCGTGTTATTCCAGTGTGGCTTGTCATTAAAGCCAATTTCCGGAGATGAATAATACTGTAGTTGAAATTAATGCTCCGATGTAACAAAAAACAAAAAAAACAAAAAAGTCAGAATACTTAAGAGATCTCCAGCTAACATACCTATAGGTTATCACATTAGGCGCATTCGGACAGAGAGGTTCTATGAACGCAGTTCCTAAAACTACGCCTCCCGAGTTTAGTTATAAGAAATACCCTTCCCCTTCAGCGTGCATTCGCACATGAGGGAGGACCTTGATAGGAACCATGTGTGACGCAAATATTGCGACAGTGACAAATTTATGCCCCAGTATAGACCTAATACAAAACTGAGGTTTCTCATCTCTTTTATTCAAAGCTATTATAAAAGCTTACTTACCAGCTTTCCCTCATCACGGTCATATGTATCATGTAATGGAACTGTTAATGCAGTGGTTAAATCCAGCTTTTATCATCGAGGGCCAGCTCCAGTGGTGCCAAAGACAAGGTTTAAAACCAGAGGGAATAGGGCCTTCTCTGTGGTTGGCACAAAGCTGTTAAACGCTGTACCCCTCCATGTTCGAACAGCCCCCACAGTGGAATGTTTTAAGTCTCATCTTAAAACCCACTTTATATTCTCTGGCTTTTAACTCTGCATGAGTTGTGTGGTCCTCTGTCGTCTTTTATTTAGTATTTTATTATTTATCTCTTTTAGTCTGTTTACCATTCTTTGATCTGTTTTTAATTAATTTTATTGTGGCTTCTTAAATATTTATTTATATATCTGTTTTATTATCAGCATCTTGTATTTTCTATATCTGTTGATTAGTCATTTGATTTTATACTGTTCTTTTTAGTTTATGAATATGTGTAGCACTTTGTAAACACTTTGTTTGTAAAATGTGATATATAAATAAAGTGGATTGGGCTGGATTAATATGTGAAGGGAATGTTTATTTATTCAAAGCCCACATACATTTTTATTGTATGTTATGAGTACAATAAGATTTGATATAACTTGAGGAAATATTCATGAGTTATGCCAGTGCGATCAGTAATCATTCCAATTTTGAGAGACATTATTGCACAACTGGTCATTTCTAAACACTCCCATAAGAGACATATTTTTTCCAAACCACTCAAACATAAACTGCTCTGGGGCTTTTGTTCTCTTCAGTGCTCACGATGTTTAGTTATTGGCTGTACATTAAAGGGTCAAGAGGCAGGAATAAAAAAAACCCAAACATGCATGTCCATTTTTTTTAATGCTAATGAGTGATGAAGCGCTAAATACCAAAAAGAATATTTCCACCCACGTCTCTCTCCGTTGCCTTAAACAGGCTGTGTGCTGCATAAAGCACTGAAATTCGGTGGGCGAATTTCCTGTGCTGCCCTGCGGACGTGACGTCAAATGACGCTGCATCTGCAGTTTTGATACAGGAAGAAGACGGTCGCGGTAAATTCAAACACTGTAAGCGATAGTTATGGATTCTTCTGCCGTCAGCAAACAATCCAGATCAACTGAAAGATACTAAAAAGTGTAACTACGAAGAAAAAGCGTAGTAAACAACATTATAGCTTCAGTTTTTGCACACTCCCGTGACTGCTTGGCTCGTGACTGCAGTTACCTGAAGCGCCAGTCGCAAGTTTCATTTCTTAATCTTGCCTCAAGTCCCTTTAAGTGATAAAACTTAAAACCTGTTGAAAACTTGGCAATTATTTTATGTCACTTTATGGATGGTTTAGTATAAATTGTTGAAAAAAAGTTTAAACTGCATGTCAACTTTACATGGCACTTATAAGACATACACTATCCAATGTAACATTAGTCTATCTGATTTAAAAATATGCTACTCTTCTCATCAGAGCCTCTATGGGCCCCTCAGCTCCAACCACCACAGCACAGCTGGTGCTTAACTAGTGGTGTTTGATCATTTTCTACACTGTAAATGTAGCACACCCATTAATTTGCTTTATTTATTGTTGGTTAACATCAAACCAGTGTCACTCTGGCGGTGGGTTTTAACAATTACTGGGGAAGCAAATTAAGAAAAATTTGTTTGGTTTTAATTTGCACTTTTTAAAATTTAGAGTGATGTATGAGTGTGGCAAACTGAACAGAAAACAAGATCCAATCCAACAAGACACAATTAGTGTAAACACATTAACCAGTTTATCCCAAGCAGAAGTGTCAAACACCACAGGGGTGCTATCCTGCAGGTTTCCCTGGTTTTTCTGCTCCAACACACATGATTCAAATCAAATAGATCTAACAGCTTCTTGTCAACTTTTTAACAATGATCCATTCATTTCTGTCAGGTTTGTTTGAGCAGGGAGACAACAAAAATCCGAAGGATATGGGGGCCTCAAAGACCGGAGTTTGACACCTGTGCTTCACAAGTGATAGCTATAACATTTTCACCAAAACAAGAATTTCTTCCAACCATAGATAACTGGTTAGATGTGACAATAGATATTTATAATATGGAAAAGGCTACCTTTTCTTTGAACTTAAACATGGACATTTTTGTATAATGTCGGGAAAAGTGAGTCCATGTAAATTATGTGAAATTGTTAAGACCAGATTTAGCCAAAATAACAAATTGAAGGAAATGTCATGTATCTTTGTATGGGAGTACTCCATCATTCTCACAATGTTATATGACTGTATAATTATAACACCATTCCCTTCCATACTAGGATGTAATAATACTGTATGTTATTATTAATTATTATTAATACAAATGTTCTTTGCCGATGCCAACACTTGAGGCAATGAGGTTGCTGTGTCTTGACACAGCGACAGACTGACTGGGGGAGCAGGATTCAAACCCACTTCTGATCATTGGACCACCACGGTACCCTTTTTGTTATTTATGCATACATCACTCGCGCATGCTCATAACTGCCCATTATGGCAGTTATGAGTTATGGTCCATAGAAATAGAACAGAGACTGGTCTTTACGGGGTTAATTACAATGATGCCAGACACTATTTGCATTTTTGACTGCGTTACTGTAACTGATGAGGGGAGAATTCTCCTATACAGAGAATACGTTTTTACTGGTTTTCCATGAAGAAACACCAGCGATCGGCCTGGATTTGTGCCGTCACTGTGTAAAACTGTGCAAAACACCTTCACCGCAACACCCGCTCTACAGCTTCCTGTTGGAGTCTAATGGCCGCAAAGAAGTCAAATGTAATATTTCTGCAGGAAAAAGTAGGAGGCAACACTGACTGAATCGCCGGGGAATTAACGTAAGCACGGTGCCAACGTTTACTGTGTTTGAAAACGTAATTGACCCATTTCTTCGACAAATACTACCCTTTAGAAAAAGAGGGAAATGTCCATTGCTGCCAGCTGAAAGTTCCCCATTAGCACAGTCTAACAGGAAACTTGGCCGTTTAAAGGTTTCTCTTTCTCTTTTTCTTTCTTTTCTTTTCTTTTTTCTTTTCTTTTCTTTTCTTTTCTTTTCTTTTCTTTTCTTTTCTTTTCTTTTCTAATACTTAGGAACCATAGACCCCAATGGTACTGCTAGCTTGCTGCAGTTAAACAAGAACTATGAATGCGATCTGACAATATATGCTAAACTGACAAAGCAACAGCTGTGCTTTCCTTCAAAATTTCCTGGTGATTGACTCGCCCCAAGTAGGCTCTGTCCTACTTGAGCCATTGTCTCTCATCCTCCCACATACAGTATTTCCACAGAAAGATTATATTCCACATCTTTACGGTCATTATGCCCGGCTACAGAGAAGGTGTTGCGGTGAAGGTGTCCAGTTTTACCGTGGGTTTTACAAATCCAGGACAATTGCTTGTGTTTCTTCACGGGAAACCAGTAAAAACGTATTCCTTGTCTAGGAGAGTTCTCCCCTCGTCAATTAAAGCAGTCAGAAATGCAACAAGTATTTGGCATCCTTGTAATGAACCCCATAAAGACCAGTCTCTTGGACACCATGCGTGATGACGTATTAGCGGGACAAATCGTTCAGCCAGTGATAGTGCAGTAATAGTGCACTATTACTGCACCACTTCTGGCAGAAAAAGGAGGAACTTTTTCATGCCCACATCTGTATACCCTTTTCAGGAACAGAGCCATTTTTTGTGCATTTGGAGAGACAAGAAATAGGGTCCACGGCATTCAGTTCCTATAACCATTTTAGCTCCTACTCTGAGAAGGCAGGGTCTTTTTGTTGTTACATAGGAACCAATATGGCGAAAGTATTTAGTATTCTATTGCCACTAAACGCAAACAACAGAATAACATCTTAAATGTTTACAGATACAACACTGATACAACTGGTGCATGTTTGGCACTCTGCTCTCCGTTCTTCCTCCATAAAACAAAGTATTGCCTGGATTCTATTTCTCCTTGCTCTTGCTGTGCTCTTCCAGCCTCGATGTTAGACGTCTGATGTGATCATACATGATTAATAATCACATCATGCAGACCATAAAAACAGTGGTGTTGTCTTCTCTCCTTACTTTACGCGGGTTTTATTTTATTTTGTTGGGGCACAAAAAAAAAAGTCACAGACAGTCGCATTGCATCGGCCCCATAGACTGTTAATAGAGATGGACATTGTATCCGGTTAGAATAGAAAAAAATGAAGCCAGTTGGGCATGTCCCACCGTCGCCATCTTGCAGTGTCAAAATGAAATAGTTCCCCTGGTTCATAGAATGAAATTCGAAGTGAGCAGTTCTTAGAACTGCTCTGTCCGAAAGTGGCTTTTCTGACTGTCATGGGGAGTTAGGAGCATGCACCAGTGACATATGCATAAATTGACATTAAAGTGCTGATGGCATGATTTTGACATTGTCTGCCATGTTTTAACATTGCTGCATTTCAGCACATCTGACCAGACGGTGGCACTGTTTGTAGAAACAGGACGTGGCGTTGTGGGAGGAAGCTCTATTCCATTGTCAGTATGGACTTTAATGGGTTTATTGTAGTTTTTAAGTTCCTTTTCCAGTTTTACAGACGGACAGTAATGGCTCAGCCTTTTGTTGTATTGCCAATTAATGTTTAAAAGCTCATAAGGACAATGTTAGTTTATTTATGTTTTCTACAGGTCATTAATACATTAGAAGACAATAAAATAGGTGCACATCTGTACCAGTAAAATTCCCATCTGCAGACACTGTTTACTGGACAAGATGAGACTTTTAACACATGAGACTGTCGTCGCTTCTGCTGGATTATTCTTCATTTATCAGTGTTTGCTTCACAAAGCTGTGATGTCCAGCTGTGAATATAGACAGCATTTCCTCTGGGCTTTATGGGACTTCTCGGACATCACAGGGCTTTTCTGGCTGATTCCAAAGATGCATCCTTCTCTCTATCCTCATCTTTATAAACTGGAACTATTTAAAACTTGACTGGAACCTTGTAAGTTGTTATCTTCTTGTTTTTAAAGGCTAGTTAGCATGCTAGCGGTTAGTCGTGAGCAAATAGCCATGGCTGCCTCTCTATACTTGCAGCTCTTTAACAGTTGTGGGTCCGCTTGGTGCTGTTCTGAGTTGCTCCTTACAGGTCTGAGTCAGCTTGGCGTGGATCTTGCATGATGGAGCTGAACTGAGTGGACTGGGAGACAGTCTTGGAGTTGTAGGTAGCTGACTTGCAGTTGAAAGCCCAGTTTGATCCGGGCTTAATTGTAAGCTCTGATGTCCCCATATTCAGCATCATCACACTCTTCTGAACTGGCTGATGATCCCGCCACACCAGTTCCAATCTAGCTGTTCTGGAGCATCTTTTATGTTTTCCACCACTATGATTATACAGCATCAATGAGTTGACTGCGACCGTCTCTACCCATAGTGTCATAGAGAGGCTAATTGCTAGCGGCTAGCGAGCTTTGGCTTTTCAATCTCGGATATTTACGTGAATATAAGGCTACGTTCACACGGCGACGATCAGAAGAAAAGACGCAAAAGTGGCGTCTTGTCTTCATCTTTTTATCCGCGTTCACACTAGCATCGTCATGAAGAAATCTGCGTGCATACGAGGACGCAAGCATGTGTGGAATTTGATTGGATATGCATGCCAGGCCTTTAAGTGGTGCTGTGACTGAACTCCACCATGTCCGCGCGCATGCGTACAATCATTCGTCTCTGACTGTTCACTTCAAAATCAAAACAACTATGGCGGCAATGAGGAGGAACTTTGTGTGGACAGATGAGGAGGTAAAATTACTTCTCCAAACAACACTCAATTACAAGCTCGCAATGTGGAGATCAGCTGGGCTTAGGTAGTCCGACATTGTTGTTTTTCCTGTATTGTATGACGCATGCCACGTGAGCACGGCGTCAGCAGGTCTGTGGGTCCACCATCATTTCTGCATTTTGGACTGTGCAGACGAGCTGTTGCGTCCTCAGGAATTCCACTTTGGAATGAGTCTTCAGATTTTTGCGTCTGCAACCCAGTTGCCGTGTGAACGAAAGGCACTAACGATGAACTAGTTTGCCGTTTTTACCCGCAATCGTCCTCGTGTGAACGGCCCCTAAGTCTGATTGACTTCTAACTGCACAGAACTACTTATTTTGTTTTGTTGTATTGTTCTATTGCTAAATTACTTAAAGTTAAGGTCGTGTCATCAGCACTGTAAACTTCAATGGCGGAAACCCAACCGTGATGAAAAGAGTACAAAATCAATTTTATGTGTTAATAGCCTTTTTTATTTTGATTATTCAGTGATGTGCTTGTAATTTTCTTTTTTATATAAAGACACTTGAAAAGAGGAGATTTCCACACACTTCATCTGTACAAATGTCACTTTATTGCTGAGCTTTCGGTCCTATGGGACCTTCATCAGAGCAAAAAACAATTGTAACACCCGTTCCTTTGATCTGACCAACCAGTAAAATGGACAAAGTGCACAGAATCCTAAATAAGTTTTAAAAGGGTAATTTATTACAAAAGTTCTTAAGAGTAGTTAAAATGGGGAGGAAGAGTCCAAAAGTGCAGGTGTGCTTATTTATCCAGACAGGGGGGAAAATCACTGGAGGAGCCTGGGTCCACACTCTAGATCGTTTCACTTGTGTGGCAAAGCTGTACGGCAGGCCAAGCGATACTTGGGCAGATGTTGGTCAGAGCACCACAACAACCGACAGACCCATAAGTTCCTCCTCCAAGGCAAAGCCAACAGGTCTCCCTTAAAGCACACCTGGACACAGTTCACCAGCAACAGAGAGAGAAAGAGCATTTGTGTCAGCTGTTTAAGTAGAGTGGTGCTCCCCTGAGCTGATTGTACACACCTGATTCACCACACCCACACAATCACAGCAAACCACACAAAGAATAAGGTGCAGATACAGCTCTACCGGGTTACACAATAAACAAGCAAACAGTATACTTTGACATTATGAAATGTCTGATGCCTGATGCTGTGGAGGCCCAGGTGGTCATTAAGTTCACTTATGACTTGGGCCAGGTCTGCAAAGTAATTGTCCTCCAGGATTAAAGTTTGCTGAACTATCATTAAAATCATTATAACTGTGAAGTAAGATAGGTAACTGATAGAGTTTGATTTGCCTTGACTATATAAGCCCTTAATGAATGATGCATGTCCACTTTTCAAATCAGGCATTGGCTTATTTTACAAAAGGTCAAGTGACTTGTTTTGCAAAATTGTTAAACAGGTTTTTTTTTTTTAAAAAAAGGCAATAGAAACAATGCTACCTGTTTATTTAAAAGAAACTATTAAATCCTTTCCACTATACAGTAGTCTTTATTGGAATTCAATTACCTTCTTCAATGAAAGAACTGAGAGACACTAAATCATTTTCTCACATTCTTTGACAGAAAAAAACACCACAACCAAACTATGTGCAGAACCCTTTACAAGGTTGTGCTCTGTGCAGCAAGTGTCCAGTCCTTCTTTTTTTCCACATGTGCTTTTGATTGAAAGTAATAACTCTACCATACCTTTGTTTGGATTTGCTTTTTATTTGCTGAAATATTGGATGCTTTTTTTTCTCTCTAATCTCCATAGACACTGGAAAGAGAACATTCACAGTGACTGGAGTCTTTTGGTCTCCATGGAAAGAGGAGGTAGATACAAAAAGAAAGCACTTTTCTCCTGTTCCAGGCCACCCACAAGTTTTGCAGTCTCCACCAAAAACCTGCTAATGAGAGAGTGACTGTCACTGGGTCTGCACTTTCCAGTGTGTGTCAGCAGAAAATACAAACGAATATAAATGAGGGAGTTCACACAGGCAGGTCTGACTACACATGAAGTTGCCAGCTAAATAAATATGCTAAATGATTCAGTGGAAGGCTTTGATTTTGTGCCCATGTTTGCATCATGTAAATCATAAATGTAATTTGGGTTTGTATGGCTCATATCATTTACTGTGGCAAGTGATAGAAAGTTTTCCTCGAGCAAGCAGGAACAAGGAGCTTCATGCAGATGCCAGGTCAAGCTTCCAGTGACTGATGAAAAAGAAGAGGCCATCTGTTTTGTTTGTTGTTATTTATTTATATATTTTTTTCTGATAACTATGGACCATAAAGGATTTTCATTTGTCTCACATTTTAATCAGATTGTATATTGAGCAGTCAGACTTAGGAATGCCCTGGACAGAAATTCTTACATAACAAATGAAAGAAAGAAAGTTGCGCTGAGATCAACAAACATGTGGGTTGATGTTTTGTTTTTTTCTATTAATCTGTTACAGAGTCTTATTAGACCAGTTTCATGTCAAGAAGACAAGTACATTTGTCTCAAGCAGCAAACTCTGACACAAAAAGTAAAGCAAAAAAAATGTAGTTCACCCCTCATCCATTTAGGGCTGGCTTCAAAAGGGAGCCAATCCCCATAGACTCCCATGTTAAACTTCACAGCAAAAATGAACAGCCTGGTTCAAAAAGTATTTTAGGTTGACAACTTTGAAGGGGGTAAATTTTTTTTCAGATAACTCATCCATGTAGATGTTGTTTAATCTTGAAATTATGCATAATTAGGGATATGTCCTTTTAATTGACAGCCGGCAGATCGACAGCCGGCACAAGCACCGGTGGCTGCAAACAAGCTCGCTCCCTGCTTGCTACCAAGAAGTCCTCAGCCTGTATAGTTGCACAACTGCGGCTTTAGCTGGCTGTTAATTCCAGGTTAGCTCATTTAACTCTTAGCTCAGAGGTCATTGGCTGTCAATCAACACCCCAACGCTCACAGCCCTCCTCTCTTTGTCCATTTTTGTAGAGTGACAACACACACGACATAAGCAAAATGGCGACGGTGGAAACCATCCAACAAGCTTCAATTTAGTTCTCCAGAAACCAACAGGTCACATGATTGGAAGGTTTGTCCAGTACAGTCAGTGATTTGTCCACATTTACAGTGTGATAGTGGCAACAGAGGCAGAGAAGTTGTGACTTAGTAGCGTTTTCTACTACCTGTTCTGTTCAGATGGCAATCTGGTGACATAATGTAAAGTTATGTGGGTTTGTCTGTCTGTCTGTATTTTTGTTTGTTTGTTTTTTAGCCTTGCCAAGCACAAAAAATCAAAAACTATAAAGTCATTGGACAGTATTGACTCAGGTGGGGCTCAAGCATTTTTTTTTTTTTCATGAAAGTTTGCAATGCCACAACCTACCGCTGACCCTGTGTAATTGCTTTTTAGATATAATAGTTGTGCAATGCCCTATTTATGACTGTTTTTGAATAATGTAAAATGAGTAAATGTTGCAGTTTCAAAAAGAAGGTGTAGAAACATGATGATTTTATTGCCAAACTAGTGTTATCCTTTTACATGTAAATTTCAAAGATTTTCTGCTACAAACTAAAGTAGCTGTTACACTTTCTGGCGTAAGACTCCATTCATATTATGGTCCTCTTTATTTTTAATATGTTTTCCATTGTGTTTTTTTCTTGCCAGGCCTGGATGAGACTTACAAGAGTCCAGGGGCCAATAACTGGAATGATATTGTTCTGCAAGGAGTGATGTTAGACACAGGCAACATCAATACACAGTAATTTACACCAGCTGACACCGTGCATTGGATGAAATATCTCATTGTAGGTTCACATCTTAATAAATGACACCTGTTATATTATCCAGTAGTGGTAGAAGTATTCAGATGATATACTTAAGTACAAGGACTAGTAAATTGTTTTAGGGTTGCATTACAAGTAAAGTGTCTGCAGAATTTTATCTTCTTTCGCTGAAACTTTTGTCTACAGTAAATTACCATCTACTCAGATGTGTACCTGTGGCAACATATCTGCTTTGCCAGACTTGTGAGAGCAGAGTTAAGTAAAGAAAGGCAGTTGAGCATCTTCCTATATTTGTGTCTCAGGAGCTATGCCTCAAGAATGTTGAAAAATGCCAATGCTGCCCAGTTAAACTATCCCCATGGCAGTGCTATTCAGCAGGGTTATTGCTGCATTACTGTATGGTTCCTTTAAGACTTGCATTGCGAAATATGAGCGGTAAAGTCCATCCGCTCTTTAAACGGACTTCAGACATCAGGAAATGTTGCGGAAAAGTCAGTACAGCCCTGCTCTCCCTTCAACTCTGTCCAGAACATTTTCTTGTGCGTTCAGCCAAAACGACGTGCCGCAACATTTCCACTCTTATGAGATGGAGACCAGCTGGTACATGTCCGCTATCCCCAAGGTAAAAGACGGGAACGCATGTCTGAATGCAAACAGTATAAAGGACAGAGTCCGCAATATTACCGCTTTCCAGTGCACGTCTGAAACGAGCTTATGTGTGTAATTCCATATTCATTTAAATCTAGATCTGTAATCACCTTTGTAATTTGATAGTTTTTTTAAGTTATCATTTTATGACCCACTGGCTGGAGAAATGGAATGTCTTTGATGGAAGTGAACTGAAAACACTCAGCAACAGCTTGACAATGTGGCACAGATTGGCATATGGTTAATGCTTCTGCTGCCCTCATTGACTCAAATCTTTCAAAACTGATAAACTTAGAGTAGTGAAAGAATTCAGAGTCCGGGATCCACACAAATTCTGTTTCCTGGTCTGTTTTCTGGAATTTTAGTTTAGTGCAGTGGCTTCAAACTGAAAGTTGATGTTTATTTCACTTAGAGCCACAGGATACCAAATCAGTACACAAACCACTCAGAACAAATCAGAGAGAAAAAAAAAAATCTGAAGCTTAGAAGAGTTGTCAGTCTCTTGGAGGTGTCATCAGTGTGGACTTTTGGCCTATTTCTAAAGCCTTCTAACAGTTTCACTTGTGGAGGAAAACCCTGAAGGTTGCCAGCTGAATATTTCAAACTATATTCTGCCATCTCAATTATACTACATCACCATGTGGGAGCTGAGCTTATGTTCACTTCTATTATGTCTTCTTTTTCCATTTTCATAAGTTAAATCCTTGGGAGTGTGAGATGAATGATGCATTAAGATAAAAGACCCAACTACACCTTGTTATACGTGGGTCTTATCAGGTAATATAATTTCCATGTCTGAACGCGTGGTGTTGTCTGCTGTTGTGTGTTTGGCCATTTCATTTAAATCTGCACTTTACTTGTAGAAATTAACTTCTATCATAACAGCAAGGGTCCCAGTTATTATTTTCCATGACTTCCCTTTGTATCAGCATATGGTCCAAAAAAAGAGCCATTTCACCTCAGAGGTTACTTAAATAGATTAAATCACTCTGCCAACTCTTAGTCTCTGGATCCATGCCGACTCAACCACTGCTTTTTGTCAAGTCTCAATGCCTGTGCTCTGCTGTTATTAAACAGTTGCATTAGCGGTGATGGGACTACCACAATATGTGTAACAGCAGCTCAAGCACCTACAGACACAACATATGAAGTGTCGCACAGACAAACTACGACAAGACATGACAAATTGATGAGTACATCATGTCTCACCTTCTGAAAACATCACAGTTTTTCTATTAACTTCTTCATTTGAGCATTACTATGTTGACATTTACTCATCAAGAGGCTCCTTATTCCCAGCAATTTGTAATTCTTACAGCTGATTGCACATTTGGTAGATTATCATCTTGTGTTTTTTTGTCTACATTTGTATTTTATTAATTTGTTGTTGTTTTCATTCTGTTTGTTTAATCTGTTGTAAGGTGTCCTTAAGTGATCTGAAAGGTGCTTCCAAATATCTAATCCACTTTATTTATAAAGCACATTTAAGTTAGAATAAGTCTCCAAAGTGCTGCACATAGAAAATTCCCAGCAATAAAAATAAAAAATAAATAAATAGAAATAAATAAATAAATAAAAACAAGTGTTGCTCTATGGGTCCATCAGTTTTCTTTAAAACAGTAAAATAGAAAGGTTAATAAAAGAGAATGTTGTTATTATTATTATTATTATTATTATTATTATTATTATTATTTTTTTTTTTTTTTTCATCTTGCTTCTACTTTGTCTTATGTAGATGGAATTATGTGAAAATCTATAATTAATGTATTTTAGCCAAGCCAACTTTATTTATAAAGCACTTTAAAATACAGCCAGTGCTGACCAAAGTGCTGAATATTAATACATAATGCATTAAAAGACATCAAATTTAACGATACTATACAATAATTTTAAGAGTACATAATTTGCTTTGAAAAAGCTGTCTAATGACAAAGTATGATTGTCTAATCTAGTAACACATCACATTTACTGTAGGCCATTAACCCATGGCCATGGAATCTGATCATGTTTCTTTGAATTTGTCTCATGCACTCTTAGCCCGGATTTTAGATTTACTTATTGGTCCACTTATTCCTGTATATAATACTTACGATCTAGCAGCTGCTGCACCACGACAGAAACGTCTGTGGGCTGACATTAATTTCAGCTAAAACCCAACAATGTCAATGTTTTTCTATTAAGCAAGATTACCTCTGTCCATTGATTACTATAAGTAAGATGGACTTCAAATGATGGCCCAAACCAGAGAAAATTATTTGTGTGAAGCATTTACTCTAAATTAAGTGAAATTACAGTTCCCTCCTCTACTTCAACTTACAACTTTGACATTTTTCATTTTCAAAAGAAGTTCTGTGAACTGAAACTGTTCTAGTTCATTCTACTTAGTCACTCCCATTAATGAAACTTCATTTTCTTACTACACTAAACTTAAAAGTTGAAGTGAAATACACTCAAGTTTTTATCATGCACTACTTAAAATTTTAAGGGCAACCAGTTTCCTCAATTTTTTTAAGTAGATTCAACTTATCCGGGTTTAGAGTGTGTTGTTCTGAAAATGCTTAAATTAAAATGTTAATTTCCGGGCTTCTTCTGAGGCAAATACTGTCAACAGGCACTCAGATTGGCTAATTTTGTTTCTTTAGTTTTTTTCATTTAGTAACTTCAAAGTCTTATTAACTTTCAAGAGGCTTTTTTTGTTGTTGTTGAAAGCCACCCATGTGTATCTGGAAAGACTCAAGCTGCTACAGAAGATAACAAAGAGATATTTCCCATCAAAATCAGCCTGAGCTGTGGAGAAAGGAATGCTAACAGAGGTGCCAAAACTCAAGCTTTTCATTTCCTTCCATCATTGCTGTACCTGTATTTACTAGTTTCTGCACTACATTTATTTATTTATTTTTTTCATTAGATTTTCATACATCAAAGAAGAGTGTATAATAATCAAAAACAAGTGAATAAGACAGAAGGCAGACATTCAAAGAGGTTGTCAACATAATCTCCTTAAAAGTTTCAGATGGACCCTTCATGTGGACATTTAGCAGGACATCCAAATAATAGAACCACATACTTCCTGCACGAGTTCTGAATTGACAACATATGTTTCAATAGCTAAGTTTATATCTAGTTTATTTGTTGCTATGAAAGCACTGTATATTCAGCAACACCTTAAACACCGAATTTTGTTTCAGTTTCCATGTCTTGGGACAGCATTTTCATTATTGTAATAAACCCATTTCCACCTGCTTGAAGCTGATCTCCAGTGTGTTTTTAGGATCATAGCTCTGTTCTCACTTTTCAGTCTTGAAACATCTGTTGTGGCCTCCTCAAGCGTTGTGTCTGCCAAACTATGGAGTGTTAAAATTTATGAGAAGCCCAGAGGGAACATGTTGTGGGTATACACATTGATTTTCTTTTCAGGAAACAGCACAGGAAGGAAAACCAATTGAAAGAGAGAGTAATTATGAGAGAAAGGCCACCCTGGTAAATCCTGATCTGAGCAGTGGAAGCTTGGCAAGACAGAGAACAGAAAGGAAACAAGAAAACAAATAAAGCTTGTCAGATTGGGTTGATTTAAATATAACAACTTTAAGGTTAGAATCTGTTGTTGGTTAGTAATAATGTTTAATTTTTTGCCAAACATGTTTATATGTGACCAACTGGGTTTCTGTTACATTCAACAGCAAAACATACAATAGTTATTAGCTACCAAGCCACACTGAGGTCAGGTTTTCTACATCCTTACAAATCACTTCAAAACATAAAACCACAGTGTGTCCTGAAGTTGAGAGGGGTTCCAATCCAATCTAATCTAATCCACATTTATTTATAAAGCACTTAATAAAACAAAAACAGTCAACCAAAGTGCCGTACACAACAAAGCAACAGAAAAAGAGACGAGACTCATAATAAATTGCATCACAATACAATACATTGAGAGTAACAACAAAAGGCCAACATCTCAAGCTTAACACAGTGTGTGATTGTATATATATATATATATATATATATATATATATATACATACACTGCCTGGCCAAAAAAAAGTCGCCACCTGGATTTAACTAACTAAGCAAATAGGTACGAGCCTCCTATTGGACAATTACTGCATGGGCGATTATCTTTCAGCTGGCAACAAGTTATTTAACCCCAACTGGTGCAATGACTTGCTTCTCGTTTCCTAAACAACCACGTGGAAAGACACATCCCGTGGTCGTGGAAAAGATGTTAGAGAAGGGTCAAATCATTGGCATGCATCAAGCAGAGAAAACATCTAAAGAGATTGCAGAAACTACTAAAATTGGGTAAAGAACTGTCCAACGCATTATTAAAAACTAGAAGGATAGTGGGGACCCATCATCTTCAAAGAAGAAATGTGGCCGGAAAAAAATTCCTGAATGATCATGATTGGCGATCACTTAAACGTGTGGTGAGATCAAATCAAAGAAAAAAATAAATAAATAAATATATATATATATATATATATGTATATATATGATTGTGGGCACTTGGGCCCTGGGCTCTGTGTCGTCCCTGCCCTGGGGGCGGCCGGCGCCCGGAGGGGTCAGCAGCTGCTGGTCTTGGTCCGCGGGGGGCTCCGGCTGAGGCCGCCTTCTGCTGCCCTCTGGGGGATGCATGTCCGTCCCTTTGGGGAGGTGGCTGGGGTCCGGGCCTCTGGGTGGCTGCTGGGTGCCAGAGTCTCGGGCTTTGCGGGCTTCCTCCACCTTGCAGAGACGAGGTTGCATCTGCATGACTGTATCACCACAGAGCACCCTTTATTATGCATGTTGTCACTGTGACGCTGCTTCCCGTTGCTCTGACTAGGTTTTACCTCTTCTCTGTGTAGTTCTGCGTGTGTTTGTATGATCTGAGGATACTCAAGCCACCTGCAGGTCCCCCTGAGGGGGATTGCTTCTTTTGTTTTCCAGCAGAGACCTTGGAATGTTGTTTAGGGGTTTCTGTACAGATGCACCAGTGAACTGTGTAAGTGGATCCATGTTTTCTCTCCTCTCTCTCTCTCTCTCTCTCTCTCTCTCTCTCTCTCTCTCTCTCTCTCTCTTCCTCACTCCTTTCTCTCTGTTTCACTTTCGATCATTGCCACAGTTAACTTTCATTTTTCCCTTGTCAAGCCCAGCGGTATGGTATGGAATGCCGTTATAAACAAATGTTTAATTAAAGAAATAAAATGAATGAACAGGATATCAAAGGGAGCCTTGTGTTCATAAAGCTCCCCTTGGTAAAACAAAACTGTTTAACACAATAAAGCAATCGGATTTCCATTCTGCTTGCTATGATGCTGGACAGGACAAGTAAAAAAAAGAGAGAAAAAAAAAATTATGCCGAGGGGCACGTATCGGCCAACGCACCCGACATATCGGCCCATGCCGATACCAGCCAAAAATGCAAATATTGGCCTAAAATATCAGCTGGCTGATGTATCGTCAATCCCTAATTTTTAGTCTCTTTGTAAATTAAAACACCCCAGAGTACCATTTCTAGCAGTTAGAGAAGTCAACATGCATAAAATGGGCCCTTTAAAAAACCTCCTCAAAGCATTTAGTGGATGCAGAATGAGAGAACAGAATTTCCTCAAAAACTATATTTACCCTGAAAATAAGAGGATGTGAAAAATCCTCCATCATCTTCAGCAGCTTGTGCAGCTTTTTTTTTTTTTTTTTTTACAATCAGCTCCAAAGTTATCCCCATGGAACCAGCTTTCTTGATCAGTTTGATTAGTCTCTGGCTCTGATGCTGCTGCCCCAGCAGGTGGCCATGAAGCTGATTGCACTTTCCACAGCAGACATAAAAGATTATGCAACATCGGTGCAAAGAAGAAGAGTCTGCTCTAAACAATAGAGCAATACCAAGTTTATCTTGTCTTGGGGTTTCTGTTTTTACTTTGGTGTTCAATCCTGATGAGATTTTCACGAGAAGCTGTCCAGTGTGAGCAGCAGAAGAGGCAGCGAGGTATCTGACATCAGCTCCGACACATTCCAAGTCACTTCCTCTCTTTGGTTCACTGAATGGTCTGTTTGCTTTCACACTGCAAGTGAACTGCATGAGGGTTCACTCAAGTGAACCAGTATTCCTGGTTTTGAAGCAAACCAGGTAGTTTGTTTCTTTGATCTGCATCAGGGTTCGGATGAGTGTTCACACTACATTAAATAAACCGTATTTTCTGTGGAAGCTGACCAAACAGCGCCAGTGTGAATATACCTAGATCAAAAGTCCTCCCTGATCATGAAGGAAACACTGCCACAGTAAAATCTTGTATCAAAACATTCAACACTCCCTAACTATTCTATTCTAAAGTCTCCAACAAAACTTTCATGGACCGATTTAGTTTTAGTTTCTACCTTTTGAAAACTGAATGCATCCCTTTACCCCAATGTGATTTGAGCATGCAAATAAAGAACATAAATCTCTCATTTTGTTTAAAATTTTAAATTCTGATTGTTGCATCACATCAGTTTTATCTAACTGAGGTGTTAGCATGAAGTATTTTCATTCTGACTGGACTGTTCATCTGATTAAAAGTGGCTACTATAAAACTTTCCTACATTAGACAGCAATCTCAGATGGAAGAACCAGGCATGAATTTGGACAGGAGCTAACATCGCCACATAAGAGCAAGATTTTACCATTTAAAACAACTAAACTGCCCAAAATTTAACTGCAGATCAAGCTAATATAATACTTTAAGTAAAAAAAAAATTCACATTGCCAGTTTTGCATGAAACGGTTTTTCATTTTGTTGCTATTTTCTCATTTGCAGAACATCTTTGTTGCTTATTGCATGCATGTTGCCTAGTCCACATTGTTGTTGAACAGTTCATAAAGTGTTATGTCTGGCTCATAACTTTCTGTGGCAGTTGATGGTCCTGTCACTATGCCTCCTAGTGATCATGCACCCAGGCTACTTGGCCAAAGCGCCAGATTGTGGCAGGACAAAGGAGGGCCCCGGGCGGGATTCAATCCACTGACTCTGCGTGCTAATCAATGAGCCAAAGGGGCATCCTTGTGGCCAAGTAGCCAGGGCGTATGTTCAGTCGGAGGCATAGTGACAGGACTCCATACTGTCACACTGACACAGGTGACACTTTGTCGGCTTGGACCATTTGAAACTAAAGGTTCTCAGTAACCCTGGAACACGAAAATCCAAAACTCTTTCCATGTCCCTGATGTGAAATCTGTTCACGTCAGTCTGTTGCTGGTACCAGTCCATTTTTCGTACCAGCACATTCCACTTGAATACACTTGTTGCTTATTTAACTCTTTCATTTGATAGATGCCTCCTACTCAGTGGATTTTTGCAAGCGATGTTGGATGAATCTGAAAATCCATAAGGATTGCTGGAATGATGGTTTTAAGTTTTTTGTTAAATCTGCCTAGCTTCCTCTGTCCTTCACGTTATCAAGCTATTCACAAGTCCAACCTTCATTACATTGACTATGGTGAAAGCAATAAGAGAACTTTTAAATCTTCAGCTCCATGTCTTACTCTGCCCTGGTTTATGACAAAGTGTTGTGTTTTTTCAGGGTTTTCCTCCCTTGAGCTAATGTTGTGATCAGTGAACTTCTAAATCACAGTTTAACAGGATACAATGGCCAGCCATTGTTCATACAATAATGTGTAGCAGCACATGAATTTATTCATTTGGGAAAATAGTACTACTTACTGACTGAAGCATAAATATTGTAGTGCAAAATGTCCTTATCAGAAATTCTCACTGATACTGATCAAATGAGAGCGTTCTGACAGCTTCCTGTAAGACACTGCTGCTCATTGGTACTCTATGCAACCACTTAGAAAGGGAAAAAAAACATCATATCCCTTGTCCCATAAGACTGGTGGATATTTTAAAGTAATTTCTTACTGACAAAGCATGTTCTGTTAGGCAATTCTTTAATTATTCTTGCTATGTTATTAAGCAGCGATGCAAATCCATTTGTCTGTGTTACTTGTGGTCCACGTTCCATACAGGAGTCAGCAGATATCAAATATCCACAAACTTCTTTATTTTGGCCTTCTATGCAGATTAAGTCATAAGACAATGTAAAGCAACAGTTTATAATTATATTACAAGCTTACAGGATAAATTTGATAACTGATATATATAAGAATGTGACACAAGTGTCCTAAAATCCATGCTTTAGTTGATAAAAGCTTCTCCAGTTGATTGGCTTTGTCAACTATTCTCCAAACTGCTGCTCCACTGAGTGATGGTTAACAACATAATCTGTTCAAAACATGCAAACTCACCCACATACATAATCCATGAAATAAATTCTCAGTCTTTCTGTTTTGCCTAAACTTAAAGTTTGGTGTTTGAAATGGATGAGAGGTCAGCAGACAAGTGCTGCGCTTTTGAGAGCAGCATGTGAATGTGTTTAGTGAGGAATGCAGGATATGTCATGTAAGATTCACGGCTCTGCTTTGATCAGCGCTCAACCTGATTTACAAGGCATGGATTGAAGATTTGTGAGTGGTTTTATTGGTGAGAGTAAGTTGAGGATAGCAGCTTCGCACTTCAAAGGGTGTCTTTTTGTAAATAGGTGAGGGCTGCGCTGGCTTCATGGCCAGATATGTCAAAATAGGTTAGATTTAAAATAAAAAGTGTGCCTGTGTGTGGTGAGTTACTGCGTTCTAGGCCAGAAACAGTTGTCATTTGTTGATACCGACCTCCTTAAATCACTGTTTGTATCCACTTCTACACAATAAAAACTGCAGCAAACTCAATGTGAGGTCCAAAATGTTTGAGTTTATGTCCCCTCTTTGTCAGCCTGCCGTATTGAACAGCAGGTGGAGAGGCTGTGTACAGGTATTTTCCTGTTTCACAGTTTGAGACATCTTGGTTAATTTACTGAATCTTTTCACATAATATCATATGACAAACTGACAAGGACAACCCCCCCCCCCCCCCCCATTTTCAGCAAATATAGCATACATTGACATAATGCATTGGCATAAGTTGACTTTATGCTTTTTCAGACATTGAGAGCGAAACTGCAAATAAACAGAGTCTGAGTTTATTTTGTCAAGGTTCTTTCCAAGTCCACATTCATGATGATTCTGTTTTATGTGAGGGCAGAATGTGGCTGCCATTGCTTTGTGGCTTTGTCAACTTGACCACAAACGAGGGTCTGGTTTAGGTGGTAGCACCTCTGAGTTTTTATAGAATTACATTGCAAGTAACTGTTCTATTGATTTGATGCTCTCAATCAAGACAGAAGGTCGTTTGAATGTCAATAGAAAATAAATTTTAATACCTTTAGTCATTTATTATACTGCAACAATACTTGTTTACAGGCTATTTATTTATCTTCTCTGTTGTTGCCAACCGATAAGGGCTCTTACACTCGCCACGATCGCAGCAGGAGATCCATTTGTCAAACAGGCAAACCTGATACTGGGCATCATTGTGCTCCTTTCAACAGCTCCAAACGGTGACACTGCCCCCTCCTACTCCCAGGGGACAAGCTTTAACCCCCACCCCGTCCCCATCTCACTGTCCTCCCTCATCTCTAAAAGGAGGCTTTGTCACAATGTTTCACTTTGGCAGTTTAACTTGATAGTTACCATTGAGTGCTTGTGGGTGGCAAAGGGTACAATTTCCTCTCGCTGGATAATAAACTCCAACGATCACTGGGACCTTCCCATGGAGGATCCTTTCTCTGTTTGTCTGTCCTTCAGTTCATGATCTCTTGCTTCTCTGTCCATCTGTCTTTCTGTTTTTAAAAAACCTACAGCAATCAATCTTGGCCTCCCTCCCCCAACAACGTGGTGAAGATAGTGGAATATTCCAAGCAGCCCTACCATGATTTTGTTCCAAAGCTCTGCAGCAAGCAGGAGCCAGCTGACTGTAAGCAATCAAGACAATGAAACAAACACATGCACAAGCCCAAAGTCATGCAAGCTCTTACTTACAGTCTATTTATTTACACCATGAGATGCTTTGGCCTTTGCGAAACATCTCTTTCACTCCATGTACACCTAATTGAGCACAGTGTTGACATTACTTCTTGGTTGCTGCTGTAAAGCAGTAATGGAAGTCTCCCCTAGGTCCTTTCTGTTGCATTTGGAGTCAAGGCTGTAACGTATTTACTGATTGTTGCTAGATGGGTGGTTTGAATCACAAATGCTCCACTGCTCTGTTTCCTCCTGCCTGGTCCAAATCATTCAAATAAACCTTCGAGATTTAAATCCACGCCTGTGTCTGATCATGTATTGCCGCTAAATGAGTCTATTAAAAAAAGTGTATGACTGCCAATTAATTCTCCTTCCTTTCCTTGAACAGCCACCCAATAAGTCCAAACTTACTCAGTGCTTGTGTAGTGAATGAATTTGGATCCAACTTGAATTTTTACAGCATTATTAATCAAGCGTAAAAGTTTTTACTGTCAAGCTGAAGGTGTTTGTGAGAGAGAAAATGCCAAAGCACGAATAGGGAGATCCAAATTGGCTCAAACACACATAATTAAGTCTAATACAATGACCCTGCAGTGCTATAAGTACTTCCTCTCTAAAGGGAGAAAGTAATCATTCATTTTTCAAATCTTGGGGCTAAATAAAGCCTTCATGAGGTCATTACAAGTGATGAGAGTGTGGATTCAGTCATTTTATGAATTAATTCATCTTTCTTTCTTTCTTTTTTTCTATAAACTATCTTTTTTGAGGGACAATAATGTCTTTATTGTTTCACTTTTGAGTTAATGGAGGCTGCAACAAGTTCAGGAGTTAAAATGCTCCAGGAATTTTGCATAATGAAAACCAAAGATGGATTAAAAACTTTGAACCTGAAAGAAAATCAACAAATATACACATAACCATTTTTATCAGTCAAACTAACACATTATTTATCCCAACCTATCACAAGTTGTTACATTTTAACAGTGATAGCATAATTTTTTTATGTTCAGTGCAATTGTGCACTTGTTCATTTTGACGGGTAAACACCAGGGATGTTATGATTCGAGATTTTATTGGTACAATTATTGTAAGAAAAATCACAATATCATTTTACAACACTACATATATACATAAGGAGTTACTAGTGCTTAAAGGGTTTATATGTGTTATTAATTTCTAGCTTTGAATTAAAACATAGTATAAATAATACAGCAATATGAAAAAAAAAAAATGCCCCATTCAACAAAATCACCTCTGCTGGTTTTTAGATTTTTTTTTTCTCATCCAGATAATAACATTTAATAACATTAAAATGTTTAATATGTGAATGTTACATTAGGGAAACATCAAAGTTATTTAATTCATGTACCTTTACTTTTTGGGTACAGAACTGGTGGTAATCGCACATGTGCTGAAACATATTGAATGCATTTCCTCCTTTTACTGCAATGTTTTTATGACATCCTTGTGCAAGGTGGTGATCTGTCCTCCAAAATGACACTTAGATTATTTTGTTCTAAAGAAATCTGACAAGGATGACTTAATCTGTTTGTTTGGAGGGAATAACTCTTCCTCTGCCATACTTTCCCACTGCTGTATGCCTCTCCTGCAACTTGCCTGGAACGATAACAGAGCAACACAAGCATTACAGTAACATGCACACCGTTTAACTTAGAGTCCGTTCCATGCAGGAGTAATTTTGATCTGCTGCATATATTTCAGACATAATCTTTTGTGGAAAATGATGACTTTGAAGGATCTCTCCGATCAATTAATTGTGGTGTTTAATACCATGATTAATGGTCCACATCTGGAAGTTGAAAGGTCTTGTCGCAGCATAATTGTTATCCTTTTATTTAACATGTTTCTTTGTTGATATTTGATTAGGTTTAGCCAGCAAAACTGCTTGGTTACCTGTATGTTAACATCATTATTTGGTTTACTGTAGAAACTTACCTTTTAACACCATGTTGCAGTCAAATGTGAGATAGTAACTAAAACTTAAGCTGTTGATTTGTATCAATTGACATGATTTTTGATGGGTTTTTTTTTATTTGGTTGGTTTGTTTATTTTGAACACTTAAAAAGCTTATAGACAAGCTTCACAGATATTTCCGGTTTACTTTCGTAGTCTATCAATTTCTGCTAAACGCTTCCGGTCAAGTAAGATTTGCGTTCATTTAGATTGAACAGCGATGCATCTAAAATGGTAATATTGTCATTTATTTCTTATTAAAGAGGGTGTTTTAGTACTTCCTCACCCTGCTACAGCATTGAACTGGGAGGATAATATGATGAAATGGCCTAATGTTACAACTAGCAAAATATTTTCATACTTTGTTGAGTCCATGGCGGGAAGCAGGAATGCCATAGACTAACATAGGGACAACTGTGTGTTAATAGCAGACACAAACACAGCAGTTTAGTGTCCATGAAGGTGAATGTTCAGCCAAACCAGTGTCTGTATGATTTTTGTCAAAAGGCTTGAGTGGTGATTACGGAGGATAGAGAGGTGGAGACTGCAGGCTGCGCCTGTATAGCTGGACCCAGTCGGTCATGCAGCTGCGCAGTTGCTGCCCTATTGCCAGTTTACAACATATATTAATTTGTTTTTTATGTTGCCACAGTGAGCAAAATTGGCTGCCTGAAAAGTTGCCAGAAGTTGCTAGATTATGTCATCATCTAACTTGCATAATCAGCCTGGTATATGCAGGAGAATGAAATGATGTTGAGGCAATGGGAATAATGAGAGGCAAAGGGTTAAAAAAAAAATAAAGACACCCTAAATACTTTTTTTTTTTTTTTTTTTTTTTTTTTTTTTTATTCCACATATTATAATCATTATTTATTTTTTCTAGTTTTTCCTCGAACTTTTTTCTAATTCTCCCCTTACTTCACTTTTATATTTTAAAAATTTATTTTCTATTTTCCTTCTTTTTTTTTATTTTTCTTTTTTTATTTTTTTTTTTTCTTTTTTTATTTTTTTTCCTTTTAAATTTTATTATTTTATAAATTTTTCTTTTTTTTTTTTTTTTTTTTTTTTTTTTTTTTTAAAACCCCCCTTTTTTTTATATAAAAAAAAAAAATCCTTCCTTTCATTAAACATTTTTTTTTATATATTATACATAAATCATCTTATTATCAAAAAAACAAAATTTGTTTTCTCGAGATAACAAGATAATGATTTCATTTCATGAGATAACAAGATAATTACAAATTGATTTCATGTGAATACAGGATAGTTATGAATCTTGTTATC
The DNA here is from genome assembly GCA_023101725.1 of Atherinomorus stipes. NCBI lineage: Eukaryota > Metazoa > Chordata > Actinopteri > Atheriniformes > Atherinidae > Atherinomorus > Atherinomorus stipes. The sequence continues at coordinate 102,125 of JALJCO010006991.1, read as the reverse complement.
TCGAGAAAACAACGTTAAAAAAAACCTTGCGACCATGACTGCTCTCGGCTTCCATATGATTTTGCTTTCAATGGCACTTTCCTTGCACTCTCAGTTGTGTTTTCATCTCTGTTTTACAAATAATAAACCTTTTGCTTAATGTTACTGTTTAGGTTTGTAAATCATCATGGATTACTGGTGGCTAAGCCCTGGCCCCTCAGCTACACAAAATGATTTGGGCTAGGGATGCACAATAACCTTTTTTACAAACCAATACTGATAACCGATAAATTTCAGCTCCTAAAGGCCGATACTGATACCGATAACACATATCATATCATGGCATCAATACTATTAACAAAACTAAAAAGACTTTTCACTCTTTAAATGAAGAAGTGTTTATTTATTCCTGTGAAAAACTATCTGCAAGCCTCTCAAACATTTTCTAAAAGACAAAACTATTTGATACGTCAAATGATCATCAACTTAAATAAGGTGCATTGCTTACTGATGCAAAAATAAAGGGCTCTTGACTAATGCAAATACATGCATCTAGATTACAGACATACAACGCTACTTGATATATTTTAAACTGTCCAACAATCTTGTGTACAATGGCAACACAGTCAGACACAGCTCTTTGACTTAGCACAGCCTCGTTGTAAAGAGTGTGCCATGCAGCCCAAGCTTGCAACACCGCACTTATTCATTGCCTTTTCCATATTGCGTGCATTATCTCGTAAGACAACATGCACCATCTCTTTTTTAATATCCCACCGCTGCAGCATAGCTTCAAAAGTCGGATGAATCAATGTACCTGTGTGTGAGCCGGGCAGCTTCTGGGACTGCAGCACCGCTCTGTACAGTTTAAAGTGTGTGTTCAGCTACTGCGTGGTCAGACTCATCATGCTTACAGGGCATGAGAAAATCATAACACCATATATAGTAAAACCAATTAATATGCAACAAAATTGCTCACAACTAGATTGATTTTTATGAAAAAAGCTAGACTTTTTTTTTCTCAGAAAAATGCTTTCATGAAAAGAAAAAAACTGAGTTAATCTAAATGTGTTAATATAAGACAAGACTAAGTGTTACATGTGGAAAGTAACAATAACATCACTATTTGTCTTCTAATATTCTTCAACATACCAACTTCACAAACCTCCTTTTTTTCCCCTCTAATCTGTCCACCTCTCCAAGTGCAGACACAGAAATACACCCTAATCAGAGGCAGTCCCTTGAGGGCGATCCTTTACCAGACTTCCCTCACTCTCCCTGAGCATTGTGCTCAGAAGGGACCAGAGCGTGAATGAACGACCTGAAAATCTCACTGTTTCAATTGACGAGTGTGCGGAAGCAGAGCTGTGAGCCTGCCTCATTATGTTTCCCAAGGTTCATTCACAAAAAAAAGAGGAAGAGAGAGAGAGAGAGAGAGAGAGAGAGAGAGAGGGTATGACCCCACCCAGCCAACCTGTCCTCCCACCCCCACACTTGGGACTCCACTAATGTGACATCATGTCTCTGTCACAGAGCAGACTGCATTGTTGTCAATGACTGGCTCAACTTCTTTTTCTTTCCCTCTTTTCTCCCTCCCTCCTCTCTTCCGCTCCCTCATGCCCCCACCTTTTTTCTCTCTCTTTCCCCTTGTCCTCCTCTCTTTTTGTTTTGTTTTCATGAACAACAAAGGGACGCCAGAGTCAAGGCTGGAGACATCCTTCCTCTCTGGCCATTTAAAAAGACAGCTCCCTCCTCCCACCCATTCCTCCACTTGAATAGGCAACGCACACACACATGTGCACGCTCAAACCTGCACGCAACCAGTCACGGGACCCCTGGATGCATCCGCAGCTTCACATTGGCCTCTAATTTCTTGGTCTCATGCAAACAAAAACACGTGCAAACACATACACACAGTGTTGCAGTAAAACCACCTCCCAAGGCATCATTCATCAACACCTGGCAGGGACGTTCTCTCACACAAACTGGAGGTGATGTGCCATTCACTCTTTGATTAATGCCACGACCCAGATACATTTAGCATGACTGATAGTGGACGAGGTCCTGTGTGGCAGCTCACGTATGGAAAACTCTACTTAAAATGTCAAGACTGCTATTTTCATGTAACATTGCATAACATTTGCTTTTTATTTGCTTTCAGCAGCCAGTATTCCAGAAAAAATGTAAACATCAAAGGTAAAATGAAGCTAAGATTAATGGCAGATCATGTAGTCCAGATACAACTGCACCACATGCACCATGAGATATTTATGATCTGCCCAGTTCTGTAGATTTCGGTTTTCTTCTCGTGCGCTGCATATTTCTCCTTTGTTCTCTTTTCTGCTTGGAGCCGCAGCAAATATCATTTGTATCATTACAGGTCATACCACTGCTTGGAAGCAGGGATTTATAGTTATTTGAAATGCCTCTCTATGGAGAAGTCTGTTGTGTTTGAACTCAGCACAATAAATTTGTCTGATATGCACGAGTGGTTGCAGAAATAAAAGCATCATTTATGGTGTGACACATGATTATTTGGTGATACTCTAGCAGGGGGAGTTGAGCTATCCTCCACTTCTGGATTAGGTTTTGTCAATTTAGATATACAGTATCTCTTGCTTTAACTTTTATTTATGCAAAATGTGTGACTATTGTACACATGTAGGCAATTAACTCCCCCTCTGAAACCCACCTTGTAAGTTTTGCCTCGTAATAACGTAAAGAAGAATTAATGACACCCTATAGCACAGAAACAGAAATAACATGGTTCTGTTTACCTAGTGCAGTCAAGAGATCTGTGACCTGCTACAGGAGTGATGTATTCCTTGGCGGGCATTCTCATCCTTTATCAGAAATTATATCCTGTACTGTCATAGGAAATGAACAACTTTGTTTCCCTCAACACACATTACTGGATATGACAAAAGACAGGGCATCTGTTAATGTTAACAAGGCCCAATGTTAAGAATCTACAGCGACTGGAGCGAGATTATCAGTAATAAATGGGTAGAGTTTGTGTGTCTGCTTGGCCTGCTCTAGAAAGTCTTGACATATATGACATCTAGGGATTCACAGACGTAAACCTTTGCCACCCACTGGCAGTCAGCAAATGAGACCTGAATCATTTTGATGACAGATTTCTTCTGTATTTTGTTTGGAGAAAAAGCTGAAGTGAAATGTTGTTCATTTGCACGCATCTCTGCATATTATTAATGACTTTTGGTGTTTCCTCTGGTAACTCTACCCACACACAGCCACGCCACATGATGGCTTTTACTTTTCCTTGGCACAGTATACCTGACAGTCTTGTTTACTCTCGAGTGAGACATTCCAAGGTTATGCCGTGGATGTGCTCAGGTATCAGTTTCATGATAAAATCCCAGCAGGGATTTATAGTCAGCTTTTATGGATAATGGATTCGGTTTGTTACAGTTTGTAGTCCAGCGAACAACAAATGGCTTGGCTTAGTCTTTGTACACTGAAGAGAAAAATTAATTCACAGACTGTGTTGCCATTATTGTTACTTGTCTGTAACGCAGTTTAGTTTTTTAAATTTTGTTTAAAGCATTAATAATGGCTGTAATAAAGAAACATCAAGAAAAAAAAGAAAATTATAATTCTAGTGAAGTACCTTACTTTTGTCCCCTTTAAAGCTCATTTGATGACTGATGGTGTTGACCTTATCTACCTTTATTGTTTTTACTTATGACTTGATGGAAAATGAAGACGTGTATTTAAATATGATTCTCTGGAAAGATGTCAAACTAATCTTCAACATTTCATTTACAAAAAGACCATATGCAGATGAGTCCCTCCAAAATCATCTGAGTCCAGATACTTTTCATTTGATTTAGTTGATTCTGGTTTCCAAACTGTGGTGGATGATTCAGAGGGGGAATTTCTCTTTGGATGTGGGTGTTTTCAGAATTTAAAGATTAATATATAAATCAAAACTAAGGCAGTGATGTGGGAAAATGAATAAACAAGAATAAGAATCCCAGCCTAGATTTAAAATGTTGCAAAGCAGAGAAGCTCAATGATTCAAAGAATGATTCAACCATCACTCAGTGTCAGTCCCACCATCCATTAAGCTCCCAGGTGAAATGAGCAGTGCTGAGTGATGACAGCTGTTGTAAGTGACCCCCTCACGTTCCGTAGTTTCTCATTCATGTCACGACCCCATTGACCATCAACTGATACACTTGGCCAAAGGCCTCTTCGGTCCTGCTGTCTCCTCAGGTCATAACTGACTACTGAGCCCCAGCCATCCTCCCCAACTCAAATTATTATATCAGGTCTCCAAGTCTTTGTTTTGAGGCTGTTTTGTGTTTGTTTGAGAAATTATGGGCATCCGGTCTGCAAAGAGGGGGGAACAGTGTTACGGGGGGAGGGATAGAAAATAGAGCGGCTACAATGCATTCACAATACTTTTTGACTCTCCATTCTCTTACCAATACCTTATGGTGCAACTTGACTCCCCCTCTTTTTTAGCTTAGTGTTTATTGTAGTGTCTCCGTGGGACGGGCTGGTGTGACTTTAGTGGACATCCTTTCAGTGTTGCATGATGACAAAGAAGTTGGATTCCCATGCAACTATTTTTCTCACATACAAGAGGCAGCCACTCCACACACGCACACCCCCCCCCCCCCCCACACACACACACACACACACACACATGCATAAAAATGTATATATACAATCATATATATATATAGATAGATAGATAGATAGAGAGATAGATAGATATATAGATATATAGATATATAGTTATATCTATCTATCTATCTATCTATATCTATATATATATATATATATATATATATATATATATATATATATATATATATATATATATATATATATATATATATATATATATATATGTATGTAGTTTTCCCACTATGATTGTTTGCATCATGGGGATGCATGAATAGACCTGCGTGAAGCGCTGTGTCTCTTTGACTTTTTATTTGTTTACTCCTGCAACATAATCTGAAACCTCCTGTGAGATAAGATCTGTTAGGGGCAGGCTTTATACTCTTACGTGACACTGGCCATATCTCACAATCAGCTGCTGGTTGATAAGGCAAACGTGACTGGCAGGTTTTAAACTGAAGTTCATTATACAGGATTCAGAGCCCAGGATTATTGGTGACCTCCAATACAATTACTTCATTTGCAGCTCAGGTTGACTGCTTGACTCAGGTGCTTGGATAGTTTGGGATGCAAGACCTTAGGACCATGGTACTAGTGATTAGAGGTTGGGGACATTGGTGCTCACATCTAAATGTTTACATCCGAATACTGACTGTACTACTGGTAAATAAAGGCCACCAGGGCTCAAACATCCTCAAAACAGAACTAAATGCATAAGACTGTGTTAATTGCTTGCAGTGTTTGACAAGCTTAAAAAATTACGTTCATTAGATGTTATCATGAGCTCAGCAGGTGAGCATCTGAGCTAGCCCATTTTTTACTATTTAGCAGTAAATATGAATCACTTTTGCTTAAAGGTAGAGTCGAGTCCCTCCGCGTTTCTGTTGTAAACAACAAAACTCGAACACCCCTCCCCTCGGGCTAATGGCCGCCTCGTTCTTCAGCCTTTTCAGCTTCAACGACTCCTTCAGAGCTCAGAGCTCAGTTCTTCACTATGTTTCTTTCTTTTTTTTTTTTTCTTCCTTTGAGAGTTCGAGTGACTGGCGTCTGCTCCAATCATATTCCCACACAGCGTCACGCCCTTAGCTCTGTCATTGGCTGGCGATATAAACAGAAATCTCCACCCAGAAACGTCCCGACCAGACCAAAACAAACAGAAAAGGCGATTTAAAGACAGGGGGAGAGGGAGTTGCATTCAAACTCACCACTGCACGAGAGTAGAGGCCCAAAGGATTGAGACGGATTTCACTTGCACAGGTCTAACGTTTATTTTCATGGGGGAAACTCCGGTCTCTACCTTTAAGAATGCAGGCACATGGACAAAAACAAACAACTGGGAAAACAAAAACTTTGAAGCGATGTTGCAAATGGAAAATAGATTTATTAAAGTTACAGCGGGGAAAAAAGTATTGAACATGTCAACATTTTTCACAGAAAATATATTTCTAGTAGAGTTATTAACATGAAATTGTCACCAGATGTTTGCAGCAACAACCCAAGTAATGCACACATACAAAGAAATCCTAACATTTATGTCCATAAATTAAATTATGTGTAATATGGTGAAATGACACAGGGAATAAGTACTGAACACATGAAGAAATGAAGGCGCAAAAAGATCTGGAAAGCCTGGAAAGTCTGTCAGTATTTGAAAGTAATCCTGTTCCCTTTCAGTGAACAGCAACCCTGTTGATTATTTTGAATGAAATGCTTGATTGTTCGATGATCACGCTTCAGAGGCTTGGCAATTTTAAGAGTGCTGCATACCTCTGCAAGATATGTCACTATTTTTTACTTTTCGGACCTGTCAAGTCCCTCTTCTGACCCATTTTGCCAAAGGGAAGGAAGTTGCCAAATAATTATGTTTGCCTAATACACCTGATATAGGGTGTTGATGTCATTAGACCACACCCCTTCTCATTACAGAGATGCACATCACCTGATATGCTTAATTGGTAGCAGGCTTTCGGCCTATATAGCTTGGAGTAAGACAACATGCATAAAGAGGATGATGTGGTCAAAATACTCATTTTCCTTATAATTCTGCACTCCCTGTATGGTCATAATATCTGTATTTGTATCATAATATCACGGAGTGATCGGACCGTAGCCTCTGTGAGAGCCTGGGAGTGGTAGTGGGTTATATGAGATTGCGACCCTACCCCTAGACGGGGGTGTGATTGAGAAGCAGTGTGACAGGTACTCGGACGCTGAGAGTATCAAGTGTGCAGTAGGAGCAAATCCTGATGGGTGTGGAGCGGAGTCCATCGTGGGGCACCAGAGGACATCCAGCAGGCCGAGTGAACACGGAGAGGCGGTCACTGACCGGACGCACCGTTGTGGACGGGAGCGTAGGACAATCCCCCTCTCTGTTTATAATGAAGTGGTCGCGGTTGTACTGCGGTTGGGCTTTTCGTTATCCGCTCACATTCATATAATGGGATTCACAAAATTTACTAGAAATTACATTATTTAGTATATTTTATAGCCTAAACAGTAGTACATTGTACTCCCTATAAGTGCGTCCATGTGAGTTCATGACACCATGGGTGGGCTGGCTCCTGGTGCGAATCAATCCCCAAGATATCTTTTCCTCACAGCAAAGTTAAGCCAGATGGTTTTTACTGTTAGTGTTTTATGCCTATTCACTTACAAGACAGAAATTAGAGGTTGGGAGTCATGCGTAGGATTAGGAGGGGGATGGATACAGAATGTGTGCGTGTGCATGTGTTTTTTTTGTGTGTGTGTTTTATATTTGGATCAGTGAAGGGTTGCTTTTACACTGCCCGGCCAAAAAAAAGTCACCAACAAAAAAAAGGTCAAACATTTAACATTTCGTTGGACCGCCTTTAGCTTTGATTGCGGCAGCATTCGCTGTGTTTCCAGAAGCTTCTGCAATGTCACCAGATTTATTTGCATCCTGTTGCATCAATTTTTCACCAAGATCTTGATGATGATTGTAGAGTCTGACCACAGCACATCCCAAAGATTCTCAATGGGGTTGAGGTCTGGACTCTGTGGGGGCCAATCCATGTGTGAAAATGATGTCTGATGATCCCTGAACCATCTTTCACAATCTGAGCCCGATAAATTCTGGCACGGTCATCTTGGAATATGGACGTGCCATCAGGAAAGAAACATCCATTGATGGAATAACTTGGTCATTCAGTATATTCAGGTATCAGCTGACCTCATTATCTGAGCTCATACTGTTGCTGAACCTGGACCTGAGCAACTGCAGCAACCCCAGATCATCACACTGCCCCCACAGGCTCATACAGTAGGCACTAGGCATGATGCTGCATCACTTCATCTGCCTTTCTGGCCACATTTCTTCCTGGAAGACGATGGTCCACTATCCTTCCAGTTTTTCATAATGCGTTTGACTGTTCTGAACCCAGTTTTAGTAATTTCTGCATCTCCTTACATGTTTTCACCTCTTGATGCCAATGATTTGACCCTTCTCAGACAGACTAACATCTTTTCCAAGACCACGGATGTGTCTTTCCACATGGTTGTTTAGGAAATGAGAAGCAAGTCATTGCACCAGTTGGGGTTAAATAACTTGTTGCCAGCTGAAAGATAATCGCCCATGCAGTAATTATCCAATAGGAGGCTCGTACCTATTTGCTTAGTTAAATCCAGGTGGCAACTTTTTTTTTGGCCAGGCAGTGTATTTGAATATGCATTTGTTTTTATTATGTCAAGCACTTTATGTTGCCTTTTAATGGTATGAAAAGTGCTTTATAAATAAAGTTTGATTTGATTTGATTGATCTTAAAGTGGGACAGTGAATGGATGTAGTATAGTATACCTTCAGAAGCAGACCTTACCATGGTTGCTATATACAGGTACTTCCAGGTCATGATGTCACTTGTGGAACTTTCTGAGGCAAAAATACTATACGTATATGGCTGGATCCTATGTATTCCTACCACATGGTCAATGGCTGCTACCATTCTTGAGTCATGCCAATCAATTTAATAAAATGGTTAGCACAACGATGGCTGAAGTGCATGATGAGTGGAAAAGAAAGTTAATTGGAATCACTTTTGCACATCTTGCGATATTCTCTCCCTCGGTCACTGTCATCAAACATCATCAAGGACTGGAGCTCTTGAGTCTGAAGCAAGCCCAGATGACTTAGCTTATCAAGAAAAAAGTCACTCAGGCTGATGTCAAGGATGTCCTCTATACCAGCTTGCCTCAGTCTAAACTTGTCATGTATAGGTGCTTGTTCAGGTGCATGCTGTATATTTTGAATGCACAAAGTATCTTCAAATCCCTACTTTTGAATGTGTGGACATTTTTTTTTAGCTGGTAATGGAGCTGGACTAGGATGAATTTCCATAGCAACGTGGAAATTTTCTGTACACATTTTTGTGCCAGTTCATTCAGCATTTCTTTTTAGAATAAGTGAAAACACTGCCTTGGTTTTGATGATCAAAGAAAAGAGAAAGTCAGAGGATGCACAGTTGGTAGACCTCGACGCATAAATCTGTGCAAAATTTCATGGCAAATTCATCCAGGGTGTGTTGGCATTTTTCAGTAAGGATCACTCAATGGACTGACATTAGAGAAAGCAGGCTCAATATATTAAACATCCAAGAGATGTAACACTGCTATGGAACATTAAAATCTACATTAGAAATAGAAAGCTCAGCTAAGCAGTCAGTGATGACATTATTTCTAAAAAGCATCTGTTAGGCGCAGTCATTGCCTCCAAGTCTTTTCCACTCATGGATACATCAGAGCCTAGCATGCTCATCTCAGCCGCTGAGTCGTGTTTGTAACCAGGACACGCATACAGAGCGGTGAGTCAGCAGCATGGCTCAGGTGATTTTTTTTAGGGGTTGTAAGTTCAGCATTTAGTGTGACTGTTAGACGTCAATGAAGTCATAGCACTCAGTGTTTCCATTGTCTGTGATTGAGCAACGATGCAGACATGAGTTCCCATCCCCACAGCTGCTCAGCAAGACACAGTTGAAAGGCAGCCATAAATGTGATCACCTGCTTCACATCTGCATATGAAAGTGGTGCAGGATGTTTAACTACTCATAATTTTCCTGACATTATGTATCCAGGACCCTCTTCTTAAAGCCAAAGATTTAAATGTTTGCAACAGTTTGCAGAACATGTCAGAAAACCTCCAGTATAACAGAGATCAGCCTGGTTTCAGTCTAGTTTACAGTTTGTGTACATATGCAGTTATTTAGTGATTCATCACCAGGATGTTAAAATCCTGCATCAGCACTTCCCCTTCTGTCCATTAATGAGGGGTTTTCCCCAAACGCTCAGGAAAAGTAAATCAGATCAACAAGAACAAACAACAGCAACATAATCTCCTCTGAGGCAACTGCAGTGAGACTGTTGGCACCAACAACGCCTGTCTTACTGTTTATACCTAAAACAGCTGCTCTGCACCACAGATTTTTCATAAATACATTGGATTACATGGTGCCTTTCACTAATATCACAGCACCAATTCTTCGCATATGATAATTGACTGCATTTACATGCCTCCAGCTGTCATGTTTTGGACCTTGTCCTTGAAAGATATCCCTGACAGAGCTGGTAAACTGATCTCATTCTCTGAATGATAATACATTATAAGAGAACGACCACAGCAAAACAAGAGCTCCTTGTCCGACTCTCACTCTGGGTAAATCAAATAACTGTATTCACAGACTTGCTGGTGTATAAAATTACCCTTACCAAACATTTCTGACAGTCATCTCCCATCTTACCCAAGAAGCCGTCACCCAAACTGATGGCATGCAAATCAGCCTTTAACGAGCAAGAAGCCATACATCACAACAGGTAAGGGTCTCAACTTAGAGCCCTATTTTGTCATCACATCTCTTCTCCTTGTAATCTTGGGTTTCACTTGTGAATACAGGGGGACAGTGGTGTCCTTGTTTGATTATAATTATCCTCCTCACCTCAAAAGTTTCCCCCTGGGAACTTCCCTCCTCCTGCCCCACCAAGAGGTCTCAAGACACACTCACACTGACTCATGAAGCATCAAGGAAAATGAAGACAAGTCTGCGCTGTCAAAAAAGGTGACGTTCTGCTGGAGTCTCAGCAGACACTCTCTCTGTCAATAGTCTTATCTTCCTTGGCATGTGGAAGTGTCTCTGCAGGCCTGCTGGCTGCTGAGAGACGAATGAGCTCATCGAGACACAAGACCCCGAGCAGAATTTTAATGTCTTTGCCATAGTCGCTGGTTTAGGGTCAGTTTAAAGTGAGCAGTGTCATTTTGAGCCCAGAGTTACCAAACTGATCCATGATTAGTGCTAACAAATAATTCTTTGGCAATCTTCCTCATATATATTTTTTGCAGCCTTCTCCTTAGTCAAATGAGAGAATAAGAGCTTAGGTTGCAACTCAAAACACATGTGTCAGCAGCCTTTTCTGTTTTCATTTTTTGGCAACAGGTCCAGTAATTAGTGAGGTTAGCCACATCCTTGCTTAGTCTGTCCTGACAGGACTTTTAAAACTCAAATTTCTGTTTCAATTATAGCCTTTCATCACTTAGTTCATTGATAAGACATGGACCGCTAGATGTACCAGTATGGATCAGTATCACAAACAGATCAGATAAACACAAACAAAGCACTTTGTCCGGGAGGATAATTATATAGTCATGTAATACTTCCTCTTCCTCTGCATTCTCTACAGGTTTTTGCAGAATTCAGTGATTCTGCATTACTGGGACTCTCTTCCCACTTCATATTGACTTAAATGCCAATGAAGAAAAATTGGATATTTACTACAGAAAAGGTCAGCTTAATCAAGCAAATTTAATTCTCCAGTAAAGAGTACAAAGCCTGTTCTTTGAGTTGTGGGAATGTGGGATTTAATGGTGGGTTCTGCCCCCCTGTGGTCAGCAAAGCAATTCTCAAGGTGTCTCATTTCTCAGGAAGTACAACAGGTTTACTGATCTGTGGTTTTTGCTGCTTGCTGTAACTCCTATCTGTGGAGACAAAAACTCAATGGTATAATTTTTCTCCTTTATTTTGAATAATTTCCTCTGTCACTGTAAACATATGGAGCAGATCTTTTTACATGTCAAATCTTTGACATACCCCAGTAGAAAAAGCTCAGATATGGACACTTCAGCTGCTGATAAATGAATTTGGGCATTTGACATTTTTTTCTTCCTACAGAAAGAAAATAAAGCTATTTGAGCAATTATAATTGTTATTTTGATTAGGGCTGTCAGGTGATTAAAAAACAATCAAATTAATTACAGAATTAATTAATCTGATAGACCCCTTCATGGCCTACGTCACAGTGACGTCGCTGCTGTAGCTGGAAGCAAAAACAGAGGAAAGTGCACCGTGAAGACTGTAGAAATTAGCTTTCTCAAGTGTTATTACGACTTTAAAATGTCATCTTGTTGTGTGTTTGGGTGCCAGAATAGGAGAAACAACATTTGTGGCAGTAAATTAAAGTTTTTTTTAGGACACCAGCGGACACTACTGCTCAGAACAAAAATGATGACAATTATGGTTCAATGCAATAAGATAAAAAGACTGAACGGAAGCAAATACTTGCTTTTGCAGTTTAAATAGTCCTGGAGAATGACTGCAACAAGAGCGTAGTCTGCAATATAAAACTGAAAACGTCAAATATGTTCTGCTTTTCCCTAAAAGCAATACAACGAATCATCATATCAACACATCAGAACGAGTGTAACAGCTGCTGCACTGCAGTTCTTCCTGTCAGCTTAAAAGGACATTGTGTAACAATTGTATACCGCAAGCAGCTCCCTCATACTTTTCATGCTGCGTTTGCGTGAAACCGGGCAGATGGACGACAGCCGCTGCATGTAAAGGCTTAAACAAGCTTCTATATGAAGACGTGGTCCGTCAGTTACAGTGACATCAGTCCACATCTGATATGTTGTCATGGCAATGTCGTATTGTTTTCCCTGACCCATGTTTTACCGTCTTTCTTTCGGCTTCTGTGATTAAAATGACATGTGGTTTGTTACCGACGGCCGTCTGCCCAACAGCACGTGAACCCAGCAACAGCGTAACAGTCTGTTCCTCCTCACAGCACCGCAGTGACTTTTCAAAAGCATCCCCTCAAACTGAGCTAAAAACTCCGGTGTCTGGTGAGTTTCTGTGGTTTCCTACTGTCACGCTTCTACTGAAGATAAAAACATGGCGACAGGGCATGGTAGCCACCACTGAGCCGACCCATTCGATGTATGAATAAATGATACCAACAGCAAATTCAGAATTTAGAGGAGCACTTCAGTTTGTTGATGGGAGTGATTACTGATTAATAGAAAAACACTTTTGAATGAAATAAACATTTTTTGTGAATAGATAACAGGAGAAGTTACACAATATCCCTTTAAACTTAACCAGCCATGCAGGTGCAGTTTGCTCTTAAAATGATAATGTTTTCCCAATTGACGATGGTCCAGGTCTCATGTTGTACGTCTTGCTTTTACCTGGCTCAGCAAAACTTCCGACTGGAGCACACAAAGATCCAAAAGACTGGTGTATTTTATAATTAGAACGTGTCGTGACCATTTCTAACATAGTTGTAAGCATCCAACTATTTCTTTGCTCTGAACTTCTCTTTGCTGGACATACAATGTCCAGTCACTCCACCAACCGCAGTGCAGAAGATCCTCATGCCTCTCCTTTAAGGTGTCTGGATCAGCCAGCCTGCTTCCATCTGCTAGCATTGATTTACTAAAACAGCTGTCATGTCCATAGAGTGAGTGTCTGGACATATTCAGACAGTTCTGAGACTGAAACATTTGTTTGAAAACTCTCCATTTACGAAAAAGCCACCAAAATCTGCTAGCTGACGCTTGTTAACATAGCAACTAGAGCTGCTTTTGCCTCCAGGCTCAGCCCCACCCACCAAAAAACGTCACCGTGTATGTAAACTTTGAAATGGTCTATTAATCCCATTTTAGCAGTTGTGGGGAACAGTGGTCCTCAAGGGTCCTTTAAGTTTTCCGTGTGACCCTGCTCCAGGGTCCAGCCTATGATGTTCTGTACAGTAACTCAGTGGCCCAATCCCAAACCGACCCCTAAACACCCCTCCGTTTGCACGTTCCCTGAGAGGCTCAGCCATATTCCGGGCCATCTCAAACTGCGTAGGGCGTAGGGCCAGTGGACTGTTAAGCCCTTGATCAGCAAGTCTGCACTGATGCAGACTCGCTGATTAAGCAACTTTCTTGGTTGAAATTTGGTAATGTGACAGCACAGTGACCACAGCTTCAGTTCTGTAACAGAATGCAGTGACCCCGTCAGACCTCAACCAGATTAAAATGCTGTTAGAATTGTGCATAAATTATTGCCTGCATACCTCAATGAATTACAGGAGCATTTTAAAGAAAAGTGGGCCAAAATTCTCCAACAAGGATGTGAGAGACTCTGATTCTATGTAGATCAGATAATCTACATATAGAAAACAGTTACTTTAAGTTATTGCTGCTAAAAGTGGTTACACGCTGGTGCATCATTGGCTGCACTTATTCACATGCACTGCTTCTGTGTTTTGATAAAGAAAAACAGCCAATATGTTGTGTGTTGTTGATCAAATGTAATTAAGTAATGAGAGAACTCATTAATTTTCTATTTTTTTTTTTTTTTGTGAATATCAATATTGTGTTATGTAAAAATTTCCAGTGTTCACTTGACTGCATAAAACATCTAGAATTACCCCTAATTTAGTAGTGAACACATTACTACAATAACTGTCCATTTAAAAACTGCCTGTGACAAGGTAGGGCCCAGGCAGGATTTGATCCCCAGACTCCCAGGTGAGAGTCATGTGCACTGACCATTCAGCTACAGGGACATCCCTGTGGCCAAGTAGCCAGGGCGCATGATCAATCGGAGGCATAGTGACGGGACCCCTCACTGTCACATGCCCTTCAAGTGTTTTGGGCTTTTTAAAAACTGCAAGTAAAAAGTCAGACATGTAACAGAATACTTTTCTGAGAGAAAAGATTTCAAACATCTTGTCTGACTCTTTGTAGATTTAACATGTTTATTTAAGCCTGGGAATTTATTCTTGACTATTTGGAGCAGCATAAAAAACAATCCTATTTCCTGTTTACCTGCCAAGCAATGTTATCTACAGTAGATTGAAGATAAAAGGTGTCATCAGCTAAGTAGTAAGTAGTGAAAAAAGTGTACAAAAGTCTAATGCTGCTACTGAAACTATCCCAAAATATTTGAACTCTCCAAATTCCTATCAAAATACTCACTTGGCTCGTACAGGAAATGTTTTCATGTGTGTAAACAGGACTTTGAAATGTCCAGTGAGGCCCATCATATGGCTTCTAGACAGCCCCCCCTTGAAAAAGAAGCTTGTATAATTTTGCTCATCGTGAATGCCAGTGAAGCATGAAACCACACTGTGAGAATACAAGAGCTGCTCTTTCAACTGCAGCCAAAGTACGTCTGTGGTGGATTGTCTTTCCGTCAGCACTATCAATAGAGTTTTCCTCCCAAAACATGTTACTCATCTACCAACAGAGCTGTTGATTATTTTCATTTGTAGGCTGTTTATCATTGATCAGACCCAAATTCTGATTTCATTTGCAATCATGCAATAACTACAAACCCCATTATGAAGTGTAGGAGGATTTCAAGGATCTTGCATCTTCCTGTTTGTCAGCATAGACGGCGCTAGAAGGGGGACCGGGGGGGCCGGGGGGGCACTGGACCCCCTGACATTGGATCGGCCCCCCCAGGTGCCCCCCCAGATGACTGACATGTCACAGCACCCGGTCATTCCTGTACAGTAGTTTGCACTATATAGTAGGTGGCGATGTACACATTTTAGGGATGCACAATAACCATTTTTTAAAACCGATACTGATAACTGATAAATTTCAGCTCCTAAAGGCCGATACTGATAAAATTCCAACTGTATGGGGTAGTTTGTGTCTAAAATAAGATGGGGAAAGTAGTTTGGTAGCAGTTTAGGGCCTCCCGTGTGAAGCAGCAACTTTCTTTCCCCAATCGCAACCAAACAGCCCAACCAAATGTGGTGGCTGTTCAGAGACTCTTGAAGGCTTTTACTTGTGAAAAAGTTGCTTCAACAGTTTACTACTTATTAAAGATACGTAAAAGGTGTAATGATAAAGACCAGAGGCTTCTCACAGCAATGAAAACAAAAAACTCTTCATGTCTAGTTGGCAATTAAATTCTCTTCCTTTCTCTCTCGCATAAAAAAATCACAGTACACTCTTTTATTGCAACACTCCTTGTGGTTGCAAGAGGGAAAAAAATAAGGACAAAAAACAAACTAACAGAAAACTGTGGGTTTAGGTGTTTAGGTGAGTGTATGCTTTAGCAAAGACAGTCTAGTGAAGCTGTGCCATTTACCCGTTAATGACAGGTTGTCTGTTTTTCTTTCTTTTGTTTGTCTTGGAAAAGGGGTGGTGGTTGGGGGGGGGGGGGGGGGGGGATTTTTCTTGAGGTAAAATTGCTCATGGAGCAGGTGTTTATGCACCAGCTTAGGAAGGTTCCTAGCTGAGTGAACTGAACTGTAGTATCTGCTACAATTTGCAAAGAGTCTGTTCTAATAATATGGGGAAAAGAGCTCCAATGATGACTTATCTTACATAAGAGACACTGAAGCAAAGAAAAGAAAGAGAGAAAAACTTTCCCATAACTCCTTGTGGACACGACTGTCAGTGATGCTTGATCATTTAGCAGACCATTTGTGCCCTTTCCTGGCCTTCATGATCAAGCTCCAATTTATATGATAGCTCTTCATGAGCAATGCAACATGTTAACGTGTAATTTTAACATGTGCAACCTGTTAAAATTAAGCATTCCAGATTTTTTTTTGTGGAATATTTTTTAAACATTTGAAGTTTCAGTGCTTCCGGCGTCACAGTTTAAAGTAAGCACAGTTGGATTATTCAGTTCCCTTGTACTTTTGTATCTCTCCAACCATCCATTGACTTCATGATATTTTCTAGAGGTTGAGAAAAAGCACTTTGGAAGACAAAAGAATGATCTTTTTTTCTATTTGGTCATGTGCATAGTTGTGTATGTAACATGAGTATTGCTTTTTTGAGCCTCTCTCAGTGGCAGCATCTTCCTCAGCCTTTGCCCGTACACTTTTACATAGTCATACCATAGTACCAATGGTATACCATTTCTTGGACCTCCTCACCATATTGCTTCAAATCAGCCCTAACTCTTAAAAATATCTTGTATTGTGTATTTTCAAACTACCAGCACAAAATTTTCTTAGACAGCCTTCTGTCTCTACCATTACAAAACACAAGTCAGTCTTTTTTGTGCAGTAACACCAGAATTTACTGCTTAAAAAGTCATGCGGACACTGAACATTTCACAGTACAGATTGACAGTCATTCTTATTAACTCGTTTTTGTTGCCTTACCAATACACTAACCCACTGCAATACCAAAAGCAATCCAAGAAAAATGTGGCTTTGAACTTCAGTGCAAACTTTTCAGGGTAAATTCAGTGATGATCTGTGAGAAGATTAATTTTGACAGTATCGATTACGCTCGTTGATCATTCTAGTGCATAGCTCTCCATTTTCAGAAAATGCTTTCTTTACCAGGGTATGCTAAAATGAAGGATCACTACACAAGGACTGAGATAAAGACAGTGTGCCTGGAGATTTGAGGGCTTAGACTCAGATCCAGCTAAATGATCTTTGCAAAGAGCCAGAGAACTTGATATGTTTTTGTTGGGCTGTTTGAACCAAGTTCGTTATGTCCTTAAGTTACAACCTCAAAAATCAAAGCACAATCAAGCTAATGTGCCTCAGGAGAAGAAACTAAATCAGAGAATTAAAGCACAACCCAGCTGTCCTGATTACACTTCATAGACTATGACTGGTCCTAGTTTAGAGGTGACAGTCATCTGACAAATTCCTGGGACACAATCAGAAAGTAAAGATCATCCAAACCCTTTATTGAACATCTTTTAAGCATTTACTTCCATTCATCATCATCCTGTTGTTTAACAGCATCACGGTCATCAGTGGAGACGATTGCCAAGTAAACACTGAGCTATTTAAAGCAGCTCTGTTATTTCATTTAATTCCACTGTTGCTCATAGTTTGGGCTTTGCACACTCCTTTGCCGGCAACTTCAAAGGCAGCACCCTTGTAGGTTGCAACACACTGGTCATCTGTGCGCAGGTCTGGTTGAACCTGTTCCCACACTTTCTTTTTGGGGTTCAGCTCCTTGTCTGGTTCACCTGAAATTAAAAAAGTATGTTAGATGTGCCAGAAATGCCACGTTTCTTCAGTTATTTGTCACAAATGCTACATTTAACCAGAGGGTAGGTTTGCTTTGCTTTTCTGTGGCACTTTTAATAAACTCATGCAGTAAATCACGGAAGACAGATAATAAAACATATTTCACCCTCATTGACTTTTAATAGTCAATATAATTAGACAATAGTTCTAAGAATCTGAGGGCAATTTAAAGTGTGAGAAAATGACCAACGCTTGAGTCAATTAAAATTTTACGTCTTTAAATACAGATGTTTGTTCTTTAGTCATAATTCAAAACATCAAAAAGGATTTTTTTTTAGGATCTGAACATGCGTCAAGGGAACACAATTAGGTAAGGTTCTTGTTCCATGACCGCTTTGTTCATGATGCTGTATTTGTGAAATTTCATAGCTTGCACTGGCTGGTTTGTGTTTGGTGTCTTCTCTTTCTGGTAAACACAACCATCTCAGGGTTTGAGGACAGCAATGTGTTTCATTTCCCAAGGCTGGGATTCCTGCTGGTTTACAGCAGAAGAGAGGCAACAATCACTTAAGATCAGAAGCGTTAAAGAGGTTTAGATGAAAAACTTGTGTGTGATTATAAGCTCAAGCAGATGTCCTCACCCCCCATCGGGTGGGTAACATGCAAGCGATAACAACCATGCACTCGCAATGCCAATGTTTGGGGAAAAAGATGACAAAAATTTGTGTCACCAACCTTTTTGTTCTTCAGTTTTTATAGAACCTCAGTTTTTATTGTTAGAATAATGAAACACATTTAAACAAAAACAACTTTCCAGTCGGGCATGCCTACAGCTAGTCTTATTTTTTCTTTATACTTTTCTTTTTGTTTTCAAATTTTAAAGTGCTATTGATGGAAGGATGCTTCTGGACACAAACAGCTGCATAGAGCAATGAAGGCTCTGCTGTTGCAGCAGAGCTGTGGGGACTTGCACCATAGTTTCATCTTCATTATATCATCCTCTGTTCTGCTGTTACAGGAACTCCCAATATGGCTACTGCCATACCTCATGGGAAAGGACTGTGACTTTTAAATGGACTGGTTCATGTCTAAATCGACAGGAAGTAAAGTTGGTGCGTGTTTTTTCCCCACCAGCATCATCTGCGAGTTGAACTTCACAGGACAACTGGGACACTTAATTTTCCAACAACCTACAACAAGATTAAGTTACTTTCCTAGCAATGAGCACTGATTAGCTAGCAAAATCAGCAGTCACAGTCCATTTAGCTACCAAAAAACAGAACCAAGGAGTCCTCTGATGAGAGCTTTGAGATGGACCTGAAAACCTGTCATGATCGGTGTCTTCAGAGACATGAATGTTCGAACTGCTAGTGTTGTTTCTGGCAGTGAAAAGGTTTAATGGCATCCTTCATTTCTTAAAGACAGAGGCATTTTGTAGACACAACAGAGGAAAATATTCTCAAGCACAAGTTAGTCAAGCTAGTCACTGACAGGGATGTGATGCTGAAGGAAGTTTCCATGTGTCCATTTGGCTAGAAATGCCTGGAAAGCATATTCCTCATCCCAATGATCAATACGTTTCTGACAGGTTAATGATGGTGACGAGGTAAAAGCTTACCTGGGAAGCCCTGGAAAGTAATTCTGTCCCCTGGTGATGTTCCACTTGGAGGATCAAGGATTTCAACCTTTTCTGGTGAGCTCGCACACATGACCATAGCCTGAGAAACCACTCCTCTCATCTTGGCTGGCTTGAGGTTACAAAGTAGGACTGCCATACGGTTTTGCATCTGTATGGGGGGGTACAAAATTTATGCATTGTTCAGAGGCTCATAAATTCTTATCAACACAGAAGAAAGCTAATTATTAACCTCTTCTTGACAAGGCCCATTTTTTACCTCCTGTCCAAAAAAAAAAAAGAAAAAGAAAAAAAAGTATATATTCACAACTATGAGTGCTGGTTGTATGTATAATCTTGGTCTCAAGAGAAAGCAGAGATTTTGAAATACTAACAAGAGTGTCAGGATCAAGATGTGTTATGTGAAATTTCACCTAGAACAGAGTAAAAAGTTGAAATGTTATCTCTTCCTAAAAGGCAAGGCAAGTTAATCCATATAGCATATTTCATGTGCAAGACAATTAAAAGTGCTTCACATAAAACAATAGAAGCGTTACAGTGGAAGTGATATAAAGAAATAAATCAAGGGCATTTTTAGAAAAAGCATGATTAATTATATTTATTCCATAAATAAATGGAAAAAAAAACAACAATAAAAACTTTAAAGGGACATTGTGTAGCAGTTGTATATCGCAAGCAACTCACTCATATTTTTCATGCTGCATTCACATGAAACTGGGCAGACAGCAGACGAAACAGCAGCTGCACGTAAAGCCTCAAACATGCCTCTATGTGAAGAAGTGGTCGGTCAGTTACAGTGACATCAGTCCCCATCTCTAATACAGCTGCGTTAAAAGTTTTTGCCCCCTTCCTGATTTCTTACTTTTTTGCATGTTTGTCACACTTAAATGTTTCAGATCATCAAACAAATTTTAATGTGAGTCAAAGATAACACAAGTAAACAGAAAATGCAGTTTTTAAATGAAGATTTAAGAAGACTCATTGCCAGTTATCGCAAATGCTTGATTGCAGTTGTTGCTGCTAAGAGTGGCCCAACTAGTTATTAGGTTTAGGGGGCAATCACTTTTTCACGCAGTGCCATGTGGGCTTGGATTCCCCCCCTCCCCTTAAAAATCAAAATCTCCATTCAAAAACTGCATTTTGTTTTCCACTTTTCACACAACTGTATATCCAAACCACATCCATGTGACAGAAGTTGTCCCTCTTTTAACAACAAGCTCCTCAGTTTGGTGTGACTGGTCATTTTGTTGAGAACTAATTATCCTGGTCTGAAACACGTCTGCTACCGTCTCCCTCCATGGTTTTTTTTAGGTCAAGATGCGCCGCGTGTTCGCGTGTCCATGCACGCACGCGGCGCCACGTGTCCAAGCACGTGGTGCATCTTGACAAATAAATACTGCAGTAAAGCACCTAATTATGGATACTGACAGATGTTTAAATGACCAACACATCCTGCTTAGAAAAAAAATTAATAAAATAAACATTTAATACCTACTTTCCATATTGCAATTTTGCAATTTCAATAGACCTACAAATTATATATTAATTCAATTATTGAACTGACCTAACTGGAGGACATCATAGCAATTCGTTGTGTTAAAAAGTTGTTTAGCCGATGAAAAACTGCTAGTTCAGGGGGGCGCTAGTGCGCTGTCATGGAGTAGATGTGCTTCCGCGTAGCTCCGTGATTTCTCCTTAAACTTCGTATTTTAATCCAATGCACTTGGTCTTTTGTTCAGTTTTGTTGCATTTCGACCAATGACGAAGCCATGTCATCCGCTGATGGTCGCATCTCAGCCCTTGAGACCTCCTGTGATCAGCTCCGGGAAGCCAATGCAGAGTTGAAGGTTAAATTAAACAACCTGGGGTTTCCCCCTCTCTTTCTTCCTATTTTTTTCCCACAATTTCCTTACCCTTCCCCTCCTTTTCTCTTTTTTTTTATTTTTCTCCCTTTCCGCTCCTTTATTTTCCCTCCCTCACCTCTCCCCCCCCCCCTCCCACCCCCCCTCCCCCCCCCCCCCCCCCCCCCCCCCCCCCCCCACCACCACACAAAAAAAAAAAAACATACCCTATCTTAAAAATTATTTTTAATTTAATTTTATTCTTTCTTTCATTCCACCCAAATTATTTTTTTTTCCATCCTCAATAATAATACAAATAAATAAACCCCCCTCCTTCTTCTTCCCCATCCACAAAAAAAAAACAACTTAACCTTTCTTCCTTTTTTTATTTACTTAGATATCACACTTAAAATTACTTTTAACAACAACATAACCCTTTAATTTAACTTCTAAATTTATTTAACCTTTAAAAAATAACCCATTTTAACACTCCAAAGTTGGTCCTGAAGGTGCAACGTAAGAGTGCTTGGCATTAAAGACGGTGAGGAGCAGGGTCGTCCTACGGACTTCATCACACTGCTGATACCGGAAAAAAAAAAAAAAACCTGCTTTTTCAATGATCTTACTTAAAATTCAAAGATTAGAGATCAGCCTGTAGTAGTCATTTTCATTATTGGTGAGACGGTCCCTGTTTAGCAGAGTTTTAAAGGCAGGGTAAAATGGTTTGAGCAAGCTACATTTACAAAAAACATACACCCAACTGAAACCACGCCTCCAGAGCACAGGAACGTGTGCGCCGATGGTTGTTGGCGAAGATAACCGAGAACAGCCATGTGGCTAGCTTGTTAGCTTCCCAGTAAACAGCAGAGGAACCATGTTTCCTAAGTGAAAATCATCTCACCTTCAACTTCTTCTACGGTGTAAAACATCCTCATTGCAAACACTAACCCCTCCATGACTTGATCCACATCTGTTTTTTTTTTCTTTTCGGTGGACTTTTGGAGCAAACTGCTGCATAAATAAGAGTAGCTAGCAGCCACATTCTTGTGCACTGTGAGACGCACACGGTGAGTTGCGAGCGTGCCCGTGGGGGGAGGGTGACAAACGGCAGTAGAGTTTGATGCACATATAATTCAATCAATAAGAGCATGGGCTGTTACAATTTCATTGGATGGGGTTTCAGTCTCGTTTGTTCCACAGGTGATTAATTTTTTTTTATTTTTGTGTCAGAACATTTAATTAATTGTATTAATTATGTATGTATGGCATGCATCTCTCGCTGCCCCTGTACATGGGGCTGTTGTCAAGGAAGGTCAAAGTTCAAGCATGTAATTAACAAAAGAAATGAATAATTTAAACTTTCAAAATCCGACAAAGACAATGTGCTGACTCCAGTCAACAGTATAAATGTAAAGCAACTGCATCCAGAAGTATATGTTTTCTATTAAAAACCAAATGGAGCAAACAGGGAAACATTTGCCTTTTGGGCTCAGAAACTTCTGTGGCTTACCAACATTTCAAACAAGACCAGAGTCTTTTTCACTTTAAAAAGTTGAGAAGAAGAAGAATTAGAAGAAAAAAAAATCTGCATTCCTGGAGTCGATGTATGCCAGATATCACAAAATAATCATATCTTTCCTTGCATCTTTTGAGAAATTGCTACATAAATTAAAAAATACTCAAGCTGATTTCCCAGCCTTTTGGTGGTAGCTTTCATTTTTCATCTGGACAGTTCTGGCAAGCTGGAAGAACATCATTTTTTGAGATAGACAGGTCAATTTGAGCAATATTTCAATTGTACAGTGGGAGCATGTCCTAACAGTTATTCTATCATCCAGTCCAAGACTTGTTTTTTTTTTTTTTTTTAGACTGTACTCATTATTTATCCACACTCAACAGTGCAGACATAAAACCAGTGAGTTATCACCTCATATTTCACTCCTTGTTGCTTGACAGATGAATAGGTTGTATATCTAAAACAGTTAAAGAGAAAGTTTATTTTGTTAGAGATTTATTGGATGCGAGTTACTGATACTGACACAGACAAGGCCTTACAAACTGGAATCAGGGAACACTTAAGTGTGTATGACTTACTGTCAAAGCCTTTAACACAGAAATTCATAACATAGGTCCCAAAGCAGAGAAAATATGTTTTTGCTGTCTGCCACGACAATAAATACTGTGAAAATACCAAACACACTCAATTCATGGATAAGTGCACCCAGCCATCAGCGAGGTCACAAATACACCGTTAACACCTCCCAGCCATGGCATGGATATAATATCACCTTGTGATGCTGTCTGTCATCAGTACCTCCTCCCTACACCTACTTTTCCTAATTTCAACTTTAAAGTTGCCAAATATATCGATATTGGCTGTAAAAGTGAACAGACTCAAGCTTCTGAGGTCCTCATGAACCTTTATCATTAGAATTTAAAGCTGTGTACCTGGTCCAGAGGTATGTGCTTCACTAGCCCGCTGACCACCGTCCTGGGAGCAGCCTCTCCCACATCGACCTGCTCCACGTAGAGGCTGTCAGCATCCGGATGCTTCTCAGCTGTGATTATACGACCAACACGCATGTCCAGACGGGACACGTCCACCTTGGCTTCCTCTTGGCTGGCCGCTGCCTGTTTCTTCTCGGCTTTTTCTCCTCCTGCCAGGAAAAGTAAAAGGGTCTTACTGTGAGACTATTTTGGGCGCAAACACAATTTACTTTGAAATGTTTCAAATTTTTCCAAGTTTAGGTGAATGAAAGTTTGATATAGAAGTCTGAATGTTTCATTTCTGGCAGTTACAGTCAGACAGTAGCTGTTTATCATGTGCCTTTGGAACAGTTTTCCACAGACACACATCTGTGACAAGTTTCATGCTGATACCAGAAATGAGCATGATATTGATATTAAATAAAATGCCTTCTCCCTGATGAATATCACATAAACCAAAGCAGAGTTGAAACAACAGCGGGCATTTATTAAGAGCCTAATTTAATTTTGTCTCATGAATGAAAGCAAAGCCAATCAATGACTGTCCTCAGGATAGCATGTGTTTAAAGAATCAGACATGAGCTAAACACAAAAAACTCCACATGGATTTGTAAATATAAACAATGGACAAATATACAACTGGATCATTGTAAAACTGAATGCAACAATAGACTTTGTCTTAATTATCTTGTAACTATTAGAAACCAACACAGAACTGAATAAAATCAGATGAACTACACAGACTTTAATGTAGCAGAGAAGCAGAGGCCTCCTTCACAAAGATGAAAGAACATTAACTTGCCTGGTTTACTTGTTCATTTCAGGGATAAATGGTCACAATTTTAATCATTTACCTGAGCCTATACTTGCCAAGAAAAGTGTGAATTCAAACCGTTGTCCTTCATTCTATTTCATGGTCTGAATATTTAATGGAAAGGCAGATGGGTTTGTCATTAGTCAAAATGTGAGAACTGCCAGACAAACCATTGAATCCGTCAGAATCTCCTTCTAAATTACAATTTTCTCCTGTCCATATGAGCTGAGCAAGCCCATTTATCAGCCTTGAATGGTATAATGCTAGAACGAAATGTCATATTAAGTAACTTCAGTTATATGTCAAGTATTTTCTTGCGCTGTGTGGCAAATTGGTCACAAATGAACAATAGCGTCAATGCATATTGGGATAAAAGAATGGCATACACGCTGAAAACATTACACAATTTGCTAAAGGGATTCAGTTGGTGGGCACATCCAATAAAACTGCCTCATTATAAATATGGCTTAATTAAAAATTTCTCAGAGAAAGAAACTTGAAAAAATAAACTCAAACATTTTTAAAATTTTTCATCTGTGACTCTAAGATATTGAATTAATAATCTGATGTTAAGAGATAACCTGGTATAAGACATTGCAGAGGAACAACAGAGTAGTTTTAATCAGTCTGTGCAAAATTTCAGCACCCCAGCAAGAAGAAGGGAGAAGCCAGATCTGTTCAGTCAGTGAGAAAGTTTTAGGCTCCCCTGCAGGTTGTTGCGGTTCAACACAGTCTGGCCAATGCAGTCTTTCCCATACGGTTAATTACATGTGGCAACACATTAAAACATTGCTTACCACACACAGCTTACACGCACTAACCCTGATACACTGCAAAACAGATGCACCTGCACAACACTGGTCTCCTTTTATCCCATGCTCCTCTGAGCTTTCAGATTCTACCCCACTGTTTCATCACAGCCTTTTCTCTTGAGACAATAGTGTCACTTCCACGTGAAAATATAAAAGCTTAAAACAACCATCATTTGTCATTGCTTAGAACGGCTGCCTGCGACACTTCAGAACTCAGAGCTTCAAAGATCGTTTTTAGATGCCTCGCCTCCTGTTTTTGTACATTATGGTTGTTTGTCTCCACTTCCATCATTCAAACAGCTCAAATGTCTGACCTGTTGCACAATAATCAGGTCTGTGAGTTGCCTCGAGAACCAGAGAAAACAATGTTTGCTTTTTCAGTGTGTAAATCTATGATTCTTAGCTTTCAGAATCCGTTAGAATTATGTTGTTACTGTAGCATGAACGGTCGAAAAGTTACTGTATTTGTCACTAGCTACACAGCATCCAGTTCAGTGAAGGCGAACGCTAATGTCATGATGTCATGAGATAAGTCTTTATCATTTTAAATGTGGAAAACAGAATTGCTTTTCTGTGTCTTAGTAAGCTAAAAGAGAAGCATAAAATGGATGAAACAATATGTGTTCAAAAGGGACAGCAGGATCATGTTGTAAGTTCCAGTCATGAACAGAATTCAGATATTTAAGGAATATCTGAATTGGATATATGGGTATTTTAGGCTATATATAGGAGACTCCCATGAAATAAAATTAAAACATATGAATATTTTGGGCATATGGAAGAAAAATAATGTTTCCAGCCAACTCATTAAAACGCCCCACTATGTTTTAAAATTGTAATTGTATTTAAATCGACACATAATTATACAGACTAAAGACAAGAGAAAAATGAGAAAAAAACGTTTTTAAAACGTTTTTAAAAACGTTATTAATTCAATTTGCTTGTTAAATTTATTTCAAACAAGCAATGTGCATCTTGTCCTTTTGTTTTTCTTTTTAGCTTGTAATTGTATTTCTAAGTAATGCACCCCCACCTGAAAATCAGCTGTTTTTATTGCCTTAGTTTAAAGTCAGAATATATTACAGTAGATGCAAATTTGGTTAAATGTGTACACACACACACACACACACACACACATAGATAGAACTACTCCTCTGTTGCATGCCAGTCACAAGAGCTTCCAAGTAAAGAGGAAAGGAAAAGCTTATCAGATTTATCGATTAATTGATTGACTACAGTGGCACATCAATTGATTATCAAAATAATCAATGGCTGCAGTTCTAATGTAGTTAAGTGTAGAACTACCACTACACAAAATCAGAACTTCAGAAGTGGAGCACTATACTTATTAAAGTGAATTTCAGTCTAAGGTCTATCGTCTGCCAATTACTGCAGATTCTAACAAATATGAAGCATATGGAAGGTCTTTAGAAGCGCGACTTCAGATCTGATATTAGTTTATTGGATGGCAAACTTGTTTTTTTTTCCTACCATACACACCTTTTTTTCTCTTGCTTCTTCTTTTTACCCTCATCTTTGGGAGGCGGTGTCTGGACAGCAGCAGCAGAAGCTGGGGGTTCTGGACCACAAGGTTTAGGAGGGGTGGGTTTTGAACAGATTTCAACACCTGCGTCATCTGAGGGCATGGCAACGTCTCGTACTACAGAAAGAACAAATAGAGAAATGGCTCAGTCAACAATCATGCACTCTGACGTTTGCATGTACTCCTGAGGTCAACGATTTGGTGTGAATAAAAGGACAGATTTCATCATCACTGCAAAACAGGGGAAAAAAACATTTCAAATACAAAAAATAAACTATTTGTTGTTCCTGTTCACGCACATAGGTGAACTCTTCAACAGTCACACAACAAAATGATACAGGGGGAGCTTTATTTACACACCCAGTGGGAGGACTGCTCCCCTGATGCAAACAGTTTTGATGGGAAAATGACACAGTGTCCCAAGTTGATGGAAAGGAGGAAATAGGACCATAAAGCAGGGAACAATAAGCCTGTGGAGAAAAATAACCCCTCATTTCAGGCGCCTGATGTTTGAATTCCCACAAAATCTAGTGCCTGTGTCTGACAAACATCGGTCTGTAGGCACACCACTGTCGCCATAATGCTTTTAATTACCTTAATTCTATGTTGAGACATGAGATCAGGACCTTTCCAGTTTACCTTGAAATTGCAGGCAATAACCTCTTAAAACGCTCAACATTCCCATTAAGTTTCCTCTTAAGCCTTTTTCTCTTTTTTACATTTCACACTAAGTTTTTTCTCTTTTATTTACATTATATGCAATCTCAAACAGGACCAAGAACACAAAAAAATGATGTTCCTCCTGATGTGTTGGCATTGCATATATTTGTGAATCTGGAGACACTGTGGAAGAGCATCAAAAGTGGAATCATTAGCTGTGTTTACATGGGCCCAAATATAGCGATTGTGTTTGGTTTAAAAGCTCTATCGGAATGAAAATGATCCACGTAAACACCTCTTTCCGAATGAAAAGAGCAGAAGCAAAAGAATTTTTTTTCGGGTTCACAGAGGTAGAATATTACTTTTCCCAAACTGATCGCAGGACCATGTAAACGTTGAATCAGAAAGTTGCGAAGTTGGGTTCTTAAAGCTCATGCTTCGACTTGCCGTAAACGTGCAACGAGTGACGTTTCCTCGCTTTGACAGATGGGGGTGAACAACAAAATTCCCTGGACAGTGACAGAAAGTTTGCTTTTAATTCAAACTCTGTCTTTGCACCTTTTTCTCTTTGTTGTTTGCAGTAGGACCGCATGAGTATCAGCTGCTGCTGGATTTAAGTACTGCAGAAACCTCCGTCTTTAATAAGTAGTGATGCAACATCATTCTGCGCATGTCAGACAGGACCATTCTGCTTAGATGTTGGTGCGTATGCTCACCAGATCGGAATGAATTAATTCCCATGTAAACAACTGCCTTGAAATCTTATTTCAGAGTGATTTCAATATGAAAGGGGGTAAAGTCTCCATGTACACGTGGCTACAGATGTGACTCCAAGTTACATGTTACAGAATTATAAACGAGCTTCCTAGACCTGCAAGGATATTTCTTTTTAGCATTTTTGTTGCAGCTTCTTTTGGTTTTCTAGCCAACATTTTTTTTGTTTTTTGAACATTTTCTGTGATAAAAACAAATGTCATATTTTTGTTTAAATAACGGTTGTTTTAGTTTGGTTTTTTGTACAAAATATTTCCTCTGATATGAAAAACGTTACCACGCTGTTATACACTGATTTACAAGATGATATATCCACAAAATGAACCTTTGAAAAGTTAAAGGAAGTGTGGACTTGAGTTCCCCTGTAAGTGTAATTTAATGGCTTCAACTCTTGCTTCAAAGGAACACCAATGACCAGCTTGCAGCAGATGAAGCAAAGTTCCAATCAATCACTATCGGATACAAAAAAAAAAACCTTTGTAAAATGACATTAAATCGACCAAAGCAGGCAAAAAGATTTCTTAACAAAGCTCTAAGCTTGTGAAGTGGAACTGTGCTCTTCTACACAACATAATCTGATGGAACCGCCATTATTCATAACTGCAGATCTGATAATCATCTTCACTTGCACTATTTTTACCTCTTGGCTGTGAGGCACTCCAAGGCACCATAATCATACCAAATAGTTTGCTTTTTAATCTTTAACAAATCAACAAAAAGCTGCCCAAATTTATCCACGTCTGGATTCAGCTACTCTAAACCACCTTAAAGCAATTGAAAAGATAGACCAAAAACAAACATTACAATTATGAACAGTGTATGGAAAAACTTTGTCACAAGTGTACTGGAACACATTCTCACAGCATTCCACTTTTAGCAAAGATAAATATTCCTACGAGTCATAAAATGATCTTTGCTGTTGCCCTTGAATGTCAGTTCATGTTGAAGGTACAAAAAGTGGCTCTCATATTATCCTGCTCAGCCCAGAAGGGGATCTTAAAGCAGTGAGGTTGATTTAACTACAGAGGAGAAGAGCTGGCTGAGATGGGCAAAGGTGAGCACACACATGATGGTAGTTCTGATAAGATGAACCACACAAAGCTCTAATGAGCAACAACTACTTTCAAGGTCTTTAACAATCTGTAGTGGGTGTTTTTTTCTGGGAACGAAACTAAACATACCCCCTCTTCGCTTTTCCTTCTCCAGCAGCTGTTTTTTCAGCTCGTCGATGTCATTCTTTAATTTGGCGTTCTCCATCATCAGTTTCTTCTCCTCCCGTACACAGGCCTGAGCAACTGCAACGAGGGAAAGGTTCGTTACGATCACAAACACATTCATAGCTCCCGTAGGAAATGCTACGAACACAGCTGGAGTGGCATTAGAAGTTCCCTTTCAAATAAAACAAAAGAAAGTTGGTAACTAACATTAATAATGCAGCAAGTTTACCCCCCAAAAAAAAAAATTGGAAAAAATAGCATTTATTTTTCACTCGAAACAACCGATATCTCATTTGTTTCCAACCATGAGGCAAAGAAACTTTTTGCATAGAAATTTATCAAACTGAGCTGTTACATCCAGCTGTACTAAATCTAAACACGATTGTTTCTGTGCAGGTGTCTTACTGGCTTTCTCCTTCAACAGATGGACTTGCTGTTTGAGGTACTCGATGATCTGGTCAGCCTCCGCTGCGCGCTGCTCCAGCCTTAACAAGGGATTGTGACTCGACATCTTGAGCAGTGAGCGAGCTAAAAACCTGACAGAAAACATAAAAAGAGATTACATCTGCTGGCTCTGTTGTCTGCGTTTTCAATGTTATGAGTGTAAAGGCGACTGAAATTGTAAAGTACTGTGAGATCACACTACTGATGCTGTAAAAAGACCTTGTGTAATGCCAACAATGTTGAAACGAATTATCTAAAGTAGAAAGCTCAACACTAGGATATATTTGAGTTACAAGGTTTGCATTCCAGTATAACGCCACCACAAACTGCAGCCTCCAAAATGACCACAGAGTTCAGTCAACTGGTCTCACATAGTCTCAACAAAAAACTGAAGACTATAATTTCCACAGCGGTGGTATGTGTTAGAGGTCTAGCGTTCAGGACTACATGGCATCCTGGACATTGTAATGTTTTGCTGAAACATATGATCACTGACTGCGGTGCTTGGCTTAAACCAGCTTTAGATTGTACCATGTTTATGATCATATAATAAAGTCATGTTTAAAATGTGCCCCCACAAGTATGAACTTAATACGATTTTTATGACGGGGGTACTTTAAGATGATAAAATTCTTCCACTGTCTACAACAGATGGAGAAAGAGGAGGACACCTAGATATATCTAAATAAAACCTGAAACAGCATTATTTCAGACAAATATGAGAGTTTCAGCAACAGTGTAGTGCTGACAGATCCCACAGAAAGTGTTGAGTAGTATCCGTCTTTTACAGCAGTAAGGGAATACTTTATCCTCAGCTGGATGCCGGATTTAAGTTGGAGAAATGCTCTTTTATAACACTGCACTCAACAAATTACTTCTTAAAGAAGAGATGGGAAGAATTTTTACAAGGGTGAAGCATAAAGAGGAAAACTTCTGACAGACATTATAGGGAGGCGCTGGAATACAACAGCTGGCCCAAGATGAAAACTAAATGTTGGGGAGTGAGGAAATTAGAAACACGAAAGAGCTGGAGTTGATAAAATTAAGGATCAAAGCGTTTTTGTTTTTTTTTGTTTTGTTTTTTCAAATGGTAGTGATTGAAAGAGCACCAGTGATGCAGTAATAACAAGACCTGCCTTCAAAAGTCAGATCACATCGTCTTCTGAAAATTGATCATGAGACCAAGTTATGCTTGTAGCATGAAACCACTGCAAAGCTGGTTTTATATGGAAAACAATGTTGACAGATTTGACGGTACACAGCCTTTCTCCAGCATTGAGTCTAAGTGATTTATTGCTATCAGTGCTTGGGGGTTATAATATCATTTTTATTTCTATATAAACTGTTCATTTATGTCAACAATTTAAAATCAAAATAAAAGAAATGTTTACTCTCAGGCTGCATAAGTGATTTGAATCAAATGTAGAAATGTGTCACATTCAGTCGCAAGATCTTACACCGAGTGACACCTAATTCCTCTTTTAATGGTTCATTTACCACAGCAGAAATATACATCAAGAATAATTCCAAACCAGACTGCCAAGCACATCATTTTAAATAAATTTAAGAGTATGGTGTACCAGCACCACCTGAAGGCATCAGAGGGCTCTGCAGGTTTAAATCTAGAAGACAAGACATTTGTGTTTTAGCCAGATAACATCCAATATGGTCTTCCTTAATCTTGTTTCTTATTGTGACATAAAAGGAGGGGAAAAAAAGCCCCACACTTCTAAAACAGCCAATCATCACAATTATTTTGGCCAATACTGAAATCATGATTATTTGAACAATTATTTTCGAGTTACATGATTTAATTAAGCATTTCTTTCTAAGGTTTCTAGCACTGAAAATAAATATAGGCAACAAATATGTACCTTACAGCTGTATTGAAACATATCCAAAATAAACGATGTATCCAGCTGTGCTGCAATTTCTCTACATTTAGAAAAAAAAAAAAAACCTTATTTATATGAAAAATATCCCAAAATAAACTTTGCTGAGCTTTAGTGCAATGCTAGAACATTGCAAATCTAACATTTTTGTTAATGACACCCAACAAACTGCCTGGGATAACCTCAGAATAACTTTTAGAAATTGTGCCAAGAAAAATGGCAATAAATAAATAAATACTACTACTAATAATAATTGTTTCAACTCGATTATATGAGTTTGAAAATTATTTGAAATCAAAACTGAAATCACAATTACATTTCGATCACTTGCACAGCCCTAATGACTACATGTTACCCCAGGGGTAACCACAGACTGATTAATGAAATAAGCTACATTATGCAACACAGCTGATCTGGCAGTGTGGAAATACTCATGTCCTGCAGTGTGACTATCGCAGCAGTGTTTACAGCTTAGCCCACCATACCCTTCCATACCATACCATACCACCATACCATACCAAACCAAGGTTATTATAATTAACTAAAACTAACAAAAAAACGAAAACTAAAATTGACAAAATATTTTCATTAACTGAAAGAAAAATAAAAATGACAGTTATCGTTTTTTGAAAAAACTAACTGAAACTGTATTGTGTCTTTAAAAAACTAACTAAAACCAACTAAATTTGAAAAATAAAAAGTAATTAAAATTAGCAAATCTGTTCAACAAAAACTAACGTAAACTAACTGAATTGGAAAACAAAAAGTCAAAACTTAATAAAAACTGAAACTAATTAAAAATCCAAAACTATTTACACCTTGTATCATATCATACCATAAAACCTGATGCAATATTATGTTTAAGATGACCGTAGTAGGGCTGCCACAAACAATTATTTTGGCGATTAGTCGACTAATCGGATCATATGAAAATTGTAGCATATTCACAGTACCAGTCAAGAGTTTGGACACTTTCTCATTGAATCTAATCAAAAAACATGTCCAGACTTTTGACTGGTGGTGTGTGTTTATTTATGTCAATATAAAATTCAAGAATAGATGACCAGACAGACAAGTGGACAAGGCAGCGGAAGGTACAGTGGCAATTTTTAGAGGAAAAACAAAGCTTAAAGACAATAAACGATTAGTTGATTGTGAAATTAGAAGTAGACTATTTTGATCGTCGACGATTAGTCGGTTAGTCAATTAATTGACTAATTGTGGCAGCCCTAGGCCTAGACCATAGTTCCACATTATAATACTATTATAAATATTAGAGACTAGAGCTGTGTTAAAAAAAAAAAAAAAATTCAGATTCTGAATACATTCTCATATTAATTTCTAAAAATCGATCCATATATCCAAAGATCGATTTCTTTTCTTCTTTTTTTACAATGACCATTTAATTTTAATTGGGTCAAATGTCATATTTTTTATAATTCACCAAGTTAGTGTCCAGATGTAGATATCTCTGGGAACCTCTGTTTTCTACCCTGGATCTGTTAGGATATTATGACCCACTAAATGTTTGTAAGAGCAATTGTGTCAACATTAAAGGTAGAATCCGGAGTTTTTCCACATCGCTGTTTGTAAACACTATTCAAACTGACTGCAAGCTCTTGTCATCGCAGATTACTTCCTTTACTTCGCTGCGTCCGCTGTTTTTTTCCTTTTTTTTTCTGAGAATTCGAGTGACTGGTTTCTACTTCAGTCTATGAATTTGTCCCCACAGCGTGTTACTGTCATTGGCTGGAGACAAATAAGCAAATCTCTGCCCCAAAACTTTCAGAATACACCAAAACAAACCGTTATGTTAAATCAACTTTTCATCAAAGTTTTCTCACCATCATCTTCATCTACCAATGATCACCATGGTAATATACTGTACTTACCACATTGATACATAGATTCTGTCAAGGTGCGTAGCAATCAGACTGATTGATGTATAAACATATTAAAGGAATAGTTCACTCTCAGAATGATTTAACTTTATTTTCCACGTACCCTGATGGTGAGCAAGACTCTGGACCAGTTTTTAAATATCTCAAATGCAGCTGAAGATCAGGACGACTTCTCGTTTCCCCCCAATGGAGTTCACCACGGTCCGAGCCAGAAAGGTCCATAAAGGTCCGCAAAAAAATGTCAATATTCCTCCATACTGCTCGTTCCATGTAGTCCAAGTGTCCTGAGTGGGAAGCGTCCAGAATTTACTTGAAACAACGTCATTTAGTATATTTTTAGACCCTAAAAAGGAGTATTGTTTATTTCCGTGATGCGCACACATGCGCGGTCACGAAACTACGGAAGCCTCGGCGTTCAGAGCCTACTCTGCCGATAATGCAAGTGTAGAAGAAGAAATTCACTGTTTACATTGTGCTAACAGCACGAGAGCTCTAGACAAACCGGGACAAACACAGGAGGGGTTGGATATTGATCTAAAAGAAAGAAAGAAAGAAAGAAAGAAAAAGAGAACGTGCGATCTCGTCTGCCGTGGCTTCGGTAGTTTCGTGAACGTGCATCGGCGTGCTTACTAGGCATGCGATATAGTATTGTTTAGACTAAAAATATACTAAATGGAGTCGTTTCAAGTAAATTCTAGACGCTACCCACTCAGGGCACTTGGATTACATTGGACGAGCAGTATGGAGGACTATTGACAATTTTTTGTGGACTTTTATGGACCTTTTTGGCTTGGACCCTGGCAAACTCCATTGGGGGAAAAGGAGAAGCCTTCCTGATCTCCGGCTGCATTTGAAATATTGAAAAGCTGGTCCAGAGTCTTGCTCACCATCAGGGCAAGTGGAAAATAAAGTTAAATCATTCTGAGGGTGAACTATTCCTTTAATACAGTGGGGACACGAATGCTGCGCATCAGTGCTGCTGGAGGACCTACAGATAGGAAAATTAGAAGGGAGCGCGTTTTCAGGATTTCCTGGCCCAATGATAATGATGATGATGACCGGCTAATAATCACATTTACTTTTGCAGCGCTGTTGTGTATGAACTGGACCCAGATAGACCGACCACTAAAATCGTGCCCACCCCGACGCATCAGCGGTTGCTGACCACAGCATGCTCCGTGGTGAAGCCATCAACTTCAACAAAGACCGGCGAAGGTGTTTGCAGGCGAGGGGAGGGCACGGGAGGTGGAATCACGCTGCACCACACCAAACAGGTGTTCTGTGTTCTGCACACAGTTGCTCTGACACAGCGTTTCCTCCACAGCGACTTCTTGAACAGACCTTCGTTGCATCATTCACCGCCACAACAACCTGCTGTCACTCAGCAGACTTACGTTTATCTGTATTTCCTGTGACGCCCAAATAAAATGATTTTGTGAGGCTCCACTTCACCAACAAGCACCTCCACTTCAGTGTCTGCGAAATTGCGTTTTGTTGTCTTTTCGGTTACCACGATTCAGTTTTAAATGCCTCAGATCAGCTGGCTCGTTTATATGCAGAAACATCCATGAAGTGCTTTGCATTGACCATTTATGGTAGAATGTGGGCGTGTAGGGGGCGGGATATGAGCCAAATTCCTCTGCGCAAACTTCCAGGGAGAGTGCGATTTATAAAGGGGAAATTGCTTGAATCTGTGCGTACGCACGGTTTAATAAATCTGAATATTTTTTGGTGTACGCAAACTTTTGGTTTTGGGCGTACGTACACTTTTAGTAAAGATCCTACGCACAGTTTTATAAATTAGACCAGGTTGGTTAGTGCTGCGGTCCTCAATGAGAGTCAGATGCCAGAATTTACAGACCCATTTGTATTTCTTATTTAAATTGTCTGACAATATAACAATTTCAAAATAGGCTGCACAATATATTAAAAATGTATCTTTACAATTTTAGCTAGCTTGTACAATATTCATATTGCAAAGACAGTCTAAACTGCAATATCTAATAGTGTCTATGTTTGCATACGTTTTAAGGAAGTGACATGACGTTCCAGTCGCAGCTGTATGTTCCTTTGCTGTGTGTGTCAATAGCCTATCAAATAGACTTCCAATAAAACACGGTTGTAATGAAAATAATTATTTGTTTCCTGTTATCTCAATAGGCTACCTGGTAGATATGTTTGCACAGAAAAGCTAAAGCTAAAGCTCAGAGAAGTATTTATTGCAAATCATATCATAAACACAAGTCTCAAAAACAGTGTTATTGCATATTATACGTTTTCTTAATTTCATGTTACCCTAAAATACTTTTAACTGTTGAAAAGTCAAATTGAAGTAACATAGTTTACCATGATAGGAGCATGGTTTTAACATGGCCTGAAGACCCATACTTCTGTAATAATAATAATAATAATAATAATAAAATAATAATAATAATGATAACCATAATAACATCAATAATAAAAATAACAATAATAATGATAATGTTTACTTTATTAATTCAGATTGGGAAATTCAGTTCTGCTTTTAACCCATCTCTAGATTAACCAGACAACAGAAGGCTGCTAATTAAAGTGCCTGGGGAGTAGTTGGTGTTAAGGACCTTGCTCAAGGGCTCACAGCGGTTTATCAAAAGGCTGTGTCTGGGACTCGAACTGAATAATGTCCCCTTACAACAGAGGTTAGGGAGTTTGCATTCCATATTGAGCAGCAAGGTCCAAGCACTTGAAGAGGATTTATTTACCACTACACATCCAGCCTGCTAAATTTCAAATTAAAAATTGTTTGTTCTGTGAAGCACTTTGTCATAAGTGTCTGCAAATGGCCCTACATAAACCTTAGTCAAAAAGAAAAGAAAAGAAAAAAGATCTTAACGGAGACAAATCTGGGAGAAGTCACCAGACCATTGCGACAGTTTTTCAGAAAACTATTAATGGTTTATTTGTTTTTGGATCAATACCAATGGATAGATTAAATCAGCATCATATGCAACTTTTATTACCATGTAAATGCAATGGGATTTGATTTCATGAGGTATAAGTTTATATTTTATGTTATTTATTCTGTATGTTATGTGTTATGTGGACTTGTGTCTGCAATAAAGTTATTCATTCATAATCAGAAGACAAAGTTTGTTACGACATATTTGAGGGTTCAGTGCAATATTTTATTTCAATGTGGGCTTTATATTGGGATATTTGTTCTATTTTTTTTATGTTGTTGTGTAAACCCTTGGATGTTTGACTCCAGTCAAGAGGAAATAAACAATTTAGCAATTTCTAAGTCAATTACACCACATTTGATAAGAACTACTTGTCAAATTTATAACCCATACAAATAAGCTTTGTCATCTAATTTTACACACTGCTGCGTAGGCAGTAATGCAGTGTTTATGGGATCATTTCCATACCACAGTAAAAAATAAATAAATAAGCAAGCATATTTATTCCATAATATTTACCACAATGGAATTTACATGGTACCATAATGACGCCAGCTCTAATCAGTATGAAGCATTGCGTCAGATAAGTCCGGATCCTTTGGTCCGGATGCTCCCAGGTCACTTTCCTCAACTCAATGGAATGAGGAAAATCTTTACTCAAAGGCAGCTGTACAACTAGCATTCCTTCAAAGCTTTCTCCGCCTGTTTGCCGGGCATCACCAACAATACAAACGCCGTTACGATAACAATTAAGATGCTCCGTAAAATCGTTTGATACTTACATGGAAAACAGAGACCCCAGCACGTTTCAGCAAGACCAGGGGTTGACAGGTGCTGCGCTAGTTTTCAGACCAGCTAGCTACATAACGTCATTCGTTCAGGACCCAGCATACAGATCTGTATAACATAAGGATAAGCAGTTTTACCGTTTAGCTTTTCTGGCCATATGTTCTACAAATCAAACAGTCCGCGATGCTTTAGGTGCCAATAACTATTGCCTGTTTATAATTTAATGGACTTAAAAAAATACTCTTATAAAAGAAGAGGAAGCCCTGTTCAGAACAACTTTACAGATTTTTAAAAAAATCTCAGTGTTAAGTTGTTGGCAACTTCTATTTTGAATTGATTAAAGTGCCTATATTGCTTTGTCGCGCAAAAACAACGTCACTGATCACGTTCACTCAGCTGTGCCATTCACACCGCAGAGGCAGGAAGAGAATTGATCTGAAAATATTTTGATAAAAATCAGTTTGTGTTTATTGTGTCGATTTGAGCATGCAGCTTTCATGCTAGGCGTAAGAAGACTCATTTGTTAAGGTAATTCTGATCGACTTCTCCTCCACTACTACAAGGTATCAGTGTTTAACTCGCCTCCAAGTCAGCTGATGTAAATGCAGCATCTTTGCCGAAATGCATATAATCCCATTGTTAGAATAAGGTTACGGTGAGGAGTTGACAGTAGATCGGTTTCACACCTGCTCTAATTATGATATTTACCTTGGTTAAGTTTTAAGCCTGACATGACATGTTAGATAAATTTTGTCTGAATGAATTGACCGTGTAAATATCAAGGTTTGCATTGCGCTAGAAACACATCACCTCAGCAACAGATTAGAGGAAAATAATAATTGCATGCAGTTTCTTTTCAGTATGATTGCTAATCAGAGTCCTGTTGAACAATGTATTCCCTAAACCAGGGGTGCCCAAGTCCAGTCCTCGAGAGTTACTGTCCTTCAATTTTTAGAGCATACCTCCCCAACACACCTGAATCAAATGACTAATTCCCTTAAGGACGTCATTCAGCTCTGCAGAGGCTGGGAACGAGCCATTCATTTTATTCATGTGTGTTGGAGAAGTGATGCAACCAAAGTGTGCAGGGTCGTAGCTCTCCAGGACTGGACTTGGACACCCCTGCCTAACCCCTCAGTAACACTGTTTTCAGTTATTTTTGTTTTTCTCTGATATTGCTTTTCTGTCTCACAGCTAGTACATCTTTAATGTTTAATTATGCAACTTGAGAAAATTTTGAAAGGCCTTATTTCAGCCATGTTTAGATTATTTACCACTATAATTTGCCGGAGTTCATGTCACAACAAGGGTCTCAAAATCGTCAACCTGCCTGTTCATTTCCATCCCTGCTAGAGCTCAAGATGTTTTACCCCTTATCAACACCTGTGCTCTTCATCAAATACATATTTACATCCTCATCAAACTAAAAGCTCTGATGGCCTGTACTACTTTTGAACTTGGACAAAACAGAAGTTATATCTTGGATGTAGAAATATGAGATTAACTTTGAAACTGTTTCTCAGATGGCTTTACCTTGGCCTCCAGTTCTGTGGAGAACATTGAAGTATTTTTTTTTTTTTTTTTTAACCAAAATTATTTTTCTTTTCTTTTTTTGTTTGTTTTAGTTCACATTTAAAACCTGACTCTGAAGTGGTGGTACCTGATTTATGTATTATTCCCTGATTCAAAAGTATGCTTTCTCAAAGTAATGCTGATGAAGTAGCCCATGCATTTATCTAATCTAGGCTGGACTACTGCCTTCTTAGCTGAGTATTCCAATAATTTCCGTTATATCTTTCACAACACTGCAGCTGGAGTACTCACTGATACCTCCAGGAGAAATCACATTTGTCCCATTTTAGCCTTGCAACATAGGCTCCCATGAAGTATAATAGAATTAAAAATCCTTCTTACCACAATTAATCTTATAGTCGATTATATATAATTCGCTATAACCTCATTATAGCTCTTTGGTCACAGAGCTCACACAAACTTACTTGTGGTCTCCTAGATGCCTAGAATATCCAGGTTTATAGTGGGGGGCAGAGCTTTGAGCTTTTGGGCTCCTCTCTTGTGGAACCAGCGGCCAGTCTGAATATGAAATGCTGGCAGACTAGGCTTAAAACTCACCTCTTTGAAACAGCCTGTGTTTAACTTACTGAAATAAGTTAAACATTTAGATTGCGTTTAGATTGGTTTTCTGTTGTTTTCAATATTTTACCATTTTGTCATTTTCATTCCATGTTTCCTGTTTTGCAATGTTGGAATTACTTGCTTGTTTTTATTTCTCTTATTTTTTAAAGCAGTCTGAGTTGCATTTAGCTTGAAAAAGTTTGATATAGAAAAAGTAAGATTGTTTGATAAAATGCTCCTTTTCTTTATGTTTTTACCATTGTTCACATAATTCACTCTCTCACTTTGCTTTAAGCCAGTGACAAAATGAAGCCCCTAAAAGATGCCCAGCTGGGAGCCTTCACCTTCTTTGCCTCAGCTCTCCCACATGATGTCTGTGGTAGCAATGGCCTCCCTCTCACCCCCAATTCCATCAAAATCCTTGGACGTTTCCAGATCCTTAAAACCATCACGCATCCCAGACTCTGCCAGTATGTGGACATTTCCAGGGGAAAGCATGGTATGGCTGTTTTTATGCTGTATTATCTACTGCATTAATTTATCCTTAGAGAAAAATAATTGCAGTTAAAAATGAATCTTGATTCTTTTCTTCTTGCTGCTCCATAGAACGACTGATTGTTGTTGCAGAACACTACGCAAGCAGTTTAAGTGGTTTCAAACAAGGACAAAC
The DNA here is from genome assembly GCA_023101725.1 of Atherinomorus stipes. Lineage (NCBI taxonomy): Eukaryota > Metazoa > Chordata > Actinopteri > Atheriniformes > Atherinidae > Atherinomorus > Atherinomorus stipes. The sequence goes on along the minus strand of JALJCO010006991.1, from coordinate 61,705 downwards.
AGTCAGGTAAAATTATAATTATTATCCTTCAGCTATAAGTTTGATATGCTTACAGCGGGTACGGAAAGTATTCAGACCCCTTTAAAGTTTTCACTCTTTGTTTCATTGCAGCCATTTGCTAAAATCAAAAAGGTAAATTTTATTTGTCATTAATGTACACTCAGCGCCCAACCTTGACAGAAAAAAAACAGAAATGTAGAAATTCAGACCCTTTGCGGTGACACTCTTATTTAAGTACTCATATTATTACTGTCAATTTCTTCTGATCCTCCTTGAGATGATTCTACTCCTTCATTGGAGTCCAGCTGTGTTTAATTAAACTGATTGGATCTGATTAGGAAAGGAACACACCTGTCTATATAAGACCTTATAGCTCACAGTGCATGTCAGAGCAAATGAGATAACTGTCCAAGGAGCTCAGAGACAGAATTGTGGCACAGATCTGGACAAGGTCACAAAAGAATTTCTGCCACAGTAAGTTCCTAAGAGCACTGTGGCCTCCATAGTCATTAAATGGAAGAAGTTTGGGATGACCAGAACTTCCTAAACCCGGCCATCCAGCCAAACTAAGCAATCGTGGGAGAAGAGCCTTGGTGAGAGAGGTAAAGAAGAACCCAAAGATCTCTGTGGCTGAGCTCCAGAGATGCAGTAGGGAGGGGGGAGAGGTGTATTTTTTTATGTTTAAAAAAATACTCAATATTATTATTTTTTTTTTTTTTTTTTATGATGAAAAATAATATTTGTTTTTTGTTTTTTTTTTTTTTTTTTTTTTTTTTTTTTTTTTTTTTTTTTGTTTAATATGTGTTTTTTTTTTCTTTTTTTTTTTTTTTTTTTTTTTTTTTTTTAACTTTAATTTTTATATTATTTTTTTTTTTTTTTTTTTTTTGGGTTTTTAAAAAGAATTTAGTGACAGATTTATGATAAAAATATTTTGCTGATATTTTTTATCTTCCTTTTTGTTATGTATAAATAAGAAATTTTCTGATATATTTTTTTTCCCTATCCCCCTCCCTAGTAGTATATGAGAGAAAGTTCCACAAAGTCAACTATCACTGCAGACTTCCACCAGTCGGGGCAATTTGGCAGAGCCAGTGCAAGACATATGAAAGCCTGCATAGAGTTTGCCAAAAAACACATGAAGGACTCCCAGACTGTGAGAAATAAGATTCTCTGGTCTGATAAGACTAAGATTGAACTTTTTGGCAGTAATTTTAAGCGGTATGTGTGGAGAAAACCAGGCACTGCTCATCACCTGGCCAATACGATCCCAACAGTGAAACATGGTGGTGGCAGCATCATGCTATGGGGGTATTTTTCAGCTGCAGGGACAGGACGACTGGTTGCAATTGAAGGAAAGATGAATGTGGCCAAGTACAGAGAGATCCTGGAAGAAAACCTCTTCCAGAGTGCTCAGGACCTCAGACTGGGCCGAAGGTTCACCTTCCAACAAGACAATGATCCTAAAATAACAAAGGAGTGGCTTCGGAACAACTCTGGGACCATTCTTGACTGGCCCAGCAAGAGCCCTGACTTAAACGCAATTGAGCATCTCTGGAGAGACCTGAAAATGGCTGCACACCAACGTTCACCATCCAACCTGACAGAACTGGAGAGGATCTGCAAGTAAGATTGGCAGAAGATCCCCAAATCCAGATGTGAAAAACTTATTGCATCATTCCTAAGAAGACTCATGGCTCTACTAACTCAAAGGGGTGCTTCTACTCGGTACTGAGCAAAGGGCCTGAATACTAATGACCATGTGATATTTCAGTTTTTCTTTTTTTAATAACTTTGCAAAAATTTCTACATCTCTGTTTTTTTTCTGTCAAGATGGGGTGCTGAGTGTACAATAATGAGAAATAAAATTAACTTTTTTATTTTGGCAAATGGGTGCAATGAAACAAAGAGTGAAAAGTTTAAAGGGGTCTGAATACTTTCTGTACCCACTGCACAAGCTGCAGTATGTGACGTTAATTGTTTTCTCACCTCACTTTCATTTGTATTATTACCTCCAAACCTTTACTGTTGATAAGAATACAGCACCGTAGAGCACAGTAAATACTATAGTCTGTATTAACCTTTAAGGTCTCACAAATAATTGTAATAGTTTTTGGTAACAATGATGAGCCCATTTGCATGTGTAGTCTAGTCTGACATCGTCACATCGTGACCTTCTGAAATCTCTGTGTTTTTGTCAGCCCAGACAAGGTGCTGCAAATAGCCTATGAAGTTCTTGAAGGTCTGGAGTTCATGAACAAACATGGTTTGGTGCACAGAGCCCTCAGCCCACACAATGTGCTCATGGACTGCAAGGTACTTTTTCTCTCAGATTTAGCTGTTCAAGCATCTCTTGTTAGAAAATGGGTTATTAAGGCCTGGTTTCCAGAAATGTTGCTTAAAACAAATAATAAAGCAGAATGCAGTGAGTTAGTGCATTTACAAACGCTAGTTGGAATGATTTTTCTTATTTTTGCCCATCATATAAACTCCTTCCTCTGAGCTAAAGAGGGAAGGAAACATCTGGCTTGTTATCAGTATGCGGCTCCGAAACCAGACTTTTGCATTGCGTTGGTGTCTGTGACCTGACATTACAGAGAGCCACCACTGATGCTGAAGATTAGAAAGAGGGTTTGGACGTGTCACCATCAATCCAAATGCTGCACACTCTGTAACTGTATGACTCCATGTAAAAGGGTTGGAATGCTGAAGTGGCCTGCCTGCGGTCCAGACCTGTCATCTGCTGAATAAAAGAAAACACCAACAAGAAGTCAGATTTACTAGTGCGGATATGAAACATTAGACAAGCACTGGTAGAGCTTTATTAGCCCTTTTTTTTTTTCTGTCCATGTCGAATGAAAACTATAAAGCTGCTGATGAGAAATTCCTACAAACAAAAGGGTTCTGTCTTTGTACTTCCAAGGTACAGCAAATGCAGCGTGATTTGAAGTTCTAAGTAGAGATCATACTTAAGATAAAGATGGTGGGGCTGGGTAATAACACTGTGAGTTTGGCCTTTGATGTAACAGAACCTTGCAAATTTAAACAGATCACCACATGGCGTATGTTCAGGCTTATATGGGACCAAAGAAAGCATTGTTGGGTTGGTGGTTACTTCAGACTTAAATCCTGTTTTGAGTTTTAACAGGAACAGGAAAGAACATTTAATTTTGAGGACCGCATCGATTGTTCTCAATCAATTCCCACTTTTAAAAGGAGAGTGGAGGCAGCACAATGCCTCTTTTTTTTTTTAAACATCTTGCTGGTGTCAAATGGAAAATGTACACGTTTTTATTTCTGTTATCACTAGTAAAATTTTGGGCTTAAACTTATTAGGAAACCGTAAATGCTGCATTCAGTTTGCATTATTTTCTACAGCATCCAAGTGTTTCTGGATACAGCTGAGGGGTCCAGGAGAGATTCTTTTCCAAATATAAAGCTGTCATTCTGAGATGGATTTTGTCTTTGGATTTTTGTAGGGGAATGTCAAGCTGGCAAAGTTTGGCCTTTATCACATGACTGATCATGGGGCTGATGTTGATTTTCCCATTGGGTATGTCATTTTCTTCTCATTCATCACAGTTGGCTGTCTGTCACAGGTCAAATGATTCACTTTTTAAAAACTTGACAGAAACGGGACTCGGGGCATTGAATAGTTTCCTGCTTTAGGAACTGTAACAATTCATTGTGCTTTTATCCCAATCCAAAGGCCTTTGTGTCCTGTCAAGGATGTCTGGGTAATATCCTGAGTAATAGAAGAAGAATGGTACATACCCGTAACATTTAATAAAACATCTGGCATGGAAGGCAATAAATGTAACTGTCAAGCAGCTCTGCAGACTTTACTGGGAAACAGCTGTTTAGAGACTTTTAATCACAGAAATGTTAAAATGCCATCACTTTTTCATTGAGTAATAACACATCCAGTGTATAATACCAAATCTTAATATATTCGACATGACGTGAAAGGGATAAAATACAATAAAAAAAAAAAAAAAAAAAATCCAGCTAATCTTGTAAATGAAAGAAAACAGATGATGCTCCAAGCTGTTTAACCATCTTGGTTTAATTAACTGTGAAATGCAGGGTAGCAACAAAAAGTGTTATTTATATGCTGACAAAGTGATATACGCTTCTGCTTTATCCTTTTGACCTCAGCTACCCATCATACCTCGCTCCAGAGGCGATTGCCCAGGGGTCCTTCCACCCCACTGATCCCTCACATGATGAAGCTCCTCTGCCCTCAGGACCAAAGACTGATGTCTGGTCACTCGGAGTTTTGCTCTTTGAATTATGTGCAGTAAGAATCCCTTGTAAACCTCTTTTTCCCACAGAAAACAGCCATTTAGGATTTTATCAAAACTATTGGAGTTTTTCCTAAAATTCAACAAAGATCTGATTATGTGACTTTCTTTTAGGGCAGAAGACTCCTGCTGAAAATTGATACAAGTGAGAAATTGAAGTTCATTTTAACCTTGGGTGAGTGAAAAGGAGACATTTCAAGGCTCAATATGCTTAGAGCTAAAATTCAGAAGGGATTAAGCTGTGACATTGTCTCATTGGCAGGCTGCATGGATGACATTGTCACAGTTCTTGCTGAGGAACATGGATGTTTGGACATTATTAAGGTAAATCTATTGTCACCATACACACAATTTTAAATGACCTCAGGTTTAACACACAACAAATTACAGTCGTGGTTTTACTGGATCTTAGTGCCGCCTTTGATACAGTAGATCATCACATTTAATCAAACAGACTTTAAAACCTGGCCGGCCTCTCTGGTACTTTTTTAAAATGGTTGAGCTCATTTCGCACAGATCGATGTTTCTTTGAAAGTATGGGTACATACTTACGAAGGGTACATCTTACTTCAGAGGGCATGAAATTAAAGCTGCCTTCATGTGATATCGTATTTATGGTAAATACCAAAGTTCGACATCAAAATTGCACTTGAACACTCACTTACGTAATAATTTTCACTGGAAAGCTGGAAAAATGGCATGATACCTGCGTTGCCGAGATGAGGTAAACTTTGACCTTTCAACATGGCGGAGAGCACAGAAAATATCCTGAATGGGATGCACGGTATTATATTTAAAGTTTCTGCTGCTGTTATTTGGTTAGTTTGTAGTCTACATAGTTCTGTGACTTTTTAAAGATTTGGAAAAGACTCTTGGAAGACCACCATCTCGCACTAGCTCACATCTAAAGACAGTTTTTTGTCTCAGTCTAGTCAGACTGAGATTTTACAAAGACTGGAAACCTCGCAGGATCACTATTTACAAGACTACAACTAGATTCTTTCAGTATTTTTTCCCATCATGCAATTTGTTCCCGTTATCATTATCATACTTTTTATTTGAAAGCACCTTATCAAAGCGCACAAAGACACTGTATAAAACAGATAAAACATTAAAAACAGTAAGATAAAAAACTAAAAATGCAAAACATAATCTGTGACCAGCATGTCTGCAGAACAGATGTTTATTTACTGTACTGTCAGTAAACTGATTGCTGCTGTGTGTTCTGCAGAAAGATATGACAGAGCGGGGTTTGCGTGGCATTCTACGTGAGCCACGTGACCGCTTTTAAATTGAAGTAAACACATGTCACAACTCTGTATTTCTATGACCACGAGTGTGCAGGGTGTGACGGCAGCTGGCACATCTGGCAACCTCCTGACCTGACTGTAGGTCAGACTCGCGCAGCAGGGATTGCGACATGCATTAACTACTGCTAACAGTGATGAAACAGAGTTCTCTGTTCCTTGACAGACAGCTGGTCGACCTGAACAACCGTTTTTAGAGTGACTCTTATAGAAAAACGAAGATGCTACCCTGCTGCCTGCGTCAGACGCCTCTCACCAGCTGGATGCATTACGCGTGCAGAGTAGGCTTTATGGACTTGGTTTGGAGGCCTCTGAACTGATTGTTTGCACAACTTATCAAATGGAAAGTGGGCGGGGAACATAATGGAAGTGTTGGACTTGTGACAAAGATGTTTTTCCCAACATGAACTGTTCACTGTGCATTCAGGTAACGCTGCCTGTTCCAACTTGCGCTGTAATGCTTTTATGGATTTTTATTTTATTTTTTTTATTCTACTTTTAGGATTAGGCTATCCTTTTATCGATTACCATTTGTCTTTGTACATTTTATTATCATTTAATTCTTATGATTTAAGATTAATAACTACATCCTAATATATTATATAATTATCCATTGTCAGTTCTTATCTTTTCTGACTGTCTTTTAATCATTGAGTTTTTAGCTCCTGTGTTTCCTCATGGGGTCCCTCCATGCTGGGAGTTGTGGCTGGTCTGCCCCGTGGGGGGCTGTCTTGGGGATCCCCGGGCCTGAAGGACGGGGGGGTCCGCACCATGTCTGGAGCTTACCCTGCTCTGTTTGGGTCAGGGTGGTCTCTCTGGCAGCGCTCTCTGTACCTGCCAACTGTGGCACCTCTCTGCATGAATGGTCCCATAGGTGGTGTTTCCTCACATGGATCCTCAGTGCCTCGTCATTTTACATGACTTTTTACTATGCTGTGTGTATGTGCATATGTGTGTGTGTATGTGTTTATGTGCATGGGTCTGTAGGGGTGGGAGGGACAGGGTTTTTCAGTGTTTTTTTTGTTTGTTTTTTTTAGGAAAAGAGCCTATATAAGTAAAATTTTATTGATTTGATTTGATTTATTGTAGTATTCTCTCAGGTCTCTTTTATTCTTTGGCTCTTCTTTTCCTTAAAATTAGCCAGATTATTCAAGCAGACACAAACGTTTTAAATTTAACTCAGTTACAAGCATCTAATTACGTAAAATCTGACTAATGTTTTTTGGCTTAGTGAACTTGAACAGACAACTTTCCATGCTGTGCAAAAACTAAAAAGTTTTGTGTCACATTTACAGGAGCTGCCTGAGAATATTCTTGACTTATTACGGAAATGCTTGACCTTTCTCCCATCTAAAAGGTAAATACAGTTTCTTGTGAATGTCACGTACTGTTGCAGGGCATTTTCCTATAAATAAAGTCTTCCAGGATGCACAAAGATCAACAAGTTAAATGATTTAAAAGTCAATAGATAAACAAGTTTCGTAACCCTCAACTCAGAAGCAAACTGTGTGCTTGTAGATTTTTCATCGTTTTAACTTTGTGTTTTTGTTTCTGAATCCGCCCAGGCCAACCCCTGCAGAGCTGCTGAGAGACCCTGTGTTTAATGGCATTTCCCGTCACTATACGCCCTTCCAGAAGCCTGTCAGCTTGTTTTCATCTTCCTTGCGCTGTGCACACCTGGAGCTCCCAGATGACATCAGTGACCTTTGCAAAGGTCTCCTCCAACTACACACAAATCAATATGTAAACTTACACAGAAAGCCAGTAAACTGCACACACTAAAACCACATCAGATGGTCTTTGATTGATACCTTCAAGAACACATTTAATTATAGCTGAACTAATTACCGTGAAATAGCTTTGACTTACCTTGCCTCTTCATATCTAAAACAGAATATTGATAGAAGTGTGAGAGCAAAGTAGAGTGGCACTGAAACTTCCCACCCCATGCAAACTGTCAGTAATATTTCTTTCACAGAGTTCAGGAAAAGCACTTTGTTACTCCCAAAGAGGGTTAATATCTTTTTTTCTGAATTGTTTATTCAGATAACTGATAAATGATAATTTACTATATTTTCTGTACTGTCATACATGCCTGTGAGAAAATATTTAGTTTTTTGTGTCTGCTTTTAGATGATGATGAAGATTACTTGTCGGAACGGGGTATAGATGAGGTGTACCATTTGTGGTGTCTGGCTGGGGGAGACCTTGAGAAGGAACTTACCAATAAGGGAATCATCCAGTCCAAACCTCCAATCTGCACATTGCCTAAGTATATAATACAAGAATTCTACCTCTGGTGTGTGCTGATTTTTTTATAATGTGGAGGCCGGTCAGTCATTTACATCTTCACCTGTTTTCTTGTTCTCTTTTTAGCTTCGTTTTGGAGGATGGGGAGTCATTTGGCCAAGGCAGGGATCGGAGTTTCTTGCTCGATGACACCACAGTGATGCTGTCTCTTTGCCAACTCAGAAATGTAAGACCATTTTTTTACCATTCTGTGTAAAGATGCAAGTTTTCATATGTGTGTTACTGCATTACTTTAGAAGAGAGAACAAAGAAAATATGTCAGTAAAATGATTACACTGAAGCTATTACTGTTGAAGTCATGAAGCCACATAAAACAGAATCCAGTGACTTGCTGATGCAGTCAAACAACTACATGTTGTAGGGGTGTGCCATATCGTATAATTTAAATCATATCATGATAAGGGCTGCTCTCTGGCATGGTGGTTAGCACCGCAGCCTCACAGTAAGAAGGTCGCTAGTTCGATTCCCAGCTGGGGAGGGGGTTCAAACAATTCCAACAACGGTCTTCCTGTGTGGAGTTTGCATGTTCTCCCCGTGTATGCGTGGGTTCTCTCTGGGTACTCTGGCTTCCTCCCACCGTCCAAAGACATGCATGTTAGATTAATTGATCACTCTAAATTGCCCCTAGGAATGAATGCGAGTGTGAATGGTTGTCTGTCTCTCTGTGTTGGCCCTGCGACTGGCGACCTGTCCAGGGTGTACCCCGCCTCTCGCCTGATAATAGCAGGGATAGGCTCCAGCAACCCCCACGACCCTGAACCTAAGGGTTGAGTTTCTTTTCCTTTTTTATTTTTTCCTTTTTTATTTTTTTTAAAAAGAGTTTTCCAACTCGACATCTGTGATGTCTGCAGATAGCGCTGATATATCTATAAGTATTTACATATTACATGTAAACTGTTAATTATTTAAATCATTGTGGGTGTTTGCAGACCGTGGGCTTGACGTTAGGAACGAAGCTGGACCGCTGCGCGCTAAAGTCCAAACACCGGGGGCCTCATGCACAAAGAGTTGCGTGGATTTCCTACTGAAACCCACCGTACGATCAAATCCTGAAAACGTCATATGCACAAAAGTTTTCAGATGTATGAATCCGTGCGCATGCATGGATCCAAGTAATTATCCTTTGTACATCCCAATCAACGTGGAATTGAGCGCACATGTTGGTGTACCTGACGCCTCCCTGTCCACACCCCCAACATAAATACGCAAATGACATTTAAATGAGTTCCGTACCAGAGATTCTCCTCTCTGCACATCAGAAAGACAAAATGAGCATGACAGTGAATAAAAATTAAAAAAAAATTCACAGAGGACAAACTTGAGGCAGCTTGTTTAAGTATAAATGCGCAAAAATGTGCACTTTAGCACGCTGTTGTCCGACATCACATCACACCCCAACAGAAAAGTGAATGGGAGTGTGTGTGATGCGGTCAAAGATGTGGGGTCAGAGTCGTGCACACAAGCTGAAATAAGAAGTGGTCCGACAACAAGTTGGATGTGAATAGGGGGACGGCTGCTTATGACTGCTTTTCTTCTTTCAGGGTGGCAGGAGTTCAGTGACTCCGGTTTTTCTCAAGATAAATAAATATATATTTGTGAAACATGTGTTTATACAGTCGCCTTCTCACAGTCCGATGTCACTGGAAATACTGTATTTATTAGCTGACACAATCTGTTACCATAAGAGGACGTGTAGCCTTGGGAATTCCTCCTGCATTCCATGCGTCAGTCTTGGGGATTTCCTCATCCCCGGGGACGCAGACGTAACTGACCTGCTACTATTAAATTGCCATACTGGCCAAGTCCTCCCCCCTGCTGGGTTGGCATAAGTGCTTGCCCAGATCATCCTATAGATGTCCTCACAAATTAAGAGCATTATTAAATAAATCGGCATATAAGTGAATTTATTCGCTAGCGCATGGAGGTGCAGCTGGGTGTGTTGCGCCCCTAGTCTGGCTTCAGCTCTGCGCACAGAGATGTCTCTGGAAACCTAAAGCGGCTGACCAGCCAGTTATCATTAAATCAGTAAGTCTTCTCGGCCTCTGAATAAACTCTCTCTGCATATCCACCATTTCTAACGTCTTCTTCCAACTGCTGGACAGGAGCCTATATTTTGCACCACTTTGTGCTTTTATATCCTCACATAATTGCAGACACAGGTGTTAATTGTTTATCAGGGCTGTTTGTTTATGTGTCTGATCACATCACTCAGTCTGGGGACTGATTGTTTTCACATTTATTTCTTGTAACAGTTTCCTGCGTCGCCTCTAAGTGTCGCCAAAGTCTCCACAGCTGTAGAAACGTTCCTACGCCAGCCATGAAGTTGACGTGAAGCACCGCACATTTCCACGGTCATTTCATTCTTGATACATCTCAACTTTACCGTGAAGATGATTGCACGCTGCGTTTTTGTGCGTACGAACCCTTTGTACATGAGGCCCCGGCTTTCAGACACTGTCGGCTTGATGACCGCGTTTGAACACACCTCAAGTTGAAAGAGGATGATTGGAGGTGGACGCACCTGTGCGATGCTTATTCTGTTTATCAATATTTTTTGCTATATGAAATTGATCTGTGGCGTGTGTGGTTTGGTTCTGATCCGGAGGAGTGGAGCAGTGCGCAGAGGAGGCTCAGTCTGCGAGTCCAGCTTCCAGCTTTCTGGGACTAAACCAGAAAAAAAGTGTTATAGATTACGTTGGTTACTGAACAAATACCAGGATTGTTTTCTTAAAGATATGAGAATTGCAGTTCTTTTGCACTTCGTCAAACGGTCTTAACAGCAGAAATAAAAGCTCACAAGTGGTCCACTAATGTTAAGTATCCCGGGGACATGATATCATCTCATCTTATCGATACTCTTTACAGATGGTAGGCTATACAAATGACAGAACTTATGTTACAGAACTTATAATTTATACAAAAATAGACTTTTCTGTCTTGTTTATTTGATAAATGTGCTTTGAACGCAGATATTTTATACAGGTGAATTGAATCAAACGCCTGCTACTGACAATGTAATAAAACATCCACCAATTAAAAAAGTAATTAGTACTCTGAATAGATTTTGTGAAGAGTACTTTGTAATTTTACCTGAGTATTTTTTTAACGCCAGTACTTTTTTCTTGTAATTGAGTACAATTTAAGCAATGTAACAGTACTTGTACTTGAATACAAATTGTCAGTACCCTTTCCACCTCTGGAAATTGCGCACCCTTAAAGGTCCCATATTATGCTAAATGCACTTTTTCAAGTTTTTAACACATAATTATAAGTTGCTGGAGTCTATGGAGACCCCCTGAAGTGTGTACAGATGCGTACTCTCTGTGCGTACTCTCTGTATTTCTCCCTCCCTGCATTTCTGTGAAAGAATCCTCCACCAAGCTGTTTCTAAAACGGTCTTCTTGTGACGTATGAAGAGGACCTGACCTGCCTACTAGGCCCTCCCACATTCACTGGTACAGCCCTCTACTTGCTCTCAACCCCCCCCCGAGCTGCAACCGTCCTTTCGCATTGAGCAACGCACACTGAGAATGCCGGTGGGAGAGGACAGCATGCTAGCTGCTCTGTTGCAAGAAACCAGTCTTTTTGCAGTATCAGCTGAATAAGTGTGGACTCGATGGATGTATCTTTTATTTTTCCTGGAAATCCTCCTGAAACGGTCTGAAAAGAGTTCATGTATGTGCTGAGCATTTTACACCGGAGTCCGTTTCTTTACAGTACAGAGCATCTGTACAGTTTTCAATACAGATGCTTTAAAACTAGCGATATTAGAAAATATAGTCTAAAAGATCAACATCAGACAATATGAAAAGATATGTTGTGACTATTTATTTTTTTTTGCCATATCATCAACCCTACGTACATGCTGATTTCTAAAGATTCTCTCGCTTTGAATTTAATGCTTAGAGCGCGCTGAACATTTTGCACTACAGCTGGAACATGGACATGTTTATAGTTGTGTTTTTTAAACAATCTATATGTAGACCAGCTGTTCTGGATATAAAAGCAAATTGCGTTGCTTCTTTTTTTTTTTTTTTTTTTTTTTTTTTTTTTTTTACTGTTTTGGAGGTTAATCCACACAACAATTTCCACTGATGTGGCAGATCTAGACTGCAAGCAAGCATCTAGACTTTAGTCATGCTGTAGCACATTGTCTCCCAATCCTGGTCCTCAAGTAACCCTACCCAGCACATTTTGGAGATTTCCATACACACATGTGACTCAAATGAATGGTTCATCAGTAGGCTTGCAAAGAACTTGATGAGCAGTTCAATTAATCTGCATCAGGTATGCTGGAGTTGGACAGAACCTAAAATGTGCAGGTCAGAGGTATTTGAAGACCATAAGTGTTTGTCAGTCCTGCTCCTTGGGGACCCCTGCCCTGCATGTTTTGAAGGTTTACATAATTTATCTGACTCTGATAAATGGCTCGTTAGCAGGCTTGCAAAGAACTTGAGCAGTTCAATTGATCTAAATCAGGTGTGGTGGAGTTAAAAAAACATAAAGGACAGGGATCCCCTACAACCAGGATTGGCAAACACTGGCATAACCCATGTTGTTGCCCCTTTAATGAAGGATTTAGCTGAGATTCAATTAATAATGACCATAAAACAAAATGTTTTGCCACCTTTTCTTATCTTTAATTACAGAAAAATCTACATTTCACAGTTGTGCTTTCATTGTTTTGTCATATTATTTTTTGCTCACTGTGCCTTCGGTTTTATACATAATTAATTTACAAGTGATGCTTCCACACTGACATGCATTCAGTGTTGAGAATCAAATACTGAGCATGTGTTGACAGTCTGAATATATTCTGTGTTACTGCATGTCTTAAACTCAAAATAGCAACTACAGCCTAGAAAGTTAAGTTTTAGAGTAAAAGTTTTTTTTTTTTCTTCTCTTTTTTTCCCCTTATTTTTCAGAGACTGAAGGATGTGGCTGGAGAAGCCTATTTCCCTCTACTGGAAGATGAGTAAGCTCTCTCCATCGTGAACTTATCACTGTCATCCCTTCCTCTGTGTCACTATTTTTCACATCACCCCGTCATTTATTTCAACTTGAGTAATGTCACATTCCTTTTTCCTCTTCCTCCTCCAGACAGTCGAGTTTACCGCAGTCCAATAGCAGCAATGAGCTGTCGGCCACCGTCACGCTGCCTCTCATCATCCGTGAGAGAGACACCGAGTACCAGCTCATCCGCATCATCCTCTTTGACAGGCTTCTCAAGGTCAGGGCTGCATACAAATTTGTGTGTATATGCGCTTTAAGTTGCACACAGACTTAGAGCCCACACATGGAACCAAGCTTTCAGGTTTATGTTTTCCAGTCAGACAAAATGCCCTGAAGTGTCAGAACAAAAGAATTCCTCTGAGTGAATCTTTAGTAATGATATCATATTAATTATGTCATCAGAGTGGACTTTGGCAATATATTCTCAGCTTGATGTTTTGTCTTTAGGCCTATCCGTACAAGAAGAACCTTGTGTGGAAAGAGGCCAGAGTGGATATTCCCCCTCTTGTTCGAGGACTCGCATGGGCTGCACTATTGGGCATTGAGGTACCACAAAAAAAAAAAAAAAAAAAAAAAAAAAAATATATATATATATATATATATATATATATATATATATATATATATATATGAATAAATAAAAAAAAAGTTAAAAATAAGTATAAAAATAAAAAAAGGAAAGAGTGCAACTTAAAAACTTAAACTGTCTTCATGAGCTTACCTGTCCTGTTCCTGTGCAGGGTGACATTCAAGCTAAGTATGAAAGCATAGACAAAGACACCCCCATACCGACCGACAGACAGGTAGATGACATATTGACGTATTGTATTATTTATATGTTTAAATTGGATCCAGCCTCATTCTGAAGTTATGGATGTTTTTGTGCACAGATTGAGGTGGACATCCCACGCTGCCACCAGTACGATGAGCTGCTCTCATCTCCGCAGGGCCACATCAAGTTCAGGCGTGTGTTAAAAGCCTGGGTGGTCTCCCACCCTGACTTAGTCTATTGGCAGGGTCAGTCACCCACTGTCTTTTTACTGTTTCATGTTGTTTATTTCATGCTTCTTTGTCCCTTTTTGTCCTCAACATGCAGCTTTTATAACTGTAACATGTATAACAGAACACTAGATGGTGGTCTTGTCATGTTTTAGAATGTAACTTCCTTGTCCTCAGGTCCATCAGTGTGAACTCACATTAAATAAATGTTATTTGATGCTTGTATTTCAGGTTTGGATTCACTTTGTGCCCCGTTTCTATATTTAAACTTCAACAACGAGGGTAAAGATTTTAATTAGAACTTCTCAAATAGTGCACCACTGTGATGGCTGAGGTTTTTATTCTCATTTCACTTTTCTCCTTCCTTTCATTTAATTTCTTTTCACAGCCTTGGCATATGCCTGCATGTCTGCCTTCATTCCCAAGTACCTGTACAACTTTTTCTTAAAGGACAATTCTCATGTCATCCAAGGTTAGTTGGCCAAGGATAAGCATTTGTTGTGTAACTGAAAAATGTCTGGATAGAGCTCCAATCTCAATCTCCAATATGTTTCACATTAAGCTCAGACTTTTTCAACCCCGTTTTGTTTTTAAAGCTCACATAGTCGGTTGCCACTGCAAGTCATAATAATTCATTTTATTTACTTATTATTTCCCGTTAATTATCTCGTCCAACACATACAAACATAAAAAAAAAAAAAATAGAATAGAGATCAAGAGCCACCCGCCTCCCTCACCATCAGAAAATGAGGGATGATAGGAAAGATGGAAAAGATATAAAAAACTTCTCTACACTCGACAGGGGAAAGAAAAGAAAAAAAAAAAAAAAAAAAAAATAAATAAAAGAATTAACAAAATAAAAACATCAATAAAAAAAAATGGGGGAAGAATGGAGAAATCCCCTCAGACAACTACCTGCGACCCTCCTGCCCCCTCTCCCCCATATTCTCAAAAAAAGAGAGAGGAAAAGAGGGGATTAGAGTTTTGGTTTTTTTTGTTTTTGTGTTTTGTTTTTTTGTTCCTGTGTGTGTGTGTGTGTGTGTGTTAGGGTTCGAACTCGCTTAATTTCACCCCCTGTTCTTTCCTCATATTTTTTGTTTTCCTTGGGGGGGCCGGCCAGGTGGTCTCTTCCCCCGAGAAGGGTGCGGGGGGGGGGAGGGAGGGAGGCCGAGAGTTCATTTTTATTTCTTTTTAGGGGGTTTTGAAAAGAGACTTCGTGTTTAACTAAAACACACCTCTCCCCGGCCAAAAAAAAAAGAAAAAAAGATTTTTTTTAAAAAGATAGGAGTTGTTGTTTTCTTTTTTTCTTCTTTAAAACTTCTCTCTGGGGGCATAACTAAGACGAATTAAGGGTAATTTTTTCAGGAGGCGTGCCAACTTCTCCACCGATGTCGAGTCAAAGTCGAGTAATAAGTGTTAAACATGGTCAGAAACTTCAGTTAAGTTCAAAAACAAATTATCATTGGCTGGCATGGCGCATCAGGTCGTCAGCTCAATGTTGATTAAATTTGGGCTCCATGTTGCTCCTAAGCTGTGAAAACTAATTTCAGCCTGTCTTAATGGAGTTTGCAGCTGAGCCCCGCCACTTAGAGATAGGGAAACAAATGAAACTGCAAATGCCTGCAGAGAAATGTCACAACCAATTCTTATGTGACTGATAAACAGCGGCACTGTACACCTCTCCAACTCTGCAGGGAATGCAACTATTATCATAGCTTTCCATGGCTAGATGCCCTGGAGAGGTAGCTAATGTTTATCTGTGTGGTCAGAGCTCTTTTGTTGACTTCTGGTGTGAATAATGGAGGCTCATTCACCATTTTCTGACCATATTTTGAGGTTTCACAGTGGGTCTGCAGTCACAGTGCAGCATTTCAGATTTTTTTTTAAAAAGGGAGCTAAACGTAGCATGATTTATTTTTTAATTAAGAATTAGCTATTAAACCACTGTGCATTAGTTAAGTTTCTCTTTATGTAGTTATTTTTGAGGTATTTCTATTTCTTTTGTGTTCTATTCATTATATTTGGTCTTTTTGGGTTAGTGCACAGCTTGCATAATGGATATTGTTCTGACCTTTTGCTCTCTTTGCCTTGTTTCAGAGTATTTGACTGTCTTCTCCCAAATGATTGCCTTTCATGACCCAGAGCTAAGCAACCATCTAAATGAAATTGGCTTCATCCCAGATGTAAGTTAGCAAGTGTCCTGGCTGACCAATGACAATAGGCAGCTGTGCAGGACACACTCGAATTGCAACATTTGTCATTTATTGGAGGTTTTATCTTTAATGTGAATTCAAAGGTAGCTGGAAATTATTCTTAGCTCTAGGCCTCTAGCCAAGGGGAAAGAAAATGACCATTCATAGGTTGGTGTGTGTATGGTTTCATTGTCAATGACACTTTCTGTTCCATATCCTCCTCTCCTGAATTTGTCGTCAGGGTCAGGTTCTCCCCATTGTCCATGGATGATAATTTATATGGCGGTTAATGTCTGCCAGGCACGCTTAATGATCTGGCAGGCTTACCTTATTTCTCTTACTTTGTGTCACCTCCTCATGCCCTTCGCTTTCCTTCTTACGGCTCTGCTCAATGACAAGGTTAAAGTCTGCAGTGCTGTACAGAGTTTGAGTTGGTGTACTGATGATTGTGCCTCGTCTGTGGAGTGGCCTCTGTGACATCACCCAGTAAAAAATGGGGTCTTTGTCAGAGTGAATGCACAGCTCTGAACTTCATCCTCTTCAGTTCATGACGCTCAGTTTCTGAGAATGCACTGTCCAAGCACCAATTATGATTAATAAAAAGAAGGAGGTGTAGCACTCACTGGATCAAATCTGAAGTCGCAACGGCTCATTGGAAGATAAACCAACAGATGCTCATCAAACTCGAAAACATTAGAAAGTGAAAAGATGAGTAGAGGCACTCTGAGTTTGCAAGTGATTTAATTCACGCACGTCACGCACCAACGCGTTTCGGTTGACCCTGATTAAGGCTTAACAGCCGAAACACGTTGGTGCATGAGGTGCGTGAATTAAATCACCTGCAAACCTAGAGTGCCACTACTCATCTTTTCACTTACCAGTTATGATTGATTGTTAGAATTATTATTGTTATTTCTATTTTTTTAATGAAGCCTTCCCTTGATCAGATTTTATTCTTTCAGTTTTTGGTCCTGCAGTTTGCTGGTGAGACCTCAGTTTGAAAAGCTTGAGACTTTTTGCATGCATATTGCGACTAGCTTTGACTTGCCTTTCAAAGGTGACTCTGCATGTTTTTATTGTTTGGTGCGGATCAAACTGGAAGTCTTTGTTGATACAGCTTTAATGCCTCTTTCAATCCCAGTAATTAGACATTAAATATATTAAATCTGTTTCTATGAACTTCAGAGAATGCAGTCAATTTTTGTTTCACCAAGGCAATGAATCCATCAACCCCCAAAGACTAAAAGTCATCACAGAGAAGCGGTATTTGATTCCTAATAACTACCCACCAGAACATCTAGCTGTATGTGCAAACATGCAGACATTCATGAAACATACTATATCACTGTTGAAGGTCTTTTCTCTAGTCATGCAACAGGCAGAGTCAGACTGCATATATCCACTGGTTTAACTTGGGCCGCTTTCAATTTGGCCTCCTCTGCTCTCCCGGTTCTGCCATTTGCACCTACACTAATGCAATCTGGCTGCATTTGCAGTTCTGCTGCTGAGCCCCTGCGAAATGAGGATGAGACTGGGAGTGCAGTGACTGTGCCTCTCCAGCTCATCACTGCTGGGCACATAAGAGGTCTACTCAGCAGTCACCAGCTCCCTCACAATTAGCTGCCAATTATCTGAGATAAGCTGCAGTATTCCGGCTGCAGACCTTTGGCTGCTGAATGTGAAGGTGGCCAGTTGATTAATGGTGGAATGTGTTTGTGTGTGCTTATGCACACATCAGTATGCGAGAATGTCAGGCGTTCTTAATTGTATGCATCTACTCGAGTGGAGAGAGTAAAGTAGGAGAGAAAAATGGAGGAATGAAAGATTTGTTGTATAGTTTATTGTTTGCTCCCTTCCTTTTGACTAAGAACCAGACTCAGCAGACTGCTCTGTAAGGTTATTTTGTTTCGTAAATGTGCAACCATGTGTGCTGCTTCTCTCAAAGATTAATGTTTTCTCTACAAAACACACGTACAAAACAATTAACTGATCAATGATTTGATTTGAGCTGAGTCATTTAGTCAGATATAGTGAAAAGCCTAAATGAAAGTGTGCCTATTTCTTTCATCTTTCTCTTTTTTTTCCTCACAGCTTTACGCTATTCCCTGGTTCCTAACCATGTTCACACGTAAGTTGATTTTCTTGTTTCTTCCTCAAAGCTGCTTGACAAAGCAGTTAAGAAGCTGAAAAAAAAGAATGAAAAATGTCTTTGGCTCCTATATGGATAGCTTCTTTGTTTTCTCTCCTTCTCTTTTTTTTTAATTGTGTGACTTCGTGACCTGTAACATGCTTTCTCATTACTTACAGTGAAGTTTCTTAACATCTTATAATACCAAAATACCACTTAGCTTTTTTAATTTCTATTTATCTGAATGACTTTAGAGCAACACTGCATAACTGTTGGGCCTTACATCTCTTCACTTTTAATTAGTTTTGATGGCAAACAAGCTTGAAATTGATACCACAGCATTTTTATTCGAGGAAATTTTAAACCATGCTGCTGTCTGAAAAAAGATGATAATGCATTGCACAGTTATTTGCAAATTCCTAATCAATGGGTTTTAACCTGAAGCAAATGACAAGACTTGTGGTAATATTGAAAGGAAAAAAGCTGAATAAAGTGTGTGTTGGTCTCTTTGCAGGATGAGCCAAGCAAAATCAATTTCAATTGCTTGACTTCAAGGTGGTAGCAATAAAAAGACCTTAGTAAAAATGGATTGTATCCATTAAAACTTGCAATAGCTGTGAATTCAGCTCGCAAAGGAAAACCATGAGATGTATGTGTGTTTTTGTTTTTTAACTGTACAGGGTTTTTTTTTTCCAATTAGAATTTCCTGAGTTGGTTTTGGTTTAATATGTTACCACAAAGTATTTAAAATTGAAAGCTTCATAACCCCCCCAGTTTCCCTGTCCTTTCTCCTTCAGTTCAACATAGAGTTTACATTTTAAACCATTATGAAAAACTTTTGTGCCTTGCCATATTTCACCGTTTCATTATTTGATTTACAAATGCAGAAGCAGTTTTTGAAAAACTGAAGCAACTATATCCCGCAGTAGGGCTGGGCCATATCATGCCTTTCATGGTAATAACTTCATCAGATCAACTTCATATGGAAATTAATCTTTGGTTTCCACCTAAAGGCAGGTACACACGACAGGAAAATCAGACCGATTTATGTCCCAATCTTCCCCTTACGATCAAAGCCAGCAAAGGTCCGATTGTTGGATGTTTGCAAAAAACATTGCATCTGATCTTCTCATGGTGTGATGTGAGTTACGAGTGATTTTGTTCAATCCGACCCGTTTGGAAGGCCTCGGAAGGAGAGATCGTAGATAATTAACATGTTTAATATTTGCGACTAGAAATCCTGGTGTGTGTGGTGTTCTGAGAGGACCCGCATACTCGCAGTGTTCACAGCTGTGCATAATCAATAATGCTGCTCTCATTGGGAAATCACGTGGAGGCTCCCAGAACAACAGCCAATCAAAACGCAAGAGCTAACAGCTGACTAACAGCTGACTGACGAAAAAGGAAGTAAACACAAACAAAGACCACACAGCCGTTAGCTTGCAGCCCTGCTCTCCAAGCTATCTAATGTTTGCGGCCATTTTTATTCACCTCCAACTCGCGGTCATACAGCCCACTTTCTTATTACTCTATGACTTTTTCCACAATGTTTTTTTCTATGTATGCATGTTTTTTCCACAACGTAAGAGGCTGAAAAGGCCGCTACATTTGTTTACGCTAAAGTCTCGTCACTGAAGTCTCGTTTGGTATTTGGGATGTTGACAGTGAAGGGGCCGATTCTCTGCTGACGAATCAGTTAGTGTGGAGTGTTCTCCGTTGTGTACACCCCACACTATATGATCAGAAGAGGCAAATCTTGTGTGATTTGACTTTTGTAATCATCAAGTGTGAGGTCTCTACATCTATGAAGGTCTCAGGAATCCTGTAGTGTGTACCTAGCTTAAGTCTGATCAGCCTACCCTGTTGTTTAGGTATTTAATGATAAGTGTACAATTTCATGCAAACTATGTAAAATAGGAATCTCTACACGTTCGTATCAGCTCTTTACACAAAGTGTTTCCGGTTGTGATGTGATGCAGGTGTGATGATGCTCCTCACACCTGTAGCTCTCTTCTACCAGACATCCACAACTCTGATACTGTTTCCATCTTCAGATCCAGGCTCACACCTAATTGCGGCCGTTAAGTCAATGGTTTGATTTCCATCGAGCATTGATTTCCGCCTTATGGAGTTTCCTGGTTGATAACATCCCTACTGTTGCCTGCAGATCTGGAAAAGAAACTGCAACACGATGCTGTAACCCTACGCTCCGTTATAAACACACCATACCTCAGCATCAGCTATGCAGGGCGACGGAACGCAGATGCCGCGCGAGTATAAATCCAGCTTTAGTCCATGGCAGGTGGACAGGGTGTTGCACGTGGTGATGTCCATGTATTTAAATGCCATATGTTATATAAATGTAGGTTTTCCATTAACGTTTTTTAATTGTGATATTTAGGTTTTGCACAATTCCATGTGTAATGGAAACCCAGCTGGTGTCTGTTTTTGATAAAGGGCAGCCCCCCCCTTGGAGCAACGACATGTCAAGTGCTGTATATTGACCGGAGAAGTCATTTATTATTACTTACATTAGGCTAATGTTTGGGTCAAAAGTTACACGGTATCCTTTTAAAGATAGTTAAGACTTCTTTTAACCAAAATCATTAGCAGTTTTTACAAATGCATGTCCCAGCAGATCTAATATAAAAACAATGAGGTTGCTCAGCTCATCTATTCTGAGCTATAAA
The DNA here is from genome assembly GCA_023101725.1 of Atherinomorus stipes. Lineage (NCBI taxonomy): Eukaryota > Metazoa > Chordata > Actinopteri > Atheriniformes > Atherinidae > Atherinomorus > Atherinomorus stipes. The sequence goes on along the minus strand of JALJCO010006991.1, from coordinate 40,765 downwards.
AGCTGGTTAACTGGCTTTTATTCATCACTTTCATTTGTATCACGTAATGGACCGCCTCCCGGCTGAACAACTGCGCTGTTAACACGAGTTAACAGTTATGTTAATGTTCCTATTTCACTGGACCAAATAGTCCATACCCTAAGGTTACTCCCAGACTTTTCAGGTGTATTTAAGTAATTTAATTATTCTAAAAAAAAAAAAAAATTAAATGTTTTTTTTTTTTTTGTTTTTGTAAATTGGCCAACCCCTATACCTTTGTTGAAATGACGATATGGCGAGAATGAAGTTGCTATGTTGTGAACTGTCATAGCCATTCTCATGACTGCAAATGTAACCATATAAACCATAAATGTTATGGTGCGTTCCATTTGTCTCGGGATTCCGAGCAGACGCGAGTTGGTGATGTCATGACCTGGTATTTTGCGTTCCAGTTGCACCAACTTGGGGAAAGAAGTAGACATCTCCAAAACAGCCTGTTTGGGAGCTAGAACAGCTAGAAATGAACAAATTTCTGATCAGACTAAAGAGGAAAGCAAACGTTAATTTGCATTTGCTGTTGATTTGATAAAGTTGCCCATGCTTGCACAAGTAGCTACTAACATTGGCATAGCTGGTAGTTCACATCTCTGTAGAGGTTTGCCTGGGAGAGGTATGGCGCTAAATTCACGTTGGACATTTACTCGTTATATTTATGAAGGTCCAGCCCTTCAGGTCTGCACATTTTCTCCGTATATCTGTGTAGAGTTTTTCTCTGAAAGGACCCGCATCTTTTCCTGCATTTCTTCCAAGTTTGTTTTGGGGTAACAACAATACATTGCACCACAGGCAGCACACACCTCACACCGGCAACCTCTATTCTTCTCAGAGCCTCATGAGAGGAAAGTTCTGTTTATGTTCTGGTCAGTGACTTCTGAATCAGGTGTATTCAAACAAAGATACATCAAATAGTTGCAGAGCAAGGTTAGGGTTGGGCATCAAGTATTGATTAGAGCCGGGCCTGTCTGATTCTTTCGGAATCATTCAAATTAGTAAATTTCGATTCCTATTTTCAATGCCAAGTCCGCCCAACCAGAAGAGGAAGCCGCCGTACAAGAAAGAATCTACCAGAGCGGAATGTTTGTGAGTGCCGATTTTCTGGTACAACCAGATGCACCTGGCACAGTTCTCTTAATAAAGCTGCTAGCAACAAGTCTAGTGACATTCTCTGGTCTTATTGGAGACTTTTCGGGACCAAAATGAAAAAAACATTTTGTTGACTGTGTGCTGCCGTGGGCTCCTTCCCGTATCAGAGCACAAACAAGAGGCTGCAGGAAACATCAACTGCAGGCACAGCAGTGAAAATAAAAATCAAAGCTGCCACTAATTGTCAAATATTGATACCTCTTAATGAAAAAATGTGGACAGAAGCATTCAATTTAAAGTATTGTAACACGTAGTAGACTTAATTAGAAAACAGACAGTTAAACAGTTAGTTCTTGAAATGGTAAACTTTAACTCTAGGTCTGTTCAAGTTTGGCCAGGGTTAATTTTTATTTCTTGTTCTACTTTTTTTTTAGTTGAAATGAAATGAAATGCCTTTAGTCATTTCCCACCCAGCAAGTCCCACCCAGCAAAATTTGTTGAAAAGACATCATGTCCATCCGTTGAACACATTGAAACAATGTTTTGATTTGGTTGAAAAGTGAAAGGTGAAAAGCCGTCTTTCAATTGAAGAGTTCATTTGTAAAAACAGTTAACCACTATTTAGAAAAAATGGAATCAACTGCTCTTCGTCGCTGTCGGGTACAAACCTCCTATCTCCATTTAACATTATTAAAACCCTCTACTTCATGTGAGTGTGATTTGGTGAAAATATTCAAAAAGATTTGCAGAAGCAGTTAACTCCATTTTTTCAAAATGGTAGTTTACCATTTTTGCAAATGAACTCTTCAGTTAGACATTGAAAAGACATTTTTCAACGACTTTTCAACGTCTAATTTTGGGCTAAATTTGGACCAAATCAGACGGTTCAAACTCAGCCCCATTTTAAACGTCTATTTTTTAGTCTTAAATATGACTATGACTAACCGACCAATTTAGCCCCAAAAAACAATGTTGAAATGACATCTTGTGTTTGTTGGGATAGAGGTGGAGTTTACTATATTAATAACTGGAATCGAAAGAAGGAATCAGAATCAGAACAGGAATCGTTAAAATTCAAACGATGCCCAACCCTAGGCGGGGGCCAAGGTTTATCCCCCACTGCTATACATTGTTTTGCCTCGGATATGTCAGCCCTTTTCCAATGGCCATTGACTTTGATTGATTTTGCATTGAGCATTGACTGTCAGCAAGTAATTTGCAATGTATGCACTGTTGATTTTGATACAAAGTTATAACTTGAATGTTCATCTAAAACAACAGGTTTTTAAAGTTGAAAGAAATTGTTTTTTTTTTTTTCATTTACACTTATAAAGTTGTGTAGTTTTAAGTATTTTGTATTGTGCCAATCATATCATCAGTTATATAATTTTTCATATTTTCTCATTTATATTGTGGTAAATATTTTTGACCATATTGCCCTACCCTATCATGCAGAACAATTTTTTTTAATGATTTAGCACCTTCTACGTGTAAATTGAACAGCAACGTTTACAGCAGACACTTAAGCAGCCTGCAGACTCCCGCAAGCTCTCACAGCTGTGATTTACATTAATTGGAGCCACATTGGTCTGGATTTACTCAGTGCAATGATCCATCTGAACCCTGCGCTTGGCAGCGGAATATTTCATTCTTCAATTAAACACACATGTGGACTCTCACGGGTATTTCAGAAGTGGAGATTGTGGGTTGTCTCCTATTTTACCCTTATCCTCCCACTAAGGTGATGTGTGAGTCCAGTACTCGGGTGTGCCCTTCTGACTGCTAATGTTCCCAGTCCAATATGAGACAAGGTTGGAGGGTCATCTTCTATTCACACACTGACACACTGCCTGTCACTCATATACACCACTCTTCTCAGCTGACTGCTAATGTAGTGGAGACCTGTGGCACTCACTCAGCGCTCTCACCACTGTGGCATTCTGCCCACACAGACATAAAATGCTTAATTTAACAAACCTCAGGATGATATAAACAGAAGGACATGCTGTTTTTCAGGCCTGCATGTCAATAGAAGAGAAACTTTACATTTAAGAATACTAAAAGCAATATGATTATAATAGCTGCAGTGGGACTTCAGGATGTGGTTTTATTTGGAGCTCCTCAGCCTGCTGATGTTCTTTCTGCCATTTTCCACCACACCGCCCACCTAAAACCATTTTCCCAGCTGCCGCCCCCGCTTCAGTTGAGCTTTTAGGCAGCCACGCTAGAGAACACTTTCTCAGAGTGAGTTTTCCATTTTAAGCCACGTTAAATAAATATGATCTGCAAATGCAAATCATACTCTTTGTATATAAACTGATCCTCCTTTTCTTATTGTGTGCATGCCATATCCCATTGTCACACCAGTAGGGTCCCATTGTGCATCTCTGGGGGGATTTGTCTTTTCAGACATTCATGTATTCACTCATTTTATAACGCATTCCCTTTGTTTTGTTTGTTTCTCGTCCCTCCATACAGATGTTTTCCCATTGCACAAGATCTTCCACCTGTGGGACACATTGCTGCTGGGTAACTCCTCGTTCCCATTTTGTATTGGTGTTGCCATATTGCAGCAACTCAGGGATCGCCTCTTGGCTAATGGCTTCAATGAATGCATCCTGCTCTTCTCTGACCTGCCAGGTAGGAATATCAGGCATTACATATGTTTATACAGACTGTTATGCTTTTAATTCTTGAAATACTCCTTTAATAATCCTCTTGCGCCCTGAGGTCCCCAGTACAGGGGGCAGAGGGTTAACATCTGGTTTCAGGGTGTAACGTCAGGTCTGGTGTATGATTATGAACAAGTGTCGTATCAACAGAAAGTCCAGAATCGCAGCTAAAAGCTTGTTGAAATCATTTCTGTGATCGCCAAACAGTTAAGAAAACAACCAAGAGAGCAGATAGCCAAAGTCTGCAAAAGGTGGAATGTAAACACAAATTATGAATCACCCTCTCCACCAGTATGGCATGTACACAGACAAACGACACCTCTACAGAAACCATATATTTCAGATTCCAAAGCTGTAGATTTCATCTCGCTATGACCGAACCAGAAGCAAGAAAAAGCTGGAATTATGCTTCCCGTTTGCAAAACATCATCATAAATTCTATCCTACCTTTGCTGCCTTACCTAATAATAATAATAATAATAATGATAATAATGCATTTTATTTATAACACACTTTACATTAAACAAATCTCAAAGTGCTACAGAGGAAAAGTTAAAACAGATAAAAGCACACTCAAACCACACACCCCTCCAAAAGTTATATCCACTGGGATAAAACCACATGTACACTACGGGCTGAAAGTTAAGACACACTCCCATTAAAGACAGAAAAGATCAGCTGTTTATAAAATGATTGGGCTCCTGAACTAAACATTTATTGAGCAACACTTTGAGGCAATCACTGCAGTCAAGTTTTTTCTGTAATGTCCAATCAGACTTCTGCACCTGTTGACGGGTATTTTGGTCCACTGTTCATGAGCAAGGTGCTCTAATTTGTCTGGGACAGTTGTGTTTGTTTTTCTAATTATTTTCTTTAAACAAGTCAAAATAAATGTTTTATTTTACTAAATTATAATTTAGTATTTTTTTATTATTGCTTTTTCAGTTTATTTGAATGACTATAGTAAATTTAGCCTTTTCTTTGATGGGAGGGTATCTAAACTTTCGCACCCCACTGAATCTGTGGGTTTAAGTTGCACAGTCCTTTTGAAGTGTAACAAAGCAGACATTTGTCAGTTTAAAGAAAATAAGTATTTAATAGGACTTGAGGCAAGATTAAGAGACGAAACTTGCGACTGCCGCAACTGGCACTTTAGGTAACTGCAGCCACGAGCCAAACCGTCACGGGAGTGTGCACAAACTGAAGCTATAATGTTGTTTACTCACCTTTTTCTTCGTAGTTACACTTTTTAGTGTTTTTCAGTTGATTTGGATCGTTTGCTGACGGCAGAATAATCCATAACTATCACTTACAGTGTTTGAATTTATCGCGACCATCTTCTTCCTGCATCAAAACTGCGGATGTAGCGTCATTTGACGTCACGTCCGCAGAGCAATGCGGGAAATTCGGACACCGAACTGCAGCGCGTTTTGCAGCACACAGCCTGTTCAAGGCAACAGAGAGAAACATTGGTGGAAACGTTCTTTTTGGTATTTAGCGCTTCATCACCCATTAGTATTAAAAAAATGGAGATGCATGTATGTTTTTTTTTAAAATTCCTTCCTCTAGTCCCTTTAATCGTCTGATAACGCAGCTTCAAAATTTCAACAAATAGCATTAACATGAGTGTTCACTATTCTGTGGTCTTCTGAATAGCTGCTAGTTTAGCAGCTGTTTAAGTTTTTTCTCCATGATTTTTAAACTAGGACTTTTTTGACTGCCCTCAGTTGATGTGAGAGTAGGGTGAGGCCAGTCAGTCAGTCATTTTCTGTACCGCTTATCCAGTTCAGGGTCGCGGGGGTTGCTGGAGCTATCCCAGCTATTATCAGGCGAGAGGCAGGGTGAGGCATTGTGGCAAATACCAAAATGTGGTTCTTTTACTCGGCTTTGTCATTAATAATCTTTGCAATTCTGCATCCAGTATTAAACAGGTCACAGGAGGGAGGCTGACAAATTAAGAGGGAAGTTGGTGGGTGGACAAGATTGATACAGTGAGGGATGGAGATGCTTGCTCATTAAATCTTATTCATTTATACTTCTAACTGTTCAGAGTTTTAAATGTGTAAATTGACCAAATGTATCTGGCGTTGTCCTGTTAACACGGGGAGTATTTGCTACATAGTGAAGACTCACAATACCAATCGTCCATTCAGTTTTTTGTGCATATTTTGAAGTTTTATATTAGAAAGGGTTGAAAGAAACTGCACATTTTGAAAAAAAGAAAAAAAAAAGTTTACTCACTTCCCAATTCAAATTGGGAAGTGAGTAAACTTTTTTTACTCACTAAAAAAGGTGGGTGAAAAAAACCTTTTTAAAAATCTGTTAATAGACATTTTTTTTCTCCATACTTTGTAATGTGTGGGGACATGGAAAAATGGAGGGGGGGGGTTGTGGGAGCAATATTTTTAAAGGTCGTAGCTACAACTTTTTCATCAAAACAATTTTTCAAAAATAATACATCCACAGAACATCTAGAGGGGTGCAGAGTAAAGATGTTCATTTTACTAAAAAAGAAAAAAAAAATCCTATAAAGAATGGTTTTATCAATTATGACAGGTTGAAAATTGGAGAAGCCGTAGGTGCAAAATGGCTGCCATGCTTCCGTCAGTCTGTCCCAGGGCAGCTGTGTCTACATACGTAGCTTACCATCACCAAGTATGACTGAGGAGTGAAAGAATAATGGACCTTCTGTGAGCGTTTTGAGTGCCTTGAAAAGCGCGATATAAATCTAATCCTTTATTACTGTTATTACTAAATATTAACATCCATTTACCATACCAAAGTCTACACTAAAAGGCCATGTCTCAATCAAACAGTATGTACAGGGCAAGCTAAAATTCAGTTCTCCTGAAAGAGCCCAGATGCTGCCCTGATAACAGCGAAAATCCAGTGCAGAGCAAATCACACTACTTGCAACGTGGAAATTGCTGCTATCCTCCTGGACATGTAAGTTAAACATTTGTGAATACTAATTAATAGTTAGCTGCATCTGTAATGTTGCTAATGTTAATTGAGTAAGCGGGTGTGAGAACGACACCCACTGGCAGGGAGAAATTAAACTTATAGCTACCACATTTAACCCGCAGCCCCAGCAGATTAGATTATTTTATCCCCCCCCCCCCTCCTCCCCCCCCCCCCCCCCCCCTCCTCCCCCCCTCATATCGCGGCTGTCCCCCCTTCTTCGTTTCTTGTTTTTATTTGATATTTTTATTTTTTTATTGTCTTTTCTTTTGTTCTTCCCTTCTTTTTTTCCCTTTAAATATAGAAATCATCAAGGTTTTTAGTTCCAAGTTTGTTTGTTTTTTGTTTACATTTTATGCCCACAAAAATCTTAGAAAAAGATTTAATCTACAGTTTATTTAGCTTTTTTGTTTGTATTGTTATTCTTACTGGCTCCTTCTGGAGGCACCTCACAGTCGAGTTAACATTTTGTCCAAATCAGGCAATAGAGAGTCAGTGTGAGTTTTATACAAGTAATGAAGACGCTTAATTCTTTCGACAGTGGGATGGAAACGCAGTTAGTGTCTCTTGATAAGGTGCATACCTACTTTATTTTCTTGTTTCACTTATATAAATCTATTGCTTCAGCAAAGTGTCAGTGACATAAACCCTGAAAGCTGTGTTATTTCATTATGTACTTATTACCTCCAGAGCTGCTCAGACAATTTTCTTTTAGTATTTCCAAAAGCTGCTAGCTCCTTTGTTTTGCTGAAAGGCAGTATGACACTGGGATTATGAAAGCAAGACAGGGACAGTAATGTGTTGTAAAATAGGCTTCACCTCCTGTCCAACTTCTGTGTAGCCATACTTAACTGTGTTCTACTGGCCAAGTCAAACAGATTGATGTGATTGAGACAGAAGGCAAAAGGAGGTTCAGTTTTCCTTATAAAGGTAAAATATGTTGGCCTAGAACAGCAGTCAGTTTCTTTGGCAGGAGTGCCTGTTTTTGCCAGCTTGTATCTGTATATCACTGCCAGCCTCATTTTCACAGCTTGTTTATACCTGGACAGAAACTGTGTAGTATTTGGCCCTCTTCCCAAACTATATTAGGAATGGGTTCTGGCCTGTAAAATGACCTCAAACAGGACATGTTTACTTAGGCTTCCAGCTATGCTTTGGTTCACACTCCAGATAGTTGTATAAAACTTGTTGCAGACATAGCCTTCTAAATCTGGTGCCTACCAGTTCAGCACATCATTTATCACCTTACAACAGAAAGGACCGTACTACTTTGAGCATATTGACCTGTTTTAGTTACACCAGCAGTGCAGCTGTAAAGATACCAGTGCCCATCTGTTGGTGTCTCAGTCTACCACAATTTTTCAACCTGGAACATGAACATTAGCTGATGAATTAATATTACAGATTTATGCCTGCTGATTGTGTTAATTTCCTGATGTGTTTGCCAACACCACTGTAGGCTAAAAATGTGACCTCTAGAACTTTTATGGTCAAATACCCCTCAGATATCCTTGCTTTCAAGGGCAAATCCGTGAATAACCTGCAAAACTTCAACTTGCAGTAGTTTTTGATTAGTGCCTGTTACTATTCTAGTCTTTTGTTGCACCTGTGCAGGTTTTTTTTTCCCTTTAAATGTATTACTACCTTTAAAATCAGAATGAGCTAATATTTTCCATGCAAATTCAAAATACAAAAAGCCTCAGTTTCAACATCAAATTATGTTCTATTGCGAATAAAATGCACGTTTGAGATTTGCAAATCATTGCATTCTATTAGGTTCATTTTGCACTGTGTGACAACTTTTTTTTTAATTTGAGTTGGTTTGTAATATTGAGACCATGGTTAATGGCAAAAGCTGTATTTCAAGAAAAAAAAGTGCATTGCAAAGACCTTGCCAAGCCTACCATTGAAAGCCTGGAAGAATCTGGAAGTATTTGGCATTTCTATAACCTTTTGTGTTGTATTTAGCAACTAGACGTACACATGGTAAATTCAGTTGTCAATTTGGGAATACTGTGTATGACCCATCCCATTCTGTACCGACTTTTGGTGAATATATGAGGGTGCTATAACATCTGTATTTGTAATGCAATTTTATGCATCATAGTCAGCGAATGATTTGGAAGGGTTTTTTGTTTTGTTTAGTTTTTTTTTGCTGATGTGCTGCCTATAATAATCAGCTGGTGAAAATTACCATATTTTCTGGACTGTAAGTCGCTCTGAAGTATGAGTCGTATCAGTCAAAAAATGCACCATGAAGAGGAAAAAAATGTAAGTCACACTGGACTATTAGACACATTTATTTATTTAAAATAGGTTGATTTTTGAATCAACCTTGAGCAGTACCTTGTTTCACCAAGTATTGGTGAAACGAAGGAGTTTTTCTGCAGGTAATCCTTATGTAGAGGCTGCCCCATCTCTCCCATTATTACGCAAGGTGACTTAATATAATATCTTTTAAGCAAAGAAACAAAATTTACCTGAGAAATCCACATAAACCCTAAATAAAGTCCAGGTTAAATTTTCAATGTAGCTTCCGAACTTTTTTTCCAATCCCCACCCTGCCTTTAATGAGTTTGAATTCCACTAATATATCTGCATGTGTTGATGCTGACACACAACAATCACACAACACTAGTGTGTCAAATATTAACATTAATATAGGGATGTAACAATATGAAAATTTCATATCACGGTTATTGTGACCAAAATGATCACGGTTATCATTATTATCGCGGTGTTATAGAAATACCCCACCAGTATCTTTAAAAATATCCAAAATGGGTGTAGACGTCTACTTTGTTCTTTTTAAAGGGGAAAAATCTCCACAGCACTGTCCATGTGGGTACCTTTGTTACTTTCCACCATGTTTTCATAAATTAAATAATGCAAGCTGGGATTGTTGATGCTTTTCCTGGCAATAAGTAGCATCATATTGAGTTTTTCAAAGTGCAGTAATCAGTCATGGTTTTAATGATAATTAAAATTTGAAACGGTATTACTAATCGTTGGAAATTTTGTCACAATTAACCATTTTATCGGTAATCGTTACATCACTACATTAATATAAAAAATCCAAAATCATGCTCTTGGACACAAAAAAATAACAAAACAAAGAAAACCTTTATCTTCTTTCAAGACTATCACCATTGAAATTGAGCTGTAGAGTCTTATTGATCCATTTAAATATAAAAGCTGGTTATTTTACACACACTTCAACCTGATCAATACACACAGTTTTTAATGGGCAACCCTGAAACAAGCTTTCACGGCCTCAATCAGCATCTTCATTTGGCTGAACAGCTAGAAGGTAAATGTAAAATGGATGTAAAATAATGTGTTTCAAGAATTATAATCTCCCACAATCTGCTCATGAACAATGTATTGCTCTCAAAACAAGATCAATAAGACTCTTCTGGCTTAAATGAAATTGGAAGTCTTTGTTAGACCCAAAGTTTCCTACAATTGGTGTGAAATAGGAAATGTCTGCCTCCCTTCTATTCCTGTGTGCAACTGTCAAAAGCAAAGTTAAAGGTCAAGATAATATTGCAGGACAGCGATGCGTAAATGATTTAGACACACTCCACTCTTTCCCTCCTTCTAGGGAATAAACGCGGCCAATGACAGTAATTCTTAGTGACAAGTCTATTACACACAATACCAGAGGGTCTGCAGTTGCCAATATTTCAACAGAGAAAAGATGCACAATTTCAAAACAAAAGTGATAGATTATTAGTTTGTTAGTTAAAATAAACCCCAAATTGCTACTTATCAATGTAATAATACAACACAAATATAAATATATTTTTTGAAAGTCTGATTCTCCAGACTATCAAGAAAAACTTTAAAATATATATATATAAAAAAAAAAAAATCATTTGCAGCATTTTACTTTTAAGCCAACAAGACATCACAGGTTGTTGTTTGTTGATGATGAATCTCATTTTGTGATTCCCGTCTGCCTAGATCTGTTGCCTTGAGTAATCTATTCAATTCTCCGGAGGCTTCATTGATTCACAGTGGACCTGAGAGACTCTGGCTGACAGGAACCATGTGTTTACTGATGATGCAGCCGCATTTGCCTTCATGGGACATTAGCATCTGCTTCAGCGACATGAGATGGGCACAGGGCTGATGAGCCTTAGTTGAAGATATTTAGCCTTGACAAAAACAGCCATGTGGTGCTGAAACGCTTTGTGGTAACATTTTTCACACAGATGCTCAAAGAGCACTTAAGGCGTAGAAGTCCCCTGAAGAAATTTGTTATGATGTTTTAATTCACAGTTATGGATTGGGCTAGCAATCTGATGTTGAGCACTTTGCGGAGGAATTCTGCTGCGTGTCATGCATTAAAACCATTTATTATATGTCTCTTTAGAATGTTGTTGAATGCTCTGTTGACTTGAATGGGTTTTCCCAACATTCCAGCTGTAACAATATAATGACCGCTGTCAATGGCAACGGATCTTTTTTTTTTCTTTTCTTTTTTTAACCCATGGTCTTGCAGTGATCCTAATATCCCTCCGCATCGCAAGTAGTCCGGTCACTACAGCAAGCGAGCACGTAGCGACACCTCGTGACCGAAAATGGATGACTTCCCAATTAATTTGAACGTCTTCCGTGAGTGTGGAAATCTTGAGCTTTGGGTATAGGCCGAGTTTAAGGATTCACCCTCCCCAAAACGAAAAAGACAAAAAAAGAAGACCAGTGGCAAGATGCATACAGCTAACAGCAGAGAAGGAAATGTCTGGTTCAACCTACAGAAATAGCCAGTGCTAGGCCAAATTCCAGCCACCATGGCTCAACTAACAAACATTGCTAAGCAAGAGGTGCCCCGACTGTGGGGAACTATTTTATTCTTCATGTAAAACATCAGAACAGCAGAGGAGGAAATGTCTGGTTCAACATACAGGAATAGCCGGGGCTAGCACAAATTCCAGCCACCGTCACTCAACTAACAAACATTGCTAAGCAACAAGTTCCCCGAACTGGCCTCGATTGTGGGGAACTAATTTGAGCGTAAAACCTCAGACATCAGTTATTTGACCCTCGCAAAAATAGAAGGACTTTAATTCATTTTTTCAAGTAGCCGTATCATTAGCGGGATAATGTATGGAACGCAGGTCATTATGGTGAAATACTGACCGACAGGGCGAATGCAGACCCCGACGTGAAGCTGAGGCAATTTTACCAGTAAAACAACTTTAACATTAATAAAATTAATTTAATTTCGTAAATGACCATGGAATAAGCGGGATAATGCAAATTAATGGACTTTGCCAACTTGCAGATTTATAACTTTATAACTTCAGTAGACATAGTGACTCTAACTCTGGGCTTAGACTGAGTGTAATGTGGGTTAAATTTGAGACCAACGCAGTCGAAGCAGCTCATGTGTGTACACAACATTAGTGTCACTTCCACTTGTCACCAGAGGGGGCGAGCTTTTGGAAAAAAGCTAGAACTTGCACTGTTCTCCTTGAAGTATTAATGCACATTTCTGAACAATCTTTTCCCTCCCCCCCCCTTCCACCCCTCTCCCTTTTATTTCAATCTCATCTCTAATTTATTTTCCAATATAGGAAAATGGATCAACGATCATCGCCGAGGGGACACCGCATTATAAAACACTTTGTTTTTCCCTGGGGCCCCCTCCCACTTCTCCGCCATTTCCCCTCCCCGTCTTTTTCCTCCCCCCCCTTCCCTTAACATCTGACCCCCCCTTTCAAGAGCTCTTTGGTTCTGTGTTCCGCCATTTTCCGCTATCTATCGCCTCCCTATATCTCCTCGTCCTCTGCTTCCCTCTTTACTTTATTCCCCCTATCCACTCTTTTCCCTTTTTTTATTGATAATAAGTAATAATGGGTTCAAATGACCATACCCGTGCTGAGGACCGAACTTTAAAATTAATTATAACCGATTTTTTTTTCCCGCTGTCTCCGCATCCTCTTTCACGTTTTCATTTACCATCATTCTGCCCCCCATGTTTTCAGCTTCTTATTACCCCAAACTCCCAACCCCTTTCTTTTTTTTTTTTCTTTCCCGCTTCCTCCATTTTTCCCCTGGAGACGGACAGATCTTTCCCATTCTTCCTTTTTTTTTTTTTAAAAGTGATTTTTTTATCTCTACCTGTCCCCGTCCTTTTTACCCTTCGTTTCATTGTTTTTTCTTTTTAATTCCACCTACATCCTTTCTTTTTTTTTTTTTTTTTTTTTTCCTTCCTCCCTCCCCCCCCCTTTCCCCCTCTCCTTCTTTTTTTCTTTTTTTTTTTTTCTATAAAAAATTATTAAGAACTGGCTGTGTTTTTTTTTTTTTTATTATAATAAAAAAAAAAAAAATAGATACTTTTCCTTCCCCCCCCAGAAAAGGTTTAGTTATTTCATTTCCCTGAACCCGGAACCCGGAACCGTGATAATCCCCTATTCTTTAGGGCCTCAAGATAAGGAATAAAAAACTAAATCAAAAGAGTTGCATTATTATGCTAGGCCTAGCAGACCCAGGAAAACTACTTCAATTTCCTTTGCTGTTTCTCTCTGTAGTTATGCTGTGAAGCTTTTCTGTTGTTTGTTCATTTCTGTTTTGCTTTAATGAGGGACATTTCAAATCCAGAGCCCACTGGCTGCTCAGTATTCCATTTGTATTTGAGATCATAGAGCCACGTTGAGAGAGCAACGGGCATATTAGTGAGTGTGGATCACGATATGTTGACAGACCCAGAACAGAGCTTCATGGACATCTAGCAGACAACAGCAGCAGAAACAATTATGTTTAGATAAGAAAATTGCAAAATCACATTTTTGTTTTTGTTTTCATTTCCCTGATTGGTTATCTGTTAGGGACCTTCCACTTGCCCAAATGCAGGGTTTAGTTGTCCCTGGCAAGCAGACAACTGCTTAATGTTGATCCTTGAATAGATAACCAACCACTGACATCCCCTTGCTACCCACAGTTGTACAATTTGAATTTAAGTTCATAATCCCTGTCTTGATCTGCACTCAGACATTTAAACTCAGTTTAAATGTCCAGTGCAGCGTTCCTCGAAAAACATGTGTCATTAAGGTCTTCACAAGACAGTCTGCTCATACTGTATTCTTAAATGGTTTGATGTCTCACCTCCTCCCCATGGCTTCATCTCATTTGAAAGCATCTCAGTTTCTAACACATAACTTACAATGACCTGTTTTAACTGCTCTTCTTTTAGTACTCCCTGTTTCACCAGGTTTTTTTTATTACCTGAACTGAACAAAATTTTTTGTTTCTTACATACTTTGGATGGAAGTATCTGCTCAATTTTTAAATCTTAATGCTTTTTTATTTGAAAATTAAACAAAATTTTTCAGTGAAGACCAAGAAATGACCAGTACTCTATGCATCAGACCATGCCTTTGGAAAAGTTAATTTATCTTGTATGTTTTGTATTTTGCTGCTACCAGTGTTTCCCACAGGATTAAATTAAATTAAATTAAATTATTTACCTCTTTACAAGGTGAAAAAAAACACCTGAACAGATAAATAAAATCCGCCTGCAGTGGCATTTTGCCTTCAAATATTCACAACAAACGTGCTTTTGTAACTATAATGAATAAAGTTTCATCAATCATGAATAGAAAACAACTTAAATGCAATAATAAAATAGGTCTGTTACGGCATGAAGCCTTCATGTATTTGAAAGAAAACAACATTGTGTTCAATGTTTTCCATCAACCCTGAAAATGCCAGCAGCCACAGATCTAAACATTTTTATATAATGAATAAAGTTTCAACAAACACAACAGGAAGTTATAGGCTAAAAGATTACTGCACATTCCTGGACCGGGAATCGAACCAGGGCCGACTGCGCTGAGGAGCTGTAGCCTCTGTTCGTGGGGCAGCTGCTCAACCAACTGAGCTAATCACCACCCCAGAATGAAACAGTTTTAGACTGTCTTTTGATCCATGGACATGATGATGGTGGATCACCCTCCAACAATACTTTTATAAAGTTTAATTACAGTATCTTTAAAGCTTTATTGCAGATTCAGGCGCATTGAGATCAGTTGCACCGCAGTTTTGTTTCAAACTCCACGACTCGTGTTCTCAGCGCGCAGAGATGCGGGGATGTCTGACAACTGACAATGTCTGTGGGTGCGCGGAGGTTGGACCGGAGAGCGTGGCCGGAGTGCGGCCACATATAGGTGGCTTCAATTAGGAATGGGGGCCCTGCCACTCCTAAATGATTGTGGAGGAAACATTTATGGCTCCTTGTTGCTCTTTTTCGCCAACAAAATGAGGCGGAGCAGCAGCCCCGCTACACTTTGAGGAGACATCTTCACTGAACTGTTTGGCAGATGAACACCACGCTCAGTGGTGCGGGGGGGAGGGGTGCTGTTGAACAGCAGTGGCATAACTAACGGCAGAGGGAAGAGATAAATGGCGTGAGCGGCAGCGGGAAGAATAGAAGGAAATCAGTACCATGGAACTCAGAAAGTTGGATTCGGTTTGGCAGGTTGGAAGTTGACTGGCTTGATGAGATCAACAACATGGCCTCCTGCGCCATTATCCAGCCTAATGGCTGCTCTCTGTGTGGGCGCAGATGTTCCACTATGCTCACGTCTGCGGCTCTGGTGTTGCTGGAATGTGGGTTGCGCCAAAATGCATCACGAAGAGACGATATCTATGTGTGACCTGTGTGTGCGCGAGTGTGCATGCACTGTCTTGCTCTCGCTTGCCCAAAGGCAGGAGGAGAGTACAGCTGTACTGACGGTCTGGTCTGGCTTGTTTTTTTTTTTTACATATTGGGGTCATCTGTGGCGGGTCCGAACGAGACTGTGGAAACCCGCCACAATCTCGAATTAATTAATGGAAAACGCTGGCTACAGTCCTTTAATGTTTCTGGTGCATCTGTGTGTCATGTGCAGCCTCATAAGCTTAGCTGCAACAGCATGAAACATGAAGCCACGCCGTGCAGATCATGCAGGACAGAGCCGAGCAATTGTTTATTGCATGTCCAAAAAAAGCCATTACAGCTGCTCCTCTTCAAAATATTTCCTCTGTTTTCAGTTGAGCTTACATGAGCAAGTGTTCTGCAGACACAAGTTGGACTCAAGATATTTTTAGGAACTTTTTGTTGTTGTTTTAAAAAGTCAGAGTAAGCATGCTTGTTTGTGTTGAGAGACCATTATTCATGTTAATGTATTCTAAAAGGAGAGAGGCAGTGCTACACCTCTGAGCTTTGTTTCCAACGCTAATGGGAATCATTAGGTCCATACTCGGTGACAGAGGTCAATTGAGGTTTGCTATGATTAATTTGTTCATATGAGATGGTGAAAAAGCATTGTCATACACTGATGTTGTAAAAAGTAGTAATACTGTACTACTGCAGCAACATTAGCCATACAATCACAATACACAGTAACCAATGTGAAACTTTGGAACTACCAATGAGTACAGATTTCTTTAAATTTTACATACACTCATGATGGATGTTGGAAGATTGGGCTCCCAAGGTTCTTTTTTCCATTTGCTTTAACTCTACCATTTCTGGGACAGAATGATTGTAAAATATGCATCGTTAACAGAAGAAAAATACTGGCATTAGGTGAATGAGCACACTAATGTTAGTATTCGTTGAATGCCTCTTTGTCATAGTGAGACTCTTAGACCAAATCTGAAAGATGCACTTTTGAAACAAGTGTTTTTTTCTTGTACTTCAGCATCACAGTCCAAGAAGATGTAAATCTCTAAAACTTGTTTGGCTGAAGATGCAATTTGAACAGATGTTTCACTATTTTCCAGTTAATGGCAGACCACGGCTTGACCAATCCATACCCTTTTCTTTTAAGCTGAAGGTGATGCCTTACTCTTGCATTTTCTACTGGGAGAACTTCTCCCATATTAAAAAAGGTGCAAAACCATGCCCATCCCAAGAAAATTAATGCTAGGTGCTGGACCATGGAAATACACAGATAACAGGATAAATAAGGATGGATCTGCACAACCAGCTCTAGCTCCCAAATATGGTTTATTTCACCAACAAGAACATAACATGACCACTGAATAACACTCTGGTGTTCTATGTTCTGGGTGCTGATCAAAAGTAATTTCCCTGATTTCACAATGGTTATCATAACATCTAAAGTTCAAGCCTAAAGCAGAAAATTATTCACAAATTTTTTTTTTTTTCTCATTTCCCTATTGCATCAGTTCTTCAATTAGCTAATTGCACATAGCTAATCCTGCAGTTTTATTTGTGGCAAGAAGCCACAATACATAGTAACCATTACAATTACTAATTTAGTCTGGGAAAATAAGAGAGAAATTGGTTCTTAACAAAACCGACTGTCTTGGTATGCCCAGCTGAGCCCAGATCTTGTTAAAGCTGCCATCAATCTCCTTTTCCTCATTTTTGCCTCTTTTAGCAGGAGGAGTGATTGCATGCTGCATTCATGGCCCAAGGGAGGGAAAATGTGTTTCCCTGAACTGCTGTAAGCCTGTCAGTGAGGAATCTCAGACCACCACTGTGTTTTTCACCAGAATGGTCCTTGTAACTGAATTTGTCAGGTCCTAGCCCAGGAGAGCTGACAACCCCCTAACCTTGACACTGCTGTGGAGCAGAGGGAGGGACGTGATATATCTCCTATATAACTTTACTTGAGCATGGCCCAGGTGCAGGCCATACCAAAGAGCTCTCATTAGCCAGATTTACTAACTTGCCATTAAAATGCAGAATGAATGAGAGAGGGGTGTCGGTTTGAAAGATTGTGAAGGGAAAGAATTCCTAATTTATCCAAATCCTTGGCTAATCCATCGGGTCCCTTTTCCTTAATCCTCTCTATTTTCAGCACAAGAAACAGGACAAGGATGGATTTTGCTGCAGAGCCAAAAGGAGAATTCTGCTTTGCATTGAAACTGTCTTTCGAACTTGTAATACAAGAGCTCAAATGAAGCAGAAAAAAAACAAATTATTATATTTTTTAAAAACCCTATTGCTCCTTAATGGCAACTTCAGATGATTAATGGCAGAAAATACCATGGCCATGCTGGCCATGCAGTGCCTGGAAGGTCAATATTAAGATTTTAAAATCGATTGGAAATTGAACTGGGAGCCAATGAAGATTTGAAAGAATAGGAGTGATGTGGACCGTTCTGGGTGAACCTGATAAAAGTCTAGCAGCAGAATTCTGAACTAACTGGAGACTTTTGAGTGTCCTCTTATTAAAACAAGTAAAAACAGAATTGCAATAATCAATATGAGATGAGATAAAAGCATTAAGTCAGCATTTTCCTGACTTTTGAGATAGTTCTTAGATGATAAAAGCAACTTTTGATCAGCTGTCGGGAATGACCCTCCAAAGACATAGGCTGGTCAAACATCACCCCAAGGTTTCTAAGGCTAGCTTGGACAGACGAGCCCAGAGCACCAAGGTGGTTCTTGATCAGGGGGATCTATTTGTCAGGAGCAATGATCAATGTTTCTGTTTTACTTGAATTAATTTGAAGGTAATTTGAAGACAACCAGTTTATAATGGAGGACATACATTCCAGGAGCTCAAATAAAAGGTGAAATTCTGAATCATTAAAAAAAACAATACAACTGAATGTCATCTGCATAAAAGTGATGACACATTTTTAAAACCATGAATCAGCTGACCAAGAGGCTTCAAGTAGAGCAAAATCAAAAGGGGCCCAAGAACAGAACCTTGCGTAACTCCGCAAGACAAGTCGGACACATTGGACATCACATTGTTAAAGGTAACATTGAAGGTTCTGCCTTTTAAATATGAGGAGAACCACTGAAGGACGGATCCAGAAAACCCAATCTCTGATTCTATTTTATTAAAACCTGTCAAACCTTTCAGTCTGCATTCACTTGCTCGTTCATGCTTTACAAAACAGAGGAGGAATCCATAAGTTGTTTTTTTTTACTTATATATTTTTGCAGTTATTATTTTCATTTTTAGCGTTTATCTGAAGCAGTTGCATGATGTGCTTTTTGACGATGCTTGTAGGTTGACAGCTGCTCCAGCATTAGTATTTAACTCTTTTGTATTTACCCCTGAACAGAGATTGACATTGAGCGCTGTGTCCATGAGTCTATCAACCTCTTCTGCTGGACTCCAAAGAGCGCTACATACCGACAGCACGCTCAGCCAACAAAACTTGCTGGTGACGGTGGCTTTGGGAAAACCACAACATACTTCTCATCTGACTACCAGGACATGCCCAAGACAGACTTGGTGAGTTTTAACACACATACGTTTAAAGGGATATTGTGTAAGTTCTTCTGTTCTCTATTCACAAAAATGGATTATTTCATCCAAAAGTGTTTTTCCATTAATCAACCATCACTCCCATCAACAAACTGAAGTGCTCCTGTAAGCTCTGAATTTGCCGTCCGTATCATTCATATATACATCGAACGGGTCGGTTCAGTGGGGGCTACCATGTCGTGTCACCATGTTTTTACGTTCAGTAGAAACATGACAGTAGGAAACCACAGAAACTCACCGGAGACACTGGAGTTGTCGGCTCAGTTTGAGGTAATACCTTTGAAAAGTCACCGCGGGTGCAGTGAGGAAGAACCTAGCGTTACAGTGATGCTGGGTTCATGTGCAGTCGGGCAGACGGCCGTCAGTAACAAACACACGTAGACAGCACAATACTTAAAAATACTTACGTTTTCCGGGGCTCACGTGTGTAGAACATATTTGGCACACACAGGAGTTGTTTCCTCACTGGTTTCTCTGATAACTCGCTCACAACATTGTCGGAGAAAAAACAGCAAAGATCCTCGTTAAGGTGAGAACACTCGCTGGCATAACTGAGCATACGTTTTAACAAAGAGCTTTTTAAGAAAAAAAAATATGTCACACTGATTAGATCTAAATTCCAAACTGTTTAACTGTTTTTTTTTTAGCCTGAAATAACTTACTTTTAGTAACTATCAGCTTATTTATTCCCTTTTTTAATGTAAATAATTACACCATGAACTAATTATCCGTTTCTTTTACCAAAAGGCATAACAGTAGTCATAGGCACTTTGTTTTGTTTTAAAATTACATGTTTATTGCTCTGCTTTAACTGTTCAATACAGTTTTGATCAATTAGTTTAGTTATGATTTCACCCTTTTGGCACGAATGTTTAAAATCAGCAGATATTAATGCAGTATGAACAGTAATGTTTAATGTAAACACAGAATCATCTTATGAATGTGATTACATGCATCAAAGCATCAATTCAAGGCTAAGGTAAAATATCGAGATATATCTTGTGTATCGTGATATGCCTTAAAAATATCAGGCAATATCGCCAACCCCTACTTCCGGTCTGTATAAACTGTTTCCAAACACTCCCTACCAGTGGGTGGCAGTAACGCATCTACTCATTGCATGTCATCCACAGTATTTGGTGCCAATTTGGACTCATTATAACTCCACTACATCTCAGTCCCATCTTTAAAAACATAGAGCTTATCCAATTAATCGATTGATCGATCGATTACAGGGGTAGATTAATCGACTATTAAAATAATCGCTAGCTGCAGTTTTAGTTTTAATCTGGCTTTAAAAGTGTCTGCATGAAGTGAAAGTTTATTCTTCACTGGCAGTTTGTTCCACTTGTTTGCAGTATAACAGCTAAATGCTGCTTCTCTATATTTACTCTGGACTCTGGTCTAGACTAGCTGACCTGAGTCCTTCGATCTAGGAGCCCTGTGAGGTTTATATTCTCTGAACACATCACAGATAAAGATGTATCCTGGAATTTGTAGATGATCAGTAGTAAATAAACTGAGTGTTTCAGCTGATCTGAGGCTTTCTGGGAGTTTGTTCCAGACATGTGGAGCATAGAAGCTGAATGCAGCTTCTCTATGTCCAGATCAAGACCAGATCCAGATGATATGGAGCTTTTTTGATGGAGTACCTGGCCATAACTTTGGAAGAGTCTGTCCAAAACATTTATTTAGCTTTTGTTTTCAAATTTTGGAGTAGAACCTCATCAGACAACAGGCTGTGGTCTGATCAGGTTTTCCAGCTACTGCTTTCACAACTTCACTCATTTATAGGTGTCATTTAACAAAAATGAATTCAGATGGACATAATTATTTTTGTTTTCATCTGTTCTTTAGTCTTGGTATAATTGATTCTGACTGTTTGTTTTTGGTTGTTGTTTTTTCCCCCAGACATTTAATTTACACTTATAATTAAGTGATAAGCTCTGATTGTACTTTTTATGCTAAAGATAGGGGAATTCTGACAAATTTGAATGGAAATGAGTTTGACAGATACTTCAATCCAGATCCATATGCATGCATTTACGATTGATACAAATTGATTTTAGAGTTAGTGTTCAGAGTATCAATGGCAAGGTTGGTTTGTTGATGTCACTCTGTAACGCAGTGCTTTTGTCTTTGTTGAGTTGTGCCGCAGCCGGGTTTGCCTTTCACACCTGAATGCATCATGTCCAGAAAGCTCACAAATACTCCTGTCAGCCCTGTCTGCTGTGTGCCCAAGTGATTGCTGTAATCTTTTTCACTCAGCCTAGGCTCATTTGTATGGGTGGTGGCGTTGATCCATGGTTGCATCTATGTGCACCCTTTCTGAAAACATTCAGTTGGGAGTAAAACTGTCACTCTTAGAGCTGAAGTTTCAGCATAGATAAAATACTAAACCAACTGCAAACCCATAAAACCAGTTTTTATGTTTCAGTAGAAACTTGGTTGTGTACTAAGGAAGAAGAGAAAAGAATTACCTTTGAGGCAATAACTGAACTCAGCCCATCAAAGTTAAAAAACAAAACCAATTCTTACAAGGATCTGTCTAGCATGAAAAATTACTTGCCAGAAATTAAAAAAATACTTAAACCACGCCTTGTTCTGGTCCACAGTGTTAAAATTGCTTTAAAAGTAGAACAGCTGCAACTGTACGGATGTATGTTTGTGCTCCATCCCTCTCTTTGGTAACAGTATACAAGACTGTCAGCAGATTCTCAAGCTTTCCTCTGACCCGACATTTATCTCACTGGACAGCTGTCCGCTTAGCTTGGTCTGGGGACCAAACAAGACAGAGCAAGCTTTCCTCCTTAAATGTAAAACAAATAAACCCAGCTGTACCATTTTTTTCTGAATTGCATTCATACATGTAATCATATTGTTTGACTCTTTGACATGAATTTAATCTTTATTTTTCTTAAATGATTTTCATGACTAAAGGGTTCAACAGTAAGCACAACTTTTCTTATCAAGTAATATGCAGCTATACATTTGTTAGCTTCTGGTTTATATTACATCAAGATTCTAGTGTTAGTTTGGGCTAATAGGTTATTAACATTACAATGTTGACTGTTGTGTGTCAAAAATGTTCTAGATGAGTAGATGTTTTGCTTAAAAATGGAACAGCTGGCAAAGCTTTTATTTGACTGACTGTAAATTGATGAAAACAAGGAAACTGTAATGGTCTGGTACCACTTTTGCTGTATTTGTGGTTGAAATGAATGCAAAACTGAGTTAACTGAGCTGTAAAAGTAAAGTGTTGCTCATTTTAATTTAATTTCATCCTGTTTAAGGTTGATTAATCCATGAAAATAAACTGTAAGCTTTTACTTATCATATTTCAACTGTTTAAGTAACTTAACTGAAAAAATGATATGGCAGAAAGTTATAAACAGATTTCATTTCTTGTTGGAAACCTGATGAAACATGAAACTGATTAACAAATCAGTTTAAGTATTTAAGATGTGCTGACTGAACACTGTTGATCAGGTCTCCTTTGATAAACTATTTAATGTGAGAGTCATAAAACTTAAATCATATGTTCAACTTGTTTTAAATGTCCTCATCCTTTATTCTTTTTATAATTCAGGAACACAAAGAACACTGAAACACTCCCTAACATGGAGCCAGATAGTAATGACATGTAAAATCTTTTGGACTACTGGCATAAGAGGCAGAGATCACCACACTGCTAGTCTCTGGGAAAATGTTCACGACTCCAGAAAATATAAGTATGGAAGTATAAACCAGCTTGTGTGCAATAATCTACAGGCGATTTCAAAACATTTTATTTGTCTACTCAGGTCCATACATTGTGGAAAAACAACAGAAACAAACAAATTAAATTAAAAATAAAGCAACTGAAAAAGTTTTGATATAGAGGCATTGCATGACACTTTCTTGTTACAGTTTCAAGATCTTCTCAGATTTCATGAGGTCTGTTGAAAATAATGTAGCTTGGAAGTTGCTCTGACAATGTCTTCTTCTGCCTTTCCAAATAAATTTAGGGAAGCTTTGGAGAAGTTTTTACTTCACAAACTCTCTTGTTACCTTTGCACAATACTTGTGCCCCATCAGCATCTTAACAAGCTTGTTTTCTGTGATAAATAATGCTGCAATTTGCAGTGAATGGAGAGCATAAAGATGATAAAATAAGTCTGCATGATATACTGTAAATTCATCCCTTTTCCAAATTTCACGCTCCAAGAGGACAGCTTCCATAAATGCAAATCTAACAAGGCCACATGCAAAGATAACTGTCTGTTATCTTTGCCTGCTTTGTCAGGCACTACCACTGTATGACTGCTGTAAATGTCAGCAATAGTTTCTTTGCACCAAAACAGAGTTTGAGCTTGCAGAATTATAGTAAATCTTCCGTATTGATGTCTGTCAGTTACCTATGTAACTCTGTAGCAAAATTGCAGTATATTACTTTCTCTGTGACGTCTTGACTTAAATTCTGACAATGATCGGCAGAAGATTACATTTTGTCTTAATTTTCATGAAGAGGCTGTCCTTTCATTCCACTTAAAATAATCTGTGTAATACTGAGAACTGCTGCGTGCCCAGAATGAAAATTGTGTGCCAATAGAAATTATGTTTTAATTTCCTCTGTAAAATTTCATGTGTGCCTGTGTGGGATTGGTATCTGCTTACTGCTTGTTGTCAGCATTTTTCTCAGATTATGACCCCAGTTAAGTTTGTTTTCTCTTTCTCCAACTTGGCTGAAAAAAACTTGGTCCTGATTTTGAAATCATGGTTGACAGCTGGTTGATGTTGAAATATTTGCAGCAGTTACAGTCATGCAGTGATTAGTGGAGGAGATATTTGTCTATGGTTTAGAGTCCTCACTGTCAGGCTAGCAAAATGCCAAAGTGCCACTAAGCCATCCTTGGCTGCCACATACTGCTCATCCTGACATTTAAGTTACCTTGCAGGGCTTCATCTGTCCTAACCAGTGACAAGCAGCATATTTGCTTTTCTCTGTCAGTAAATGGTATGTGCATGGATTTGTGTGTGTGCCTGTGTGTGTAAATTTAGAGGGACAGAAAGATCCATTAGTTTAGTTGGAGTAGATCTGTAGAGACTTTTTTTTAAACTCGCATTGCTGGCTTTTTAAACTGAATGCAACACTATGTCATTACTAAATATGGTTTTATGAAGTTCCTGTCCTCTGCTGCTTTCTCTTCTCAAACATGTAGAATTTTAGATACAATTAAAACACTACGTATTTAGAATATGGCTGTTGCAATAACATACTCTTGTGGCTGCAGATTATATGGTGTTTCCCACAGACCAGGCAGCAATGTGTGGTGCTCCCCTGGTTCCGATGAGGGAATCGAGTATTGCGGTGTTGTGGTGGGGAGTCGGTTGTTTGTTGTTTGTATCAGGTTGTTTGTAGTATGTGAACCAGGTGATTTATCTTCAGTCAGCTTGAATATTGTTACAGTGTCTGCGTTTACATGGACAAATAATTAGTCAGCTGCTTCCGCAGCAGTGAAAAGTATACAATGCTTCAATTTGCCTGCTAAGCCCTTGTTGGTAATTTGTCCATTGTTTGTGAATGCCCCGTTGATGTTAAGATTAGAAATACATCATTAGCTAGTGAACACAAGATGATACTAAACGTTACAGTTAGGCATGCAGTGAAACCTTATTATTTGTAGTATAACACTGTCAATAAGAAGGATATCCCAATAGCACAGCTGTTTACGGATACCTGTTTCGTTAAAAGAGGCGGAGTATCTGGGATTTAGGTCGAACTAAAGTTGGTGCGCGTTCACACATCACTTACGCCGCATTTCAGGTAGATGCAAGCTGCTCCAAAACCACCCCCTCGAGCTGGTCTGAGAGGAGTGAGTTAAGTCGACTACGAGTGGGAGTGGCTTGTTCACACAGACCCAGTCGCATTGTGTTCGGACCCAAAACTCAGTTAGGTCGACCAAAATATGTCCTGTGTGAAAACACCCTTAACTTACAAAATCCCTCAGGTCATCTGGATCCAGTTTTTCATCAGTTCCCAGAGTCAAAACCAGACATGGAGAAGCTTTTCCTGTCGGTAGCTTTTTCGGTTTTTGCCACTGTCATTCATATGAGTCTGCTTTGGGTGACTCTGTAAGGCCATCACACCCAGTCATGTCTGCAATCTTCATTGCTGTTTCCATAACATGATTCATGTTACAAGACGGGGTTGTTGGCCCTGTGCTCAACCTCCAACTTGGAGGACCAGGGATTTCTGTCTGGTTCTCTTTCCCTTTGGTGATTGTGTTACCATGCTTTCAAGCTCACTTGCCTGAGTTTTCATAGATGAACTGCCTACCAAGGGTAATGAATCCCATCCGTCCAGGTTCAAAATCAAAGGTTTTCTTCTCGTAGACAGTGTAAGTCCACAACGCCCAATTGTGAATTATTCGCACCAACCTCCCTAAAGGGAGGGCTCCCCCATCCATCAAACTGTTAATGTAATAAGAGGTATCAGCATCCAGGTGCCTAATGACCTCTGGCCAATAATATGCTGAACAAAAATATAAACGCCCTATGTAAAATAAGTTGCCAATATTTGGAGTTAACAACTGTAAATGAGCATTTGCTGACATTTTATGGTACAAAAGTGATATTTCTCTTGATTTGTGTATAGTTTTTAATCCAACTCACTGTCAGTCAGCATTGAAATAGTGAGTTGTTTTCTTACTCAGTGCATGGATGGGGCTTGTCCAGTGGGTGATCAGACAAAATGAGCAACAGTGGGACAATCCTCTGACTGGGGACAACAAAAGGCCATCCCAAAATGTCAAATTTTGTCACAAGTCATAATGTCTCAGATGTTGCAAGTTGCGCGGGAACTTGCCACTGGCATGTTGGATGCAGGGATGTCCACCACAGTAGTTGCTGCGCGGCTCATTGTCCATTATAAGACCATAGGCTGTTTGAGAGTTCGTTTCCGACAGACTGGCATCACTGCAAATAGACGTCGTCCTCGCCAGCAACGTATGACCACTTCAGCACAAGATCGCCACATCTGGCTCGTCCATCTGTGGGATTGGTTAAGACCAGCGACACACACAGCTGATGAGGCCATTGGTCTGCATAACGGATGCATCACACCTCAGACTGTCCGTGATCAGAGACGCTGCTGGCAGACACACAAGATATTGAACAATCTAATTCCTCAACCAGACCCCTATCATGTTCAAGGACTGTCAATCAGTAACAAATAGCCATAACACAATGTTATTAACGCTGATATGAAGATTAGTAATTACTGAAAATAATTTTTGAATTTATCTATATATTGTGTAACCCAAATGTTCATAAAACTATTATATTTGAAATGGGGCGTTTATATTCTCGTTCAGTGTATCAAGTGGAGGTGTTGATAGAATCAGGTGGAAATCTGATGGACGACATATTCAAAGCAGCATTTAATTAAAACAATTTTAACAGGTCACAAATTGCATTATTCCTTTTTAAAAGTAGTTTTCAAGCAGAACTAAATATGTACTACTTGCAAGTACTCATTGCAGGGCTAATATATGGAAGTTGTCAGTTTGTCTTCTCTCTTTTTATAACATACTGTATATCTAGTAGTTATTAGTGGTTGTTAGACTTTGGATTGAGGGTTGAAGAAAAAGTTTTTTTTTTTTTTTTTTCTTCACAGTAAATCAAATTGCATGTCCTGCACTGAAGAAGTATTTCCCAGTTCTGTTGCTGCAGTCTTATCTTGTCAGCTGTTGCTGATCTTTCCATAGATAATTCGGGATAAAGAGAATATAGTCCATGCACAACAATGTGCAAATACTCAAATTGCTTTCGATTGGCTGATTTTGTTATTCGACACAGCACGGTAAATCTGCACACTTCACACATACCCATACAAACATATAAATGAGGCAGATATTGTTATAATCAAAATACCTTTTGGAATAATCAGAAGAAGTGAATATATAATCAAAATCCATTGGTCTATCGTTATACAGAACAACTTTTTATCATCACCTAAACAATGAAGCTTTACAAGAGAAGGAGGGTCAAAGATAAGGAAAGACATTCTTTTTGAAAAAAGAAAATTCCCATGATCATTTTAATGAAAATTCTACCCATGGAAAAGGGCTAAAGTATAAATTAGAGCCTAATCTGACACCATTTTGACATGTCTTTAAATGGGCCCCACGCACAACTCCACTACTTCCTGAACATAAGGCAGCTCATTTGATTCCTGTCTTTCAATGCTGGACAAATTTATCAATCCAGGTGTGCCTGACCTTAGTAACCATGACGACAGTGGACAGATACACCTGGATTTATCCATTTGTCCAATTATGAAACAATTGAAATCAATTGTTGATTGATACAGATTCTTCAGTTCAGTTGCTTTGAGAAATTCTCTTAATCCATATCCTGCTTTATTTCTTCTCTTCTCTGACCTCCTTTCTTGTAGTGTCGGGAGCCCCTGGCGCTGTGTGACCTGAAAGCAGAAGTTTCTCCCAGAATCTCAGCCGAGGACTTAATCGACCTTTGTGAGCTGTCACTGGCTGGACCCTCAAAAAGGAACAAAACTGGCAAACCCAAAATCGTGGCCGTGGACATCCGAAGCATCGAGGAGTATCCTTACAGTTTCTTTTATAACTACTGACTTAACCTTACTGAGCACTTATGGTCTTTTAAAGTCAGGGTGGATGATGTTTTCCAGGAGCATTTTTTACTATATTGCTTAAAATCTTCTTCCCACCCTGATTGCAGCCAATTAATTAAATGCTCTGACACAAAAATGAAAAATTTAGTCTATAAAACGGACAGAACTGAAAAAAACAAATCATCCAATCGTCTTGTAAAGATTGATTGAATGATGAAATGTCCATCAAACTCAACTGCTGTTTGTCTACCTCCCCCATGCTCGCAACTCCCCGTGAATGTCTCATCGTGCACACAAACATAGCTGCTTGCTGCTGGTATCTGTGTAGTAGTAGAAGTAGTCGTAGTGACCTTTATAGCTGTTTGCTTTTCCACCGAATCCACCGAAAAAAAAAAAAAAAAAAGAACGGATGTGGATCAAGTCATGGAGGTGTTGACGTTTGCTGTGTGGATGTTTTACACCGCAGAAGGAGTTTGAGATGAGTCAATAGGCTATATACACAACTCCAATACTTCCCGAATTTCAGAGCACCTTTGTTTCCTGTCTTTCATTACTGGACAAACTGATTAATCCAGGTGTGTCTGGTCAGTTACTGAGGTCAGGCACACCTGGATTAATCAGTTTGTCCAGTAATGAAAGAAAGGAAGCAAATGTGCTGTCTGAAGTTCAGGAAGTAGTAGAGTCGTAAATATAGCCAATTATCACATTCAGAAACGTGGTTCCTCAGCTGTTTACTAGCAAGCTAACAAACTATCCACTCGGTTCTTGGCTGCTTGTAAAAAATCGGCACAGGTTCCTGTGCTCGGAAGGCATGGTTTTGGGTGTTTGTTTTTTTTTGTTTTGTTTTTTCAAATATAGCTTGCTTGAACCGTTTTTCCAGGATCTCTTACCCTTTAACCATTCAACAGTCTAAAAGTGATCATTTGGTGAGGTTATTATCTGGTTTGTTATGATACAAAGTTTAGACATGTAAGAGTTTTATCCTGGTCGAAAAGGTAGGCACTTAAAATTCTAAAGGATGCAAGTGCAATGTAGCAGCATGAGCGGTGAATCCCCTCCTGCATGCCTGACCGTGTATGCCTTTCATCCACATCTTCACAAGTGCAGCCAGTTAAGCCAATTAGACATTAAAGCCCATGCACCACAAAGACTTTTGCATTGCTATGCTAAGACCATGGCAGAGGCAAAGGTGCATAATACCTCCCCACTCAAAAGAGCTTCTTCTCATCCTCAGACCTGAAGGATAAAGCATGGAGGGGAAATGGAGCAAAACGAGCATAGAGTGTAAAAGTTACAGATTAAAGGGTCACCTACACAAATTCACTCCAACACACCTGTTAATTATAGAAGCAACTATATCCCAAAGCTTGATCCAAAAGATTGTCAAAGCAGTAGGGGGGAATTGATGTTGTTATAGAATGTGTTTGATCTAAACACATTCTATAGCATTAGTAATCGAAGCTGTGCATATCAAGCTGTAAAAGTTTGAAATATAGCCCTTAGTGAAAATTCCACCACTCCAATACAATCACCAATAGCACTAGAAAGACCCCATGCAGGAAGCATATTGTAACCACACAGCTTAGACAGAGCTCCTTTACTTTTACTAAGTAGTTTTTGATGTTATCGTAGCAACTGAAATATCTTCAGGGATTTAATAATTTTACAGATGCTTGTAAATAAGAAAGTTTGTACAGTCTTCCCTAGAAACTGTCTCTTAGCAAAGCGTAAAATTTCAAGATCTTGTCTTTAATGGTTTGAGGTTAAAACGAAAAAGGCTGAAAGATACAAAAAAAAAAAAGTTTGTTTTTGTTTTCATTTGTCTATTTTATTCTTAATTGGCTAATCACTCCTTTAAGTTCAAAAAGGGATTTGAATTGATTTAACATTATCTGTGGGCTTCTCATTATCAGTCCTCCTCTTACTGATAATTTTTCTTTCTGTTTTTACTGTTTCTGTTGTGATTTATTACACAATTGCATAATTCTTTTTCTTGTGCTATATTGTACAATATAATGGTCCAGAAAACCTTGAATATTACAGTAAACCTTAAGATCATCGGTATGAGTGAGCTGTAAGTGATCAGCTTGTCAGTGGAACAGTGATTGTAAGGGGTCAATGAGCCATTAATAAAAAAGGATTAGTTAAAAGACTTAAGAGAAAAATCCCACTTCCTGCAGCTAAATTCTTGCTGTTGGCCTCCTGATACACAGACGCACCTCAGGCTGACTCACATGGACAAAGGGATTTAAGCTTTCTCACAGGATTTGGTAACCCTTGTTTGCCTTTGTTGTGATCTTTGCAAAGCTTTGTTGTGGGTGTCTGTGGTCACAAAAAGTGGATTAAATTAAGACCTTTATGGAATAAAAATGAGCAGTTTAGATTTAGCTGTCCAGGTACCCATAGCCATTGCCCCTTAATAGAAGGTCCCACTTGCTTTTCCAAGGCTGAATGTAGCACAAAAGGTCTTGTCAGTGGATTATACAGTGCTATGAATGTTATGTAACACAGTAGTTTTTTATGTTCTTGCTGCAGCTGGTATGGCTTGGTGAACATAGACATTTGCTTTAATGTCAATAGGGACATTATTAGTTTCTCAGGAGGTATTCTGCTCTACATCACCCAGAGGTTGTTCTTTCTTAGATGCACTTTTTTATTTTCATTTCTTTTCATTCGTTCTTGACGTCCTCATTATATTCTCCCCTTTTCTTTCCTTTTTTCCCCTCTCTTCTAACCCATTTTCAGTTAAGAAAGAGAGTTTTTACCACATTGAGTTTAAAGGTAGAGTCTGGAGTTTTCCCCCTAAAAATGAACACTAGACTTGAGTGATTGAAATCCGGCTTAATCCACACCTTTTTGCCTCTACTCCAGGGATGGGCAACTCTGGTCCTCAAGGGCCGGCATCCTAAAGATATTAGGCATTTCCCTGTGGTAACAGATCTTTTGACCTGTGCAGAGCTTCACATCAAGCTCTTCACAATCATCCATTGATTGGAGTCAGGTGTGTTGCAGCCAGGAAACTCCTAATACCTGCAGGATGCCGGCCCTCGAGGACCAGAGTTGCCCATCCCTGCTCTACTCTAATGTGGAGGTGAGTTTTGTTTGCAACCCCCCTCCCCTGCCAGTATTTTAGTTTTTCCCTTTGTTTTGGTGTGTTCAGGACGTTTCTGGGCAGAGATTTGTGTATCGTTTCCAGCCAATGACAGAGCTAAGGGGAGATTTGCTCAAATTCTCAACAAAAATGGCAGATGCAGCAAAGAAAAAGAAATATGTTGCAGCATAAAATAACTTTAGATAGTGCTCGCTTGAAAACCATGGGTTAACATTGGTTTGGCTTTCACCCACTTCCGAGCTTTGAAGGAGAGGCTTGGGGCCGAAGAGCGATGCGGCCATTAGCCCAAGGGGAGGGGCTCTCAGTTTGAATAGTGTTTACAAACAGAAACGGGGGAAACACTCCGTACTCTACCTTCAATTAAGTTTAAAAGATATAACAAGCATCCTGTGGAGGATAAAATTGGTTCAATATTGATACTTGATATGCATTTATGTTTAAAAAAAAAAAGCGTTGCCAAAGAATCTCACCAATTTTTTTAGGTGATTACCAAATTTAAAACCCGTGTTCCTCAACTCTGTTGCTTCCAGCTTCGGTAGAGGCCATGTTTCTGGCAGCATCAACATTCCCTTCAACACTGTGTTCAGTCCTGATGGTGAGCTGGTGCAGTGTCCCGCGACAGGAGTCTTACAGAACTACAGGGGACGTGTCATTGTGGTGATCAGCCATGCCATGAAGAGTGCTGCTATGGTGAGAAAGCTGTCTCACACACTTACACCTGTTATTGAACCATCAGTTTAGGACTTTAGGGGTAAAGATGCAGCGATTACTGAACAGTCTTACTATTCTTAGCTTGGACAGTAACATTTTTACCTTTCCCATGATGTGTATTGATGACACAATTATATACCCTGAGGAAGAAACAGGTGAGCTCCTCACACAAATGTTTCAACAGAAGTGATAACAAAATGGTGTATAACTGAAAAGACCAGTGAGATTTTTAACCAGATCTTCTCTTTAACACCTGCCCTGTCAGGGTCAAAGAACTTGTCGTTAGCTTCAGTGCTTGCATGCTAAATGACATGGATTCTGTTGCTCCCACTAGGGTGGAAGGAAACATCTCCATGGAGAAATTCCACACTAAAAAAAAGGAAGAAAGTTTGTCAGAAAGCTGAGTGCAGATGGAGAAAAACAAATCCACAGGTTCATCATGACATCTATATAGAGAAACTTCAATATTATAATTTACTGCTGAGGAATGCAAGGAATGTATTTTTCTGACATCGTCACCAAAAACTGCCATCGTGCTCGGGCCTTATTGGCTACAGTCGACAGGCTAACAAACCATTCTGTGTCAGTAGCTTCTGAAGTATATTCCATTAAGGCCTGCAATGACTTTGCCAAATTCTTCACGGAAAAAGTCCAAAATATTAGAGAACAGTTGGTTCATCAACAGCAGGTCCAGGTCATGTAATGTGTCCACCAAGTCTAAATAACGTTGCCCTCATTTATCAAACAATCGTGCGACAGAAATCTGCATGTACGACCATTTCCACTCAAACTTAAGTTTGTGTGGATTTGCAGTGCAGCACTAGAGACCCTGAAAATATGATTTTAAAAAACCTCAAACTCTCATTTAACTCACTGGCTACCATTATGTCTATAAATGTTAATTGGGGGTATTGATGGATTGATTTTGTAATTTTCACCCGATCCAGTAGATGGCAGTGTCAGACAGTCTTTTAAAAAAAAATAATGTGGTCAACCAGGATGTCGTGTTGTGGTCAAACAGGCTTCAGGAAGTCTGCTCGATTCTCTTGCGGGGAGAGAGAATATGGCGAAGAGCTCGTAATCGAAGCAATTTAGACGCCGGACATTAGAGGAAAGTTTGTGTAAAAACTGAACGGTGACAGACAGTGACAAAAGTCAAACAGACGATCAATAGATGTAACTACAGAGAGTGCAGAATTATTAGGCAAATGAGTATTTTGACCACATCATCCTCTTTATGCATCTTATCTTACTCCAAGCTGTATAGGCCGAAAGCCTACTACCAATTAAGCATATCAGCTTAATTGTGCATCTCTGTAATGAGAAGGAGTGTGGTTTGATGACATCACCACCCTAAATCAGGTTTATTAGGCAAACATAATTATTAGGCAACTTCCTTTCCTTTGGCAAAATGGGTCAGAAGAGGGACTTGACAGGCTCCGAAAAGTCAAAAATAGCGAGATATCTTGCAGAGGGATGCAGCACTCTTAAAATTGCCAAGCTACTGAAACGTGATCATCGAACAATCAAGCGTTTCATTCAAAGTCGTCAACAGGGTCGCAAAAAACGTGTGGAAAAACCAAGGTGCAAAATAACTGCTCATGAACTGTGAAAAGTCAAGCGTGCAGCTGCCAAGATGCCACTTGCCAGCAGTTTTGCCATATTTCAGAGCTGCAACATCGCTGGAGTGCCCAAAAGCATAAGGTGTGCAATACTCAGAGACATGACCAAGGTAAGAAAGGCTGAAAAACGACCACCACTGAACAAGACACACAAGGTGAAACGTCAAGACTGGGCCAAGAAATATCTCAAGACTGATTTTTCTAAGGTTTTATGGACTGATGAAATGAGAGTGAGTCTTGATGGGCCAGATGGATGGGCCCGTGGCTGGATTGGTAAAGGGCAGAGAGCTCCAGTCCAACTCAGACGCCAGCAAGGTGGAGGTGGGGTGTTGGTATGGGCTGGTATCAGCAAAGATGAGCTTGTGGGGCCTTTTCGGGTTTAGGATGGAGTCAAGCTCAACTCCCAGTCCTACTGCCAGTTTCTGGAAGACACCTTCTTCAAACAGTGGTACAGGAAGAAGTCTGCATCCTTCAAGAAAAACATGATTTTCATGCAGGACAATGC
This sequence comes from Atherinomorus stipes, assembly GCA_023101725.1. Lineage (NCBI taxonomy): Eukaryota > Metazoa > Chordata > Actinopteri > Atheriniformes > Atherinidae > Atherinomorus > Atherinomorus stipes. Next base: position 7,180 of record JALJCO010006991.1, on the reverse strand, counting down.
TCCATCACACGCATCCAAGTACTACACAGCGTGGCTGGGAAGAAAGGGTCTAAATAAAGAAAAACTAATGACATGGCCTCCTTGTTCACCTGATCTGAACCCCATAGAGAACCTGTGGTCCCTCATCAAGTAAGAGATTTACAAGGAGGGAAAACTACACCTCTCTGAACACTGTCTGGGAGGCTGTAGTTGCTGCTGCATGCAATGTTGATCGTGAACCGATCAAAACACTGAAGCCTGGTCCAAACAACACGAATTTAGCCCGATTTTGGCCCGACGGAGGCGTCGCAGACAGTCGCTCACTGTCGTGCACGATTCTGCGTTGTCGGGTCGCAGGACGTCGTGTCTTCGCTCCGTGTAATGTGACACAATCAGCGATTGGCGACCACGACGCAGAAAGACTGGCGTGTCAGAATTTTTTGGTTTTGTCTGTCTAGTGCGACACGTCCCACGACATGTCCCTTCATATTGACCAATAGGAGGACAGTGCGCCTTTCGCTTCTACCAGAGAGACGCTCAGGTGCGCCGGTACACAAATAACAATGGAGGAAAGGAGGAGAGACGCAGCCGCTCTCCGGTGGAACGGTGGAGAGATTTATGGAGCTGTGGCATCAGTTTACTCCAGAAAAAAAAGAAAAGAAAAGCAAGACTGGGTGTGCCAAATTTATTTTCAACAGTGTTAAACCTCCACGAACATTCAAAAGGGTGTATCTCTCTTGAATAAAACATTACTTTATTAACTCGAAACATAACCACACAATGTGTGTGTGTTCTATCAGTAATAGTAAAAGTCAACAGGAGTTCACAGCAGGTAAACGTGCACGAATGTGACGCTCTCAAATAAATCAATGACAAAGTCACAGAAAAATCACTGTGTTTAAATAAAAACACCGCAACATAACAGACATTGCGCTCAATGAGATGAGCAAATATGACACCCATGCGCGCACTCGTGCACTCAGCCGTAACTATCCACATTACGCGTGATCATCAAAGCTAATTAACCATCTGAACACCTACTGAGTGCAGAATATAGACACAGCGATGCTGCTGCTGCGCAGCTCTCAGTTTATCATGCGTGTGTGATTTCATGTGGTTGCCGTGGTTACCAGCGTGCGCTCTTAACTGATGGAGTTCAGTGAATGACGTGAGGACTCACCCGTATGCGTTCGTATAGAACAACACACTTTATTTCACTTTATGGCAGTTTTTTTAAAAGTAGCGTCACTGGGTCAGCTGGACATTGCTCTCGTGGCAGCAGACTGTGGTCAGCCTGATGGTTTTGGCTTCGCTTGGCACTGGGCGTCCTGTCGGTGCGTGATGCATTTGGTGGAAGCAACGGCGCTGATCAGAGCCCAGTTTCTCTCTTTCAAAGCTCTTTTTCAAAGATGAGCAGCGAGTCTTTCTGTGCGCATCGTGGATTTAATCCTGTTTAGTTACAACTGAAAACCCACTCCACAGAACAACTGGAACAGCAGCGTTACCATGGAAACAGGCTCCACAGAACAACTGGAAAAGGCAGAATACATACAAACAGGTCATGTTGGTCACAATAATGGAAGGAACTGATGTCTCCGTCCACTTTCCATTTCATGAGTGATCCAAACAGTCAATTAAGAGGCTCCAAACCAAGTGACTGATTGACAGCTGCTTGTCCCGCCTCCCGTTTTGTGTAGTCTTTTGCGACACCACGCGATGGTCAGGCGGATGTCTGTCTGGTGTCATTCTTGTAGTGTGATCACTTGCGGGTAACACGACACCGTCCGATTTTATGACACAATTTCTGTCAATCTGACATAGTGACCATCGTGAACGATGAAAAAAGTCGTGTAGTTTGATCCTGGCTTGACAGGATCCACGGATGGCAGGCTTTTGAGTGTCCTTGCAAAGAAAGGTGGCTATATTGGTCACTGATTTGTTTTTGTTTTGTTTTTGAATGTCAGAAATGTATATTTGTGAATGTTGAGCTGTTATATTGTTATCCCTGGTGAAAATAAATAATTGAAATTGGTATATATTTGATGCAACTACCCCATGTTCTGCTGCAGATTACTGTACTAAAAAACAGAAAAAGCTAGAGAGAATTTTTTTTTTAAATGAAAGAACAGTCTAAGCTTTCCTCTGGTAGATTCGGTGTTTGCATAGGCATCGTAAACAATGTCCTGTGGCTCTCCAAATCTTGGCAATATCTCGCTCTGCCCTGAAAACATCTGGCAGTCAATGAGTTAAGCATGAGTAGCCAGCCACTATTCAACAGTAAGAATGGACCCATTTGGAAAAAAAGGAAATCATACAAAATGGATTCCAAAAATTAATAAGATAGAAATAGCTGTAACTGAATTGTTTTTCTTTATTCATCTAATCAAAGTATTCAAATCAGTAACTTATGACAAGTGTTGTCCATTTGTGGAAAATAATTTTCTCATTAATTCAATTTTCTGTTCTCGTGCTGACCCATGAAGTGCTGCATGAGACCTATGAAAGTATTTCCTGACTTGTTTGCTGACTGCATTGCTTGTACATGAAAATGTTGTATCTCAATAGGAGTTTTGAACATGAACACAAGGAAGTGATGCAGGATTCATGCAACTTTACATCTGTGAAACTCTTGGAGAGGGAGGAATGGTTGTCATTATTAATTTTTGTTTTGTTTCTGTTTTTTTCAGTTTGCTGCACATTTGGTCAAGGTGAATTTTCCACGCGTTTGTATCTTGGATGGAGGGATCAACAAGCTGAAGCCCACTGGACTCCTCACTGTCCCCCTCCCCTCAGATATGACCCCATTCCTCAACCTGAGCTGAACAAAATGGACAAACATGAAAACTGATATGAGCTGAAATTAAAGTGAATGGCAAATTACCAGTAAACAGAAAATGTTACTGTCTTGCTAAAAAGTCATTTAAATTATTCATTTCATACTGGTTTGATCATGATAGCAACATTACCAAAGAGCTATTGTGCTTTTATGTCTTAGTTTCAGGGCAACATTGATGGGTTTTGTTTTTTTTTCCTTCCTTTTTGTAACATTTATGTCTGCACTGTAGTGTCCTTGCTATGAAAAAAATCAACATCCTGTAACTGATGTATAACTGGCGATCAAATAAAACAATGGTTTTTGTGGTATTTTCGTGTGTGCCCATCGGAACAGCTTCAGTTTGTAAGCTGTTGATGTGAAGTAATATTCAGTCATGTCACAAGACAGTTTAACCCAAACACAGGAACTACCAATAGTGATTTTATTAAAAAACATTGCACTTGTAAAATTAGTGGCTGCTGACTAAGATGTTTTAACTATTGTTATTTTAGTCTGCATTCTAGATTAACTGTGGGGGAAAAAAAACAAGTGAATAAGAAGCTTTGTTAGAATTTCTGTCTTTTTGAAATACAGTATTTTCAACCACAGTAGGAATAAAGCAAATAGATGTTGGTACAGTAGCTAGCAACTTATTTGCATAGGGATTAGGGACTAAAGGAAATAAGTGGTGTTTTAGTTATATTATCAAGATCGCAACAGTAGGTCTTTATAGAAATATGTATTCCAATTTATTTTTGCCATATGGCTAATCCTAATTGAAGAAATGTGCAAAGGCCATTTTTCAAAATCCTACAAATGTTAAAAAGCCATCTACAATTCATGCAATTAAAGAGTGTTTTAATTTATGACTGAGTTTAATATCACATTTATACCTTTAAATAATTTATTTTAAGTTAATGTATTTTTAATTGGGTTTTCTTTAAAGAAAAAAAAATCTTATTAATATGGCACTTCAATGCAATATATTGCATTGTTCTATTCTAGATTTGTTAGTTCCAAAGAAGACATAAATGTTTACTGGTCTGTTTTTTTTTTTGTTTGTTTGTTTTTTAATGACTTTCCCAAGCTTTGATTAGCCTGAAATGGATGATTGATAAAAAAAAAAAAAGCATTTTATTTTCTTTGGTTTAAAGCCTGTTGCCACTGCCTTTCTACATGTAATACCTGCAATCCAGTGACTGTTTATGTTACAGTTCATCTCCTGTCAACCTAATTTCTGCTTGTGACAGTGAGGGGTCTTTTCACTATGCCTCTGATTGATCATGCACCATGGCTACATGGACATGCACATGACTCTCCTGCCCAGGCCCTCCTTGCGTACCTTGCCACATACTGTAATTGCTATTTCTCTCTCTGTTTATAGGGATTGATCTGTTTGCGAGAGTGAAAATGAGCAAATAAAAAGTAACCATTTACAGTGGGGATTGCGCTGCTGCCTACACTTCCAACTCTGTCTGTGTAAAGTTGGTGGGCACAGATGGAAAGAGTGAAACCACTGTACTGTCAGACTCTGTTCTTCTTTGTAAGAGGGGTAAGTTTGGAATATCCATCTCCATATCTGCAGTAATATTGACTGTAGGGACTCTTGGTCCTTCTCAATACAATGAACAATTAAGCAAATAATAGATGACCTGATTTCCAAAAGAAATAAAAGATACTTTTACTTGGTATCTTAAGCAAGGTTGCCTTTTATATTGCTATTAAAACTAAAAAGTGTCCATAAAGCAAGAGTTTAAAGGCCCTGTACCTGATTTTATTTGAATTTCTTTCAGAGAAATGCTTTCTACACGGTATGTGTGTTCAAAGAGGTACTTTCTTAAAAATAAATCACTCATTGATTGCGTATATGCATGAATCCAGGCTTTTTTAGTTTAGGTTTCTAAGGGTGGCGTGACGCTCTCTTCATGCCAATGCGGTTCGTTCCACATAAGTTTCGGTTTCCTATCAGCCACTCACAGCGTTTTCTAACGAGGAGCGCCCTCCTCTCTCGCGTGCACGGCAGCACTTGTAAACAGAGCCGCATGGCGTCTGCCGAAGGGAAAGTGGCGATACCTCAGCAAAACAGCCTGCAAGCATCAAAACTGAAACGCAGGAGAGACCAAAGAAGGAATAAAGTTCGTGTTCTCGGTGGATTGTACTGCAGGTAGAGAGCAGCCGGACGCCTCGGACTGAATGTGGACTCGAAGTCCGTCTGGACAGGTATTTTTTTTTCAATAACTTTCTTCTCAGTAACATTTACGTCCTCGGGTGCTGGCGCTTCCTCTGCTGGTGTACTGTATATAATACATAGTGATATTTTCACCGTAACACGTCAAAGCTTTACATCACTGCTTCTTGAAATGGCCAGTTAGAAACTTTATCAGGCTGTCATGTTGTAATATCGCCTATAACATCAAACTCGTCATAACTGTGCATCTGTGTACATAACTGTAGTTACAGTAAACTACCGGTTATGGTTATGGTAGAAAATGTAATTTAGCTGATCCGCAGCCATTTGCTGCAACCAAAACAGTAATTTCACTGGAAGATGCAAGTTTTCTCTGGAGACTTTCTTTGTGCACGAGTACGAAACGTGCACGTTATTTTGTGCATGTTAAGTGGGAGGAGAGAAAAACCAGAGTAGGAGCGTTTCTGAGTGGGAGAAACAGTTAGGGGCGTATGGGGTGCCAAGTGTAAAATTTTACTATAAAGGTTTTAGCAGAAAATTTTTCATTATTTATGTAATTCTGCTCATATTTAGCCTATTTTCCCCCTACATTTAACGTAACCTTAAATCACAAACAACCTTAAATCTAAATATTGATGCTAGGTCAAAATGTTTAATTCTAAATGCTATATCTTAAATCTAAATTTTAAATATTAAATCTAAATATTACATTTTATATCTAAATGCTAAATATAAAAAAATATGCCGCAGCACAACCTCTGTGCATGTTGCTCCTTTCATGTTCCTCAACTCTTTGACTGATATGTATTGTGTTACATTTATGTCAAAACCTGAGAGAAAAATAAAAGTGCAAAAGGAAATCAAGCTCAGGCATGTTCTTAACATGCATGAGAACCTTGTGTGACTGAAACCTATAAAAGGCATACAGCTTTATACATCTGGCAAAGCTATTTCTTTACATTGATTTCTCTCTTCTTTAGCAAATGGACAATACTTACTTATAATTACACTTTTCCAGTCATGTTGACAGCTCAAAGTGCTTTACATGTCAGATTTTACCCATTCACACATACACTCCTACTCTGATATTAGGAGGCAGACATGTTGACATGTAGCTTGGGATCCACCAATCCATAGAGGGATGGATTGGTGGATAAGTACAATATTTTAGTTGGCAGGCAACTTCTCTTCTACCTGAGCTGCAGCCACCCATCTTTTCCTTCACTGTAACTTTGCAGAACCGGATCCATCTCTCAGTGGATCATGTGATCTGGAGTGCTTTGCTTTATGGCTCAATGACTTTGCTATCAGCTGATCAAAGTGGTTTGCAGACACAATTACAAAATATGGACATACACTGTTTAATTTTGCAACAATTGTGTGGCCTGTGGGAAGTTACAAGTTTGGTGCCCCTACTGGCCAAAAGTTAGTATACCTTTAAGTACAAGTACTAGAACTACAGAAGCTCTTTATTCAGTTTCAAGAAAGAAATTTAAATTTGAAAGGTACATGTAACCAAAACTTTCATAAAACTGTAGTTGGGTAGTACAGTATGGAGGATGAGATGCACAAAACAGAAAAAAAGTAAAGCAAAGTCCAAGTATCTTAGCTTTGGATAATAACTCATGTAATCATTATTCACCTCTGGAGTTCTGTCAAAATTAATCCTTGAAATACTGGTATATTATCATATATTTGTACACTTTCTGCTACAACTATGATTTCATATCATAAGTTTGATGCAAAGGTTATTTTTTGTTTCTTCTTCATATTTACCTGCCAGGATGTCAGCTTGACATGAGGTGTTGGTGTGCAGACAAATCATTGCCTGATATCTTATCTACCTTATCTTGTCTCTTCATCTAAAGATAAACCAGGGAACCAGCGTCAGGGAGGAACTCATGAAGAAAGGCAAACCTGTCAGGAAATAGGCTGCTTTATTGGTGCGCTTCATTAGTGGACCAAAATGCTGAAATACCAAATAAACTGTTCCCCACCTGTTTTCCCTGCTGAAAGTGGAATGAGACAAACACTTGTCAGAGAGAGGAGTAAATTTAACATTTTTGCATTTGGTTATTTTCTGTCATGTAAGAGACATGGCCTCATATGTACATGTTAAAGAATAAATAGATTGAATATCCCCATTTCTCATGTTTTTACCTTTTTTATTTGTTTATAAAAAAAAATATCTTACTTTA